>OZ012706.1:70765210-71074484 GCA_963942595.1 Cylloceria caligata | reverse complement strand
GTCACCACTGAAGTAGTTATCGTCGACAGCATTCTACCGTCTGCTCCCAGCACACATACGCATCTCATAGCCTTGTAGGACTATCGCAGAGTCTATGTGGTGGTGTTTACTTCAGGTATTTTGATAGGCGCTCTCACAAGTACTGACTCTGCTATAGTGTGTACATCTTTCGAGCTCTTTCGCCTACACTATAGATTGATAAATCATATACAATCATCGCACCGTTCTAACTTCAAACATTAGTTTATCTTATAACAGCCGATTGTTAGGAGTGCGATTGTCGATATTATTTATCTGCATGTCGAATTTAAATTTAAAATGCGATAAATGCAAAAAAACTGTTGCTAATAATAAGGTTTCATGTATATCTTGCTCCAAATCATTTCACCCAGGTTGTGCTAGCTCATATCTTTCATTTAAATCAGCTAATACTTGCTGCGTCTTAAATCTATTTAAAATGCCCAACTTAACACGCTCGCCACCCGCGTCGCCACTTGTACTATCTTCAATGTCTTCCTCTGCCGGTACGCTTATCCCTCAGCGGCTAACACACCAGAGTACACAATTAAACTATGATTCGTCAACTGATTTGTTAGCTGTTGAATCTGCTTCTACATCGCAACCACCTATAACCCAACATCAAAATCCTCAGGTGTCAGAAAGACATTTATTACTTGCCTTAAATAAAAATCTTAGTGCCTTTATTGCTCAACAAACTTTAGTCATAATTGATCATACAACAAAACTAAATTGTATTGAAAAGCATACAAGTATACTCAAGGCCCATGATGAAAGAATTGCACAGCTTGAAACAAATTATGCGCAATTATTACAACAAAATATTAATCTATCACATGAGCTTCACTCAACTAAGGCTAGTACCGCGGTTCCACTCCCTACTGAAATCACAGTATCTGGAGTGCCTTTAGCAATAAATGATTCTGCAGAGCAAGTAGTGGAGAAAGTTTTCAAGGCCCTTGGTATACCGAACCTCCTAAGCGATGTTCTTGAAATTCGAAGTCTCGACAAAAAGAAAAATAATCTACATAACGAGCCAAGTAATGTCAGTGCTGATAACTTGAAACAAATCACTTCAAAATCTTTCGTTATCACTCTCAAATCGCACCAAGTCAGAGAGCACATTATCAAAATAAAAAGATCTAAGAAAAATTTGACTCTCAGAGAAGTGTTTGGCCTGGACCAACACGGACTTGTCTATGTAAATGAGTTTCTTCCACCCGCACTCTATCGTCTACTACGTCTCGTTAAAGCTCGTGCTTCTGAACGCAATTATAAATACGTATGGTCTCGTTCAGGTTCCATATTTGTTCGCAAGGATGACAGTCAGACACCAATCATCGTTTCAACCGAGGCTGATCTAGATAAATTGATCTGACTGTCTCCTAATAGTCAAAATTGCTTACCCCTCACACACTCAATATCACATTTAGAAAAAGCTCAGTTGAATGTTAATTCCTTGCGAGGGCATATGGAACTAATTCAATCAACTAATTCAATCAACTAATTCAATCAACTATACTTGAGCGCAAATTCCATATTATCTCGTTGAGCGAAACGTGGCTCCATTCGTTTGTATCGGATAACTTGTTGCGGACAGAAGGATATTTCCTCATTCGCAATGATCGAGAAGGAAAAGAAGGTGGAGGAGTTGCTTGCTTTATACACAAGTCCCTAAAGGCGAAAGTATTAATGGCATCACCAAGTCAATATTCAAATGCACCTGAATATCTAATTATCGAAATTACTGGATCTAAGGCCAAGAAGCTTCTTTTTGCTTCAGTATACAGACCACCAAAAGCATCAATGCTAGGGAATTTTGTCGAAGCTTTATGTAATTTCTCTCACAACTATGAAAATATTATAATAGCAGGTGATCTTAATTGTAATTTAGCTAGTAATGATTATGAATCAATTTATCTACGCCAATTAGCCTTCTCCCTTTCACTACATATTGTTGAATCCGCCACAACCCACCACACGGTGACTTCGGATTCCTGGATAGATGTATTCCTAATCGATAGTGAAGAAAACAAACTATCTTATGTTAAATCTGAGGCTCCGTTTATAGCTGGACATGACCTATTAGAACTACATTATAACTTTGAGGTGGAACCTACTATCGAGCGTAACATTACACGGCGAGTCTACAATAATTTCAATGATAGAGGCTTTCTGAATTTTTTATCGAATAAACTGAATTCTTCGGGACTTGGTGATTTCAACTCGAGATTCAGCACCAATTCGAGTTCGGGTATTATACCTGATGATATAAACACGATAGTTGATCTATTGTCGCACAAATCACACAAAATTTGAGAGAACGCATGGCTCAGCGAAATTTATTGTATACGCGTGCACGACGATCTAAAAGCGTACTAGACCTTGCTATCTTCAGGGAGTATAGAGACAAGCTTAAGAATGACTTAAGACATGCGAAAAGTGAGTACCATATTCAGAGGTTGTCAACCATTACAGATCCAAATAAATTGTGGAAAGAGCTAGCTCTTGGTTTAGCCAAGTCGTCTTTAACATCACCACTCAATTTCTTTCAACCAGAAGAGCTCAATTCTTTTTATTCTGCTGTATCCAGCCAATTACCGCCTTGTTCATACGATTAGTTTGGCACGATGAGTTCATTAATTCAACCAGTTCGCCCTTTATTCAACTTTGCAGAAATCACGTCCAACCAAGTACGATATAATATCTCTACCAACGCTAGTTCTAAGTCATATGCCGCTGGTCCAGATGGTATTTCTCTGTTCCTAATAAATAAGTCTATCGAGCTTTCGTGCTCACTACTAACAGCTATGTTTAACCATTCTTTGCAATCATCTAAGTTCCCTCAGTGTTGGAAAAAGGCTTTTCTTCGACCGTTATCCAAAATTAAAACACCTCTTTCCCCGTCTGATACTAGACCGATAGCTAACCTTAGCGAACTTTCAAAAGTACTTGAGAGATTGGTTCATAAGTAGATCACTGACTGGATTGAGTCGAACCAAGTTTTTGATCCACGTCAATCGGGATGTCGTAGTGGTCACAGTACTCAAACAGCATTACTACGTATATGTGACGATGTGAGGCGCAATGTGGATGAAGGGCGTATTACCATTCTAATCTTATTTGATTTTAGCAAAGCATTTGACACTGTACCACACTTACAACTTCTTGCAAAATTAAAAAAAGTGGGCCTTGCAGAACCAGTTCTAGATTGGATTTTTTCATATTTAACTGAAAGAACTCAAGCAGTTATTGACGTCCATGGGACTTCCGCCTCTTGGTTACCTACTACAACAGGCGTACCGCAAGGTTCTGTCCTAGGTCCACTTCTTTTTTCTCTTTATATTAATGACATTAGCACTGCACTTCAATACACACAGCACATGATATTTGCTGACGATACGCAAATATATCTTAGTTGCCTCCCGTCTCAAATAAATCAAGGAATAAAGTTAATTACTGAGGACGTTCAAGCCATTGCCAACTTTGCAATTTCAAATGGTCTAAAACTAAACATTGCCAAATCAAAAGTTCTTATATTCGGTAGCAATGCGTATACACGCGAACTTGATTTCTCAATGTTACCACCGGTTTCGTTAAATGGAGTGAATATTCCATTCGTTACTGAAGCTAGGAACTTAGGAGTGATCATGCACAGTAATTTATCTTGGAAATATCATGTTTTAGATATCTCACAAAAAGTTCACTTTGCTGTATATAGGTTAAAATTTCATCACATGGCCCTTTCTCAAGAATTAAGATCATCATTGATAATTGCCTTAATTTTTCCATTATTAGAGTACTGCTGCCTAGTTTATAACAATCTGACTGAGGAATTGAATTTAAAACTAGAACGTCTCATCAATTACTGTATACGTTTTGTTTTCGATCTTCAATGCGATGCTCATATCACTCCGTACAGGCGACAACTTGGCTGGCTTACAGTTAAATCGCGGCGTCTGTATTTTCTAGGTATTTCAATACATAACATTACACATCAGAAAGCTCCAACATATTTATTGGCTCTGTTCAGTCAACAGAAGGATACTCCCGAACGTCACTTAAGGAGACCTCGATCGACTTTTTCAGTGCCTAAGGATCGCACAACTACTTACAGAAACGCATTTTCTCTTTCTGGCATTCATTTTTGGGAGAGCTTACCATCGCATATCACTTCGTCTTCAAGTCTAGAACTGTTTAAGATTCGTCTCCATACTCACCTTTTCAATCATGTTGATGAAAATTAGTTTTTACTTTGTTCACGATAGCATAGTGGCAGTACAATGATAGTCAATATCAATTTGCAACCTAAAGGGTGGTTAAATTGTAAGGGCCGATGTTGAATGTGAACCACACCTAAACGTCAAGTTTTTTTCTGCATTTCATTTGACATTTCTCAATTTCAGACTAACTCAATTTGAACCATGGAAAGATACACAATCGGGCAACGCGTTAAAGTTATTCAGGCTTATTATGAAAATGGGCGTTCAAATCAAAATGCATATCGTGCACTTCGTGATTTTTTCGGTCAATTTAATCGTCCAAATGTGCGTACAATCGGAAAAATCGTGCAAAAATTTGAGCAAACCGGGTCTGTAGGAGATATTAAAACATCAGTGCATGCTCGTACAGCTCGTACTGCAGAAAATATTGCTGCTGTTCGCGATAGTGTGGCTGAAGAGCCGTCCACCTCAACTCGTCGTCGTGCCCAACAATTGCACCTCTCACGCTCGTCGTTGACGAACATTATGCATAAAGACTTGCATTTACACGCTTATAAGGTGCAATTGACTCAAGAACTAAAGCCTCTTGACCATTCCAAACGTCGTCAATGGTCAGAATGGTGGCAAGAAATGGCAACAGTGGATGATCAATTTTCAAAGAAAATCATCTTCAGTGATGAGGCACATTTTCACCTCAGTGGATTCGTCAATAAGCAGAATTGCCGCATTTGGGCGAATCATAATCCAAGAGTGATTGTCGAAAAACCAATGCACCCACAAAGAGTTACTGTTTGGTGCGGTTTATGGGCTGGCGGCATCATCGGGCCATATTTTTTCCAAAATGAGGCCGGTCAGGCAGTTACTGTGAATGGTGTTCGCTATCGTGAGATGATAACGAACTTTTTATGGCCCGAATTGGAAGATATGGATGTGGGCGATATGTGGTTTCAACAGGACGGTGCCACTTGCCACACAGCTAACGAAACAATGGCTCTTTTGCGCGACAAATTCAATGGCCGTGTTATCTCACGTGGTGGCGATGTCAATTGGCCGCCAAGATCATGTGATTTGACACCGTTGGACTTCTTTCTTTGGGGTTATTTGAAAGAAAAGGTGTGCGTCGATAAGCCAGCAACAATTCAAGAGCTAAAGGATGAGATAATTCGGCACATTAACGGCATAGAACCTCAATTATGCCTAAGCGTCATCGAAAATTTGGACCATCGGATGGAGGTGTGCCGCCGAGGTCGCGGCGGCCATTTGGCCGATATTTTGTTCCATACATAATTGAACCATACCATATTATCATAATAAAAAGAATTGACAATAATTTCCTAAATAATTTGTGTTTTATTCAAAATCAACATCGGCCCTTAAAATTTAACCACCCTTTATAACATAGATCCATTGTTATTCGTATTTTTTAAAAATAATTTTTAGAATTACCTATAAGTTTACTATTATACGATCCTTATTGTTTTAACTGCATTTTGTATAATTCAAACTCATCAGATTTAACATAGTTTATTCCAGTTTATAAAAATACCATTGTCATAAATATTTGCCAAAGGTCAACCAAGGCATAATAAAACAATCAATCAATCTCTCTCTCTCTCTCTCTCTCTCTCTCTCTCTCTCTCTCTCTCTCTCTCTCTCTCTCTCTCTCTCTCTCCACTAAGAGAGGAAGGTTTCATTTTTGTTATGTCGACCGCTCATTTGTTTTTTTAAATATTTCAAATTTTTTTCTTTTTCTTAGTTTTTGTATGGAGTATGTTTGTATGGTTGAATTTCGGTATCTAACCTAAATAATCATTGCATGGTTGGAAATAAACACCATTACATTATAAAAGTACATGTACTTGGTAATACGTGCTCTACATGTTATTTATTTATTTCACAGCTTTTTGTGAGAATATATATTAATACTAATGTAAATGTACTTGTCTCAAATTTGTATACATCCACGGTGTTATTTCTGGGTTTCTATTGTACTAGTATATAACATTATTATATTATGCGTACTTATATAATACTATCAATATCGAACGTTTCTTAATTGCCACTATTTTGGAGCCCACTTCTTAAATATAATTTGTAGTGTCATCGTTTAACTGTTTAAACTCTTTCCTCCACTGCTAAAATACGACCCGCATACCGATGGATAATTAGGCTACGGAAATATATACACACCTAATTACCAGCAAGTGTATTTTACAAAAACTCATAGAAAGTGTGTCATGTGTACTTTAATAACGACACGAATCATTACCATTAGCTTTAAATATCATCGATAATGAACACCTTGATCTCGTACTAAGATAAGTATCTTATTTTAACCTTTCTTAACAAATGTTATTTTGTAGGCATAAGCTGTGTAGAAAAAAAGAACTTTTCTTCTCAAACAATGAAGATTTCCAATTTTTAAATTTATTTATCTATACAATTGTTGGTTTATGGTAGGATTTAGTTACCGTCAAACCGCGTCATTGTCGCCATTTCCTTGTTGACATCTCTGACAAAGATTTTCATACACAAGTTTCATACAACAGCATAGTTTGTAATAGCGTTGAACATGTCGAATTTTGTGCCTGGAAACTACGATTTGCGGACAGCATTGATTTTCTGTTACCAATTGAAGAAAACTGCTGCAGAATCACATCGAATGCTTGTCGAAGCTTACGGTGAGCATGCTCTTAGTAAATCACAGTGCTTTGAGTGGTTTAAAAAATTCAAAAGTGGCGATTTTGACGTGAGAAACGAAGAACGTGGAAGACCACCGAAAAATTTTGAAGACAGCGAATTGCAAACATTGTTGGATGAGGATGACGCTCAAACGCAACAACAACTCGCGGATCAATTAAATGTGACAGAAGAAGCCGTCGCCATACGTTTGAAAGCCATGGGAAAGATCCAGAAGATGGGAAAATGGGTTCCACATGAACTGAATGAAAGACAGCAGTAAAACCGAAAAACCACTTGCGAAATGATGATCGCCAGGTACAAAAGAAAGTCATTTCTCCATCGAATTGTGACTGGCGATGAAAAGTGGATATATTTTGAGAATCCTAAGCGTAAAAGATCATGGGTAACTCCAAGCGAACCATCGACATCGACTGCAAGGCCAAATCGCTATGGACGGAAGACAATGCTCTGTATTTGGTGGGATCAGAAGGGTGTGGTCAATTATGAGCTGCTAAAACCTGGCGAAACCGGTAATACTGAACGCCACCGACAACAAAGGATCGATTAGAATCAAGCTTTGCATGAAAAACGACCAGAATATCAAAAAAGGCAACACAAAGTGATTTTGCTTCATGATAATGCACCATCGCACACAGCAAAACTGGTCAAGGAAACGATTGAGGCGTTTAGTTGGGAAATACTTTCGCATGTGGCTTACTCACCAGACTTGGCTCCGTCCGATTATTACTTATTTGCATCGATGGGACACGCACTTGCTGAGCAGCGCTTTACTTCTTACGAAAATGTACGAAAATGGCTCGATGACTGGTTTGCCTCAAGAGAGCAACAGTTTTTTTGTCGTGGCATCCACAAATTGTCAGACAGGTCGGAAAAATGTGTACCTAGCGATGGGCAATACTTCGAATAAAATATTTTTTATCATTTTCATACAATAAACGTGTATTTTCTATACAAAAATTCCGGTTTCATATTTATAGATCTGGTAGAACTTCCGACTTCAAAAAAACTGTAATAAGCACGACTTTAGCTTTAAAAAGTTTTCATACGAAAATAAATCTAAAACAAATAAAATAACTTCCGATGTCATTTTAATTGACTTTATATTCGAATAACAATTAAACGTTTTTTTGCAGTCGGAAGTTTTTAAAGATCTAAGTTTTTTTATATTTGAAATTTGTTAATTAAAAATTCTCTTGTCACTGCTCGGAAAAATCACTTCACACCTGTTTATATTGTCAGAATTGTAAGTGAACTTTTAAATTTAAAGATGTAAGTAGTTATGATCCAGGATCTATATTAGTAGGGGGAGACTGGCGCCGTGAGAATGTAAGGAAGGCGCATGCTCCCAAATAGAATAAGTTTAGGTAAGACGAACCAAAGTTGTCTCGTCCTCTTTCTCTCTGGGGACGCCGACCTCGACGGATCCAATCTCTATCAAATACTTTCTATACCCACGACGTCGAGCGATCGGAACGACATGAGGCATTGGTGAAAGTTTCCGGCTGGATTCGATATTTTGACGGTTTCCTGGATTTTTGGGAAAAGAGGAATCGTGACCGATACAACAAACCGCCAGAGTTGAAAGAAAAGAGCATCCGAATCACCAACATTATATCAGATAAGTTTAAAAAGTCATTCTGTCAAAAATATCAAGAAATAATGTATAGTTAGATAAGATAACTTCTGAACTAATGTGAAGCAAGCTAGAAGAGAACCACTATGTACCATCGTTCGCGAGTCAATGTTAATCGCGAGCATTATCTGCGACTAAACAAAAGTTTTTGAATTCAGACATGCCTTACTTGTATTCATGAATAATAACCATCTCACAAAAAATAAATGTATATTTTTACAGAATCAACCTCGTACTTTTTGAGCAAGGCTTTGGTCGTAAATTGATTTAAACACCGGTCGCAGAGCTAAATACAATACTCGTGTCTAGGAACTTGCAAGCTTACCAGACGAGACAAATTTCGAATCCTAGCAAAATGTGTCAGAGTTTCTCCGTCGGAAAAAACGAATTTAGTTTTTAGCATGAATAGGTGAATCGTAGTTTTATCAGATTCTTTATGACTCAGATAGAGGGGTACTAATTCATCATTTCTTTTTTTCTCATCGCACTAAGCACTAAGCGGAAATGAATATACGAGTTAGTAAGTTTTGTATCATTTTGAGGAGGATAGAGCGTAACGGACCTAATCTAACAGTAAGCGTCGTTGTTTTCAACGTTAACGATATTTCTCTTCATACGGATGTCCTTCGGCAACGGAACGTTGATCATCCTTGCCGAAGTGGAATATATTTGTTGATGATGATCGTTAAATTTACGATTTCTAATATAGACCAGCCCGACTCCCTTTCCTGGAAAACTTCGACTTTAACTACTAATTTTTCCTGCGCTCGATTGGATCATCCGTCAAAGTCCATTAAGGAAAGAATGACCTCATTCCTCGTGTTCAGGAACTTGATTTCTTCAACTGCTATTTCTTGCTTTGGAGCCCGATATTTGCAGGCCAACATAACGTTAAGTTTCAAGTTGTTATTCTTCTTCATAGTTGTTGTTCCATCTCACGACTATGAGTCTTTTCGAATCTTCCAAAAATCTGTTGAGATCTTTATGCCAAAGATGGATGATCACTCGGAGACGTAGTCGGTGTCTCGCCATTCCACTATGATTCTCCATTGAGCTACACCACAACCGCTCTTTTGCAGATTCCATTTGCTAAGATGGAATTTTCTGGCGAATCGTAACTCGGGGGTCAGCGCCGCCTAGATTCCTGCGTTATCGATCTTTTGGTAGAAAAATCTCTAACAATCGAATCATTAATTTTTGTCAGCTCTGATTGCTTCACTCATTCATTCAAAATCAATGAGGCAACCAGACCTGACGATTTTTAATTTCTAAATAAATCGCATTCATGTATACATCTGACATTTCTACACAAGACCGAGGCACAGTCCATTTTTTTCACCTACATACGTGCAGCCAGCAATGTCCGCGGCAAACGGCCAATACCATGGATATTCATAAATTCTTATTTCTGCTCTCGCTTGTGCACCACTTCATGGGGCAATTAGTTCAAATTCTCGTTTGCACAACCACTTATCTAATTCGGCACTTTTTATGCCTCGAGTATGATTGGCGGTACAACACTCTGATGAACCACAAAAATACCAGGTCTATAAATATGAAACCGGAATTTTTGTATAGAAAATACACGTTTATTGTATGAAAATGATAAAAAATATTTTATTCGAAGTATTGCCCATCGCTAGCTATACATTTTTCCCACCTGTCTGACAATTTGTGGATGCCACGCCAAAAAAACTGTTGCTCTTTTGAGGCAAACCAGTCATCGAGCCATTTTCGTACCTTTTCGTAAGAAGTAAAGCGCTGCTTAGCAAGTGCGTGTCCCATCGATGCAAATAAATAATAATCGGACGGAGCCAAGTCTGGTGAGTAAGCCACATGCGAAAGTATTTCCCAACTAAACGCCTCAATCGTTTCCTTGACCAGTTTTGCTGTGTGCGATGGTGCATTATCATGAAGCAAAATCACTTTGTGTTGCCTTTTTTGATATTCTGGTCGTTTTTCACGCAAAGCTTGATTCAAATCGATGATTTGTTGTCGGTAGCATTCAGTATTAACGGTTTCGCCAGGTTTTGGCAGCTCATAATAGATCACACCCTTCTGATCCCACCAAACACAGAGCATTGTCTTCCGTCCATAGCGATTTGGCCTTGCAGTCGATGTCGACGGTTCGCCTGGAGTTACGCATGATCTTTTACGCTTAGGATTCTCAAAATATATCCACTTTCCATCGCCAGTCACAATTCGATGGAGAAATGACTTTCTTTTGTACCTGGCGAGCAACATTTCGCAAGTGGTTTTTCGGTTTTCCTGCTGTCTTTCATTCAGTTCATGTGGAACCCATTTTCCCATCTTCTGGATGTTTCCCATGGCTTTCAAATGTATGGAGACGGCTTCTTGTGTCACATTTAATTGATCCGCGAGTTGTCATTGCGTTTGAGCGTCATCGTCATCCAACAATGCTTGCAATTCGCTGTCTTCAAAATTTTTCGGTGGTCTTCCGCGTTCTTCGTTTCTCACGTCAAAATCGCCACTTTTGAATTTTTTAAACCACTCAAAGCACTGTGATTTACCAAGAGCATGCTGACTGTAAGCTTCGACAAGCATTCGATGTGATTCTGCTGCAGTTTTCTTCAATTGGTAACAGAAAATCAATGCTGTCCGCAAATCGTTGTTTCCAGGCACAAAATTCGACATGTTCAACGCTATTACAAACTATGCTGTTGTATGAAACTTGTATTGTTGTGAATTGAAAATCTTAGTCAGAGATGTCAACAAGGAAATGGCGCCCATGACGCGGTTTGACAGTAACTACATTGACAGCTAGGGCCATCTGTGGGCAAATTCCGGTTTCATATTTATAGACCTGGTATATGCCAATAAAAAAAGAGTACTTTCATTCAGGAAACACTCGGCTTTAGCATTCACATATTTCATTATTTTTTAACAATTTTTCATGTCGTGAGTTCGAGCCTACTTTGCCACCATGTTTCTCCAACATAGCTTATGATACGATAGAATTTGAACTCCCTGCTTGATAGTGAAATAACAATTGACCATGCGTCAATTCGACGCTCAAATTGATTATTACAACAAATTACGTTTCTTAATTTTTGCTCGTGTATGCATACAATCGTCCATCTTTGTATGATAAAATAAATATCATAAGACGCAATTATTTTAGGTGATAATAATAAGGATTTGAATAAAATTAATAATCAAAAATACTACTTTCCGTCACAATCCTTTGTAACAAATACATAACATCCACATTCATATATTTAAGAACAAAACGGTTATACGAGTATACACTACAATCAAAGAATTAATATGATGGTCTCAAATTGCGTGTGGTGTATCTAGCGGTAAATAATACTAGATAAGTGTATGAAGCGTACAGTTACACCCTACCATACCGACGATGAAAGCGAGGCATGACAAACTGTTATTCCTGAACAACTAGTTTTCGGCCTTCCTAAAAATCTATTTTTGACTTTTAGAAGAAATTTGCATTAAAATGATGTTTATAACGACGCATACATTTTTTTTTTAAATTTATCTTTCGATTGTGTCCAAAATGAACTCGGTCGAAATACGTGCGTATTTTGTTGCGAAATTATTGTTGTTTTTAGTTTTGCAACGAGTCAAAACATCAGTTGTCGTTGTCGGCGTCGTCGTCATTTTCGCCGTCGTCACATATCCAGTGGGCGCCGCCATGTTGTTAGCGGCCATTGTAGCCTAAATGAAGTCGAGAAATGAAACTTAGGGAAAGAGACAAGGACAGAGTTTTAAGTTGTTCATAGTCTCTCTCTCTCTCTCTCTCTCTCTCTCTCTCTCTCTCTCTCTCTCTAGTTGGAAAACGTCCACGATCATACCGATACCAAAGATAGAGAAAGCCAATAGCGCGAAGGATTTCCGGCCAATTAATATGTTGCCACTGTACGAGAAGGTCCTAGAGTTGGTAGTAAAGAGTCAAATCGAAAAGTATTTGGAATCAAATGAGGTTATAACAGAGCATCAGTCGGGTTTTAGAAAACAATTTTCATGTGACACGGCGATTCAAACCGTGATAGACGAATGGAAATTAAACATAAGCGAAGGAAAAATAGTAGGAGTAATGTTCATGGACTTAAAACGAGCATTTGAGACAGTGGATAGAGAATTGTTAATAGAAAAAATGTCTCAATATGGAATTAGAGGTAAAGTGTTAGATTGGTTTAGGTCATACTTAAACAATAGAACGCAAAAAGTCAGGTTTAATGAGGAATTTTCTGAAATTATTACAACGAAATACGGGGTACCACAAGGATCCGTATTAGGGCCTCTGCTGTTCATTATATATATAAATGATATAATTGAAATATGTCCAGAAGACTGTGAAATAAAAATGTTTGCTGATGATACACTAGTATATGTTACTGGAGACAGTAGTGCGGAGGTGGAAAGAAAGATGAATGGGGCATTAAACATAGTGGAAAGATGGATGAATAGGAACAAACTGAAAATGAATGCGGAAAAAACCAAATATATGATTGTGAGGAGTGTAAGAAAAGAATTGAGAGGGAATATTGTATTGAAATGCAGGGATGGAACCGAGTTAGAGCGAGTGGAGGTAATTAAATATTTAGGTGTAATGATAGATGATAAGCTACGATTTAAAGACCACTGTGAGTATATGTTGAAAAAAATAGGTAAAAAAACGAGTTTTCTGAACAGAATAGGACAATATATATCGGCATACACCAGATGTGTTGTATATAAGGCAATCATAGCACCGCACTTTGAGTATTGCGCAACACTGCTAGTGGATATGGGTGAGACAGAGTTGAATAAACTGCAGATAGCGCAGAACAGAGCGATGAGAGTCATATTGCAATGCAGCCGGTATACGAAGGTGGACGATATGTTACAAGCGGTTCAGTTTATGAGTGTGAGACAGAGACTGTATTATAATGTGTGTATATTTATTTTCAAGGCTGTTAAGAAATTATTGCCGAAGGAACTGACGAGTAAATTCCAAGCTGTTAAATCTAGAACGAGTCGGGAAACGCGTCAAGCGGAAAATATTGTAATTCATTTTAGAAGAACGAGAAATGCGCAAAAGAGTATGTTTTACGAAGGAGTGAAAATGTATAATGCATTGCCAGTAGAGGTTAAAGGCTGTGTAAAACTAGTTGAATACAAGAGTATGTTAAAAGCATTTATTATAAGCGAAATTAAATAAGTTCAATAGAAACGTAAGATAAACATGTAAAATTATGTACAACAAATAGCTGAGAAAGCTAATAAACATCAATCAATCAATCAATCTCTCTCTCTCTCTCTCTCTCTCTCTCTCTCTCTCTCTCTCTCTCTCTCTCTCTCTCTCTCTCTCTCTCTCTCTCTCTCTCTCTCTCTCTCTCTCTCTCTTTCTCTAGAGACGTTGAGACGTGTGTCAAATGTGCTCCGTCTTTGAGCCAATTTTTTTGGTGAAATATAAGTCTATAATAAGGATAAGACTATTACGAAATGTGCGGTTTTGTGTAATGAGCATTTAGAACGATAGATGATTCTCATAGCTATCGGGATCGCGGTATTGTGAACAATTTTAGATATTAAAGTTCGTGTGAAAGTGGTGACGGCGACGATCCGCGCTGCCACGGTGACACGACAATAGCGCATACCACGGCATTTGTGCGAACACGGACGAAATGGATAGCACGACTGAGTACGATGAATATCGTTGTTCAGCGTGCAAAAAAGCTATAAAAAGTCAGGTAGTGCGATGCAAGACGTGCCCGAAACTGTTTTATCATCCGGGATGTGTGTGTAAACATAAGGTGTATGATAAAAACAGAGAACTAGTGCCATGTAATGGTCCATTCGATAAATTCGTAGTTGACGAAAGTCAAAAGACGTTGACACCTGGTGTAGGTAACAGCAGAGATCGATCGGGTTCGACTGGATCATTTACTGGAAGCAGAGGTATTAGCATGACGGCAAACATCGAAGGAAAAATAGACTGGTTGGTGAAAAATGTGAAAGAAATAAAGGACGAAGTCGCATGCAAGAATGAAGTTAGGGTGATAATTAAGGAAATCGTACAAGAAGAATTGAAGGGCATGAAGATCGAAATAGAAGAAATAAAAAAGATGATACAAGGAGGAGTTCTAGATACAACAAGGGAAGTAAAAAGAACCTATAGTGGAGCAGTCAAAGAAAAGAAAAAGGAGACGGTTATAGTTATTAAGCCTAACGAACAACAAGAAAGTGAGGCCACGAAAAAGAAGATCAAAGAAAAGATAGACATAAAAAACATGGCTGTAGGAGTAACAAGGTTAAAGAAAGGCAGTAATGGAACTGTGATTTTGGGCTGTGAAACGACTGAAGAAATACAAAAGCTAAAGACCATAGTACAAGAGAAAATGGGCGAGGGATTTAAAGTTATGGAAACAAAACAACAAAAACCAAAAATTAAGATCGTTAACATGGAAGTGGACGAACTAGAGCTGGCGGATGATGAGCTGGTTGAAACAATAAAGAAACAGAATGCAATGGAAGAAAAGGAAGGAAGGGAGATGAAAATTGTCAAAAGAATAAACAAAGAAGAGAGACACGAAGGATCAGTAATAATGATAGTCGATGAAGGAACCCACCAAGAGATACTGAACAAAGGTAAGATCAGCGTAGGATGGAGAAAATGTCCGGTTTACAACCACGTCAATGTGAAGCGATGCTATAATTGTTGGGGCTACTATCATATAGCCAAGAATTGCACTAGAGAGGAAACATGCCATAAATGTGCGGGAAATCACGAAACGAGTAAATGTACAGCGACGAAAAACAAGTGCATAAACTGCATGTTTAAAAACCAAGCATACAACTTAGAGATAAACATGGAACATGATGCATTAGATCGGGAATGCCCAACGTACAAAAGAGCAATCCAAGAAGAGAAGAGGAGAGCAGGATGGGACGATTAGCAATTACTGAAGGAGGAAATGCTATGGTATACAAATGCACAAAGTCTGTTAGCACATAAGGATGAAATACGATACCAAATAGTGGATAAAATGAAACCCGCATTCATAGCGTTATCAGAGACCAGAGTGACAGCTGAAATTGGTGACAGAGAAGTGTATATGCCGGGCTATAGTGCAGTCAGATGTGATGCGGAGAATAGAAATACAGGTGGTGCAATCTTATACATAAGAGATGATATTAAATATGATATGATACCAATAAATAAAATAGAATCAAACTGCTGGTGTGCTAGAATAGAGGTCAAGGACGAACATTATAAAGGAGTGATAGTAATTGTGTATCATTCGCCAAGTGCGTCGGATGCTGAATTTATAAGACACATAGAAAACATAACTGAGGAACTAACAATAAAAGGAGACTGTTTGATAATAGGTGATTTTAATATAGATGTCACGGTAGAAACGTTCTACAAAAAGAGGTTGATAACAGGAATGCTGAGTCTAGGAATGAAGCAATACGTTAATAAACCAACAAGAATAACGCAAGACAGTCGAACTACTATCGATTTATTATTTGCTAATAGGTGTGCACAAGTGCAGGTGGAACATGAGCCAAAGATAACGGATCATGCATGGATAAAAGTCATATTAGGTAACAGGAAGGAAAGGAATGAGTATAGAGAATATAAAACAAGAAACTATAGTAAAATTGATGTGAAGGAATTTACACGGATGTTAAGCATTACCACAAGACAAGTTCAAGAGGTAGAAGTAAGCCAAAGAGCAAGGATGCTCGTTGATAACATAGTGGGTGCTCTAGATAGGTTCGCACCCAGAAAAATAGTGAAGATTCCAAGCGTATGGGAAGGAAAAAAATGGTATTCAGAAGACATAATAGTAGCTGCAAGAAGAAGAGATAAGGCATACGGAGTAGCAATTACTACTGGTTTGGAGGAGCATTGGCAGCAATTTAAAGTAGAAAGGAATGCGGTAGTTAAATTAATAAGAGAAAAGAAGAAGGAATATTATGAAAAGATGATAGACGATAATAAGAAGGATCCGACAAAAATGTGGAAAACGTTAAAAGAAGTAATTACAGGAGAATCAATGGGTACTAGAGAAGTAGAGAATATAGATTTTGAGATATTGAAAGACATGATGGGATGTAGTACAGCTGATAAATTTAATGTGTTCTATGTGCAAAGTGTTAAGAATATAGTTAATTCAATACAAAGGGATACGTCTGGAAGTTCAAACCGAAGAAGAATTATAACAGGGATAAGGATGAACAATAAAAGTATAATGGAAAACTTCAATCATATTGAAATAAAGGATCTGGAGAAGATAGTGATGGGACTCCCGAAAAAGAAGGGAACGGAAGAAGGAATATCAAGTGATATACTAAAAATGGCATTCAGTGCAATAAAAGAGGAATTTGTGGAAATAATAAATGGATCCCTACGGGAGGGATGTTGCCCGGACAGCTGGAAAACTTCTACAATTATACCGATCCCAAAAATAAACAAAGCCATAAAAGCAAGTCATTACAGACCAATTAACATGTTGCCATTATACGAAAAAGTGCTAGAATTAGTAGTAAAAAATCAAATTGAAAAATATTTAGAAACCAATGACATCATAACGGAGCATCAGTCAGGATTTAGAAAGCAATATTCGTGTGAAACGGCGATTCAAACTGTTGTAGATGAATGGAAAGTGTACATTAGTGAAGGAAAAATGGTAGGAGTAATATTTATGGATTTAAAAAGAGCGTTTGAGACAATCGACAGGGATATATTATTAGACAAATTATACCAATATGGAATTAGAGACAGGGTATTAGAGTGGTTCAGAACGTACTTAAGTAATAGAACACAGCAAGTTCGATTCAATGATAAATGGTCTGAAGTTATTCCCAACGAATATGGGGTACCGCAGGGGTCAGTACTAGGGCCGTTGCTATTTATTATTTATATAAATGATATAGTTAATTTGTGTCCAGAGGAATGTGCAATAAAAATGTTTGCTGATGACACAGTGATATATGTACCTGGAAAAAGCAGCGCGGAAGTGGAGAGAAAGATGAATATGTTATTGAGTATAGTAGAAAAGTGGATGGAAAGAAATAAATTAAAAATGAATGTAGAGAAAACAAAATATATGATTGTCAGCAGTGTAAGGAAAGTCGTGAGTAAGAATATTGTATTGAAGTGTTTGGATTGAACGAAACTTGAGAAAGTAGAGTCAATAAAATATTTGGGTATCATTATTGATGACAAGCTACGATTCAAAGACCACTGTGAGTATATGTTAAAAAAAATAGGGAAAAAAACGAGCTTTCTAAACAGAATGGGGAATTATGTATCTGCGTACACGCGATGTGTGATATATAAAGCAATCATAGCACCTCACTTTGAGTATTGTGCAACACTGTTAGTAGCTATGGGTGAAACAGAGTTGAAGAAACTGCAGATCGCGCAGAACAGAGCAATGAGGGTTATATTACAATGCAACCGCTATACGAAAATAGAAGATATGCTGAGCGCGGTACAATTTATGTCCATAAGGCAAAGATTGTACTATAACGTTTGTACATTTATCTTTAAAGCCGTGAAGAATCTACTGCCAAAAGAATTTAAAAATCGGCTACAAATAGTAGGAACGAAGAGTGGTAGGGAAACAAGGCAAGCGGAAAATATAGTAATACAATTTAGAAGAACGAGAAGTGCGCAAATGAGTATGTACTATGAAGGAGTCAAAATATCAGGAGTACAAATTGAAAATGCGGGATTTTTTTCTATTTTTGAACGTTTATTCTGAAAAAATGGTAACAAATGAATTATTCAAAGTATTGTCCATCGCTAGCCACAACTTTTTCCCATCTTTCTGGCAATTTACGGATATCGTCGCGAAAAAATTCGGCCGGCTTGGCTGCTATCCAGTCATCGACCCATTTTTGGGCTTCTTCGTAAGAATGGAAGCGCTGGTCAGCTAGGCCATGGTCATCGATCGGAAAAGGTGGTAATCGGAAGGAGCAATATCTGGGCTATACGGCGGGTGGGGTAAGACTTCCCATTTCAGCGTTTGTAGGTATGTTTTGACCGGCGCTGCAACATGTGGCCGAGCGTTGTCATGTTGCAAAATTACTTTGTCGTGTCTTTGCTCGTATTGTGGCCGTTTTTCTTTGAGTGCGCGGCTCAAACGCATCAATTGAGTTCGGTATAGTGCTCCTGTGATGGTTTCGTTCGATTTCAATAGCTCATAATACACCACACCCAGCTGGTCCCACCAAATACAGAGCATGAGCTTGGCGCCGTGAATATTTGGTTTGGCCGTCGATGATGATGCATGGCCGGGGTAACCATATGATTTTTTGCGCTTCGGGTTATCGTAATGGATCCACTTTTCATCACCAGTGACAATGCGATGCAAAAAACCCTTCCGTTTTTGCCGTTCGAGCAGCAGTTCGCATGCAAAAAAAACGGCGCTCGACGTCTCTCGGCTTCAGCTCATACGGCACCCAATGTCCTTGCTTTTGGATCATTCCGAGGGCTTTTATACGATGGGAAATGGCTTGTTGTGTCACTCCCAATGAATCTGCGAGCTCTTGTTGAGTTTGACACGAGTCTTCATTGAGTATTGCCTCCAATTCAGCATTCTCAAACTTTTTCACTTGGCCCGGCCGCTCTTTGTCCTCAACGTCAAAATCACCACTTCTAAACCGCACAAACCATCTCTCGCACGTTGAAACCGATGGAACATGACTCGGATAAGCCTCGGAGACCAATCGATGTGCTTCAGCAGCACTTTTCTTCAAATTAAAGAAGTAAATTAAAACTTCCCGCAAATGCTGTTTTGTTGGCACGAAACTCGACATATTGAGAGCTCAAAAAACTATGAATTTGACACTGCGACAAATTGACACATACTGAAAATTAAAGCTATAAGACGTAGCTTTGACATGAACATAGTCACAGTACTGCCTGATGCGTATAGCGTTAGTAACGCCATCTGTTATCAAACCCGCATTTTCAATTTGTACCCCTGATATATAATGCATTGCCAACTGAACTGAAAGGTTGCGAAAAAGTAGAACAGTTTAAACGAATGTTAAGGGAGTATGTTGTGTCAACAGTAAAGTAAGATGTATGTAGATGTAAGAAAAATATGTAACACTGTGTATAAAATAGCTGAGAAAGCTAATAAACATCAATCAATCAATCAATCTCTCTCTCTCTCTCTCTCTCTCTCTCTCTCTCTCTCTCTCTCTCTCTCTCTCTCTCTCTCTCTCTCTCTCTCTCTCTCTCTCTCTCTCTCTCTCTCTCTCTCTCTCTCTCTCTCTCTCTCTCTCTCTCTCTCTCTCTCTCTCTCTCTCTCTCTCTCTCTCTCTCTCTCTCTCTCTCTCTCTCTCTCTCTCTCTCTCTCTCTCTCTCTCTCTCTCTCTCTCTCTCTCCACTAAGAGAGGAAGGTTTCATTTTTGTTATGTCGATCGCTCATTTTTTTATTTTTCAAATATTTAAAATTTTTTTTACTTTTTCTTAATTTTTGTATGGAGTATGTTTGTATGGTTGAATTTCGGGATCTAACCTAACCAATCATTGCATGATTGGAAATAAACACCATTACATTATAAAAGTACATGTACTTGGTTATACGTGCTCTACATGTTATTTAGTTATTTCACAGCTTTTTGTGAGAATATATACAAATACTAGTGTAAATGTACTTGTCTCAAATTTGTACACATCCACGGTGTTATTTCTAGGTTTCTATTATACTACAGGGTGCGCCATCTCAATCTGGTCGACGGAAGTATTGAATAACTCTAACAGATTTTAACCGACCAGCGTCGTACAACACGTTTCGTATAGGTTATTTCAGTACAATTTCAACCATGTATCGCTATACGCCGAAAGAACGCGCCGGCTTACGCTAATAACGTTAGTCGAATGAAGGAAGCTGAGCCGGATTTTTGGGAGCGAATTCTGATGACCGACGAAGCTCATTTCACCCTCTCTGGCGCTGTCAACAAACAAAACTGTCGCATGTGGGGCACCGATAATCCTCATATTATTGACGAAACTCCATTGCACGATGAGAAAGTGACAGTTTGGGCCGGTCTTTGCTCAAAAACCACCATTGGACCATTTTTCTTCAGAGCTGGTGAAACTGTCAATGGGGATCGATATCGGTGGATGTTGGCACACTTTGTTTTACCACAAATCCGTGAAAAAGGTCTTAAGGAATTTCGGTTCCAACAAGATGGTGCGACATGTCACACTGCGCGCTCAACAATGGACTATTTGCGTCGGAAGTTCCCAGGACGTGTGATATCAAAGAAAGGTGATATTGACTGGCCACCAAGATCGCCGGATTTGACTGCACCGGACTTCTTCTTGTGAGGATTTTTGAAAAGTAAAGTCTATGCCACCAAGCCGAAGACCATAGAGGAGCTAAAAACAACATTCGAGCCGAAATCGCAGCGATATCGCCCGAGACGCTGGCAAATACAATGGAAAATGCCGAAAAAAGAGCTCATTTTTGTCTCAGTAATAAAGGCGGACATCTGATCGATGTGGTTTTTGGAAACTAATCAAAATAAATTGTAATGAATCAAATTTAATAAAAAAATACGACTTTGTGAAATCTGTTGAAAATTCTCTAAGTTAGTCAATACTTCCATCGACCAGATTGAGATGTCGCACCCTGTAGTATATAACATTATTATATTGTGCGTACTTATATAATACTATCAATATCGAACGTTTCTTAATTGCCACTATTTTGGAGCCCACTTCTTAAATACAATTTGCAGTGTCATCGTTTAACTGTTTAAACTCTTTCCTCCACTGCTAAAATACGTCCCGCATACCGATGGATAATTGGGCTACGGAAATATATACACACCTAATTACCAGCAAGTGTATTTTACAAAAACTCGTAGAAAGTGTGTCATGTGTACTTCAATAACGATACGAATCATTACCATTAGCTTCAAATATCATCGATAATGAACACCTTGATCTCGTACTAAGATACGTATCTTATTTTAACCTTTCTTAACGAATGTTATTTTGTAGGCATAGGCCGTGTAGAAAAAAAGAACTTTTCTTCTCAAACAATGAAGATTTCCAATTTTTTTTATTTATTTATCTATATTTTATTTATTTATCTATACAATTGTTGGTTTATGGTAGGATTTAGTTACCGTCAAACCGCGTCATTGGCGCTATTTCCTTGTTGACATCTCTGACAAAGATTTTCAATTCACAACAATACAAGTTTCATACAACAGCATAGTTTGTAATAGCGTTGAACATGTCGAATTTTGTGCCTGGAAACTACGATTTGCGGACAGCATTGATTTTCTGTTACCAATTGAAGAAAACTGCTGCAGAATCACATCGAATGCTTTGTCGAAGCTTACGGTGAGCATGCTCTTGGTAAATCACAGTGCTTTGAGTGGTTTAAAAAATTCAAAAGTGGCGATTTTGACGTGAGAAACGAAGAACGTGGAAGACCACCGAAAAATTTTGAAGACAGCGAATTGCAAACATTGTTGGATGAGGATGACGCTCAAACGCAACAACAACTCGCGGATCAATCAAATGTGACACAAGAACCCGTCTCCATATGTTTGAAAGCCATGGGAAAGATCCAGAAGATGGGAAAATGGGTTCCACATGAACTGAATGAAAGACAGCAGGAAAACCAAAAAACCACTTATGAAATGCTGCTCGCTAGGTATAAAAGAAAGTCATTTCTCCATCGAATTGTGACTGGCGATGAAAAGTGGATATATTTTGAGAATCCTAAGCGTAAAAGATCATGGGTAACTCCAGGCAAACCATCGACATCCACTGCAAGGCCAAATCGCTATGGACGGAAGACAATGCTCTGTGTTTGGTGGGATCAGAAGGGTGTGATCTATTATGAGCTGCTAAAACCTGGCGAAACCGTTAATACTGAACGCTACCGACAACAAACGATCGATTTGAATCAAGCTTTGCGTGAAAAATGACCAGAATATCAAAAAAGGCAACACAAAGTGATTTTGCTTCATGATAATGCACCATCGCACACAGCAAAACTGGTCAAGGAAACGATTGAGGCGTTTAGTTGGGAAATACTTTCGCATGTGGCTTACTCACCAGACTTGGCTCCGTCCGATTATTACTTATTTGCATCGATGGGACACGCACTTGCTGAGCAGCGCTTTACTTCTTACGAAAATGTACGAAAATAGCTCGATGACTGGTTTGCCTCAAAAGAGCAACAGTTTTTTTGGCGTGGCATCCACAAATTGTCAGACAGGTGGGAAAAATGTATAGCTACCGATGGGCAATACTTCGAATAAAATATTTTTTATCATTTTCATACAATAAACGTGTATTTTCTATACAAAAATTCCGGTTTCATATTTATAGACCTGGTACATATATGGTACATACTAGGGAGGTTTTGCCGCCTTACGCGCTTCGCACACCAACCACCCGGCGAGAACCCGAGTTTCACCCCCCTTATCCACTTTACCCCCTACATCACCCCCGACCCATATTACCGCTCTTATTATACTCCTTCCTCCATTCTTCTACACGGTGGTGGAGGTGACGGCGGCGAGATATTTTATAATATAGAGTGATATGTATATATCAACGTCCTCCCTTAACAAAAAGGTCGTTCAGGAACTTTATTTAAACAGGATCGTTTTGACCACATGCAAAACTGTAGAGTGCTTATAACTGAATGATTTTATTGAAATAATTACATTCCAAATTGCAATAAATTACGTATAAAATCTTGCAATATCAATAAAAAATACCACTTCATAAACATTAAAACATTTTATATTTCCGTGAGTCAAACCTTTTCCTGAAACCTAGTTCATCGGTGCAAATATTGTTTCTTCAATTTCAACTTTGAAGATGTGATATCGTTCATAGTACTAAGAATACATTATGGTGCATCAAGGCTGTTTCAATGGAACAAGTGAAAAGTAAAATGGTGTAGCCAAAGATCATTTAAGATAGGTTTCACTGAAATTGGTAGAATTACGAAAAATAAAACGAAAGTAAAGTAGGGTTATAACGAAACATAGTTATAGATTAATGAAGAAAAATTAGATTACTGTAATGATATCTGCCTTGCATATAAGTAGTCGATTCGAATGAGAGGAATGTATTCCCCTGTTTTCCTATTGTAATAGGGAAAATCAGCGCAGTGGTTATCGCTCTTACTCAGTACCTGAGCAATCCGCGTTCGATCCCCGGTGATCACCATACACTTTCCGTCTTCGATACTTTGGCATGCCATCGTGACTACCATTTTATTCACTTCCCCAAATTCTCCGTCCGGTCATCGCAATTACAATATATATATAAATTTCAAATTCACCCATTACTTCCCCGTGATTTTCACCCACTCACACATTCTCCTCAACAGGTAATTCTACACAAAAAAAATCGCACGTAGGTACGTTTCTAGAGAAAGAAATTCGCGAACTTACGTTTCTGCATAAAAAGAATCGCGTAGGTATGTTTCTACAGAACATAAATCGCGTGTGTACGTTTCTGCAGAAAAATATGATCAAAGAATTCCAAAAACTCATTATTCCATAAAATCTTAATGCCTTTGTGGATTCTTGCCGAACTCAATACCAAGTAACCTTGTCTCCTACTCTCATTCTTGTAGAAAATTGAAGCTCGATTGCTTGGAATTTACGAAAGTTATATTTCGCGAATAATTTAAACTACCGTAAAATAAGATACCCCCTAGCGATTATGTAGGAATTGCAGCAATCCGATGGGGGTTGTCACCCGACATGTGTGCAAAGTTTCCGGTAGATCGAATAACCCATTCTCGAGAGATTAGCCATTTCAGACACACATACATACACCAGATATTTCTTCTAAACAACTTTTCTGATTATTCTGACAAAGATTTTCACATTTTTTTTTATGAAACAGTTTTGTAGAGATTTGTGGAGCACGGAAGTAAAATAAATTGTGACGAAACTAAAGCGGTCGCAGACATTGTTTCGAAAAATGGAATTTATCATAAAATCCTAACCCCTTTATCAATTCTCGATGCCAACCATCCTTTAATGATAATCCATTTATGTAAATAAAATTAAGTGGGAAAATTTCAAAATTTTATTAGATCTGAATAGTATTGTCGATTTTCGTCAAATTCAATATCAACCATGAAGCATGGTTATGATAATGATTTTATGTACAAAAAATTAAGCGGACATCCCTAAATTTGCGTAGATTAGAGCGATCACAGAAATTATCAGGAGTACAAATTGAAAATGCGGGATTTTTTTCTATTTTTGAACGTTTATTCTGAAAAAATGGTAACAAATGAATTATTCAAAGTATTGTCCATCGCTAGCCACAACTTTTTCCCATCTTTCTGGCAATTTACGGATACCGTCGCGAAAAAATTCGGCCGGCTTGGCTGCTATCCAGTCATCGACCCATTTTTGGGCTTCTTCGTAAGAATGGAAGCGCTGGTCAGCTAGGCCATGTGTCATCGATCGGAAAAGGTGGTAATCGGAAGGAGCAATATCTGGGCTATACGGCGGGTGGGGTAAGACTTCCCATTTCAGCGTTTGTAGGTATGTTTTGACCGGCGCTGCAACATGTGGCCGAGCGTTGTCATGTTGCAAAATTACTTTGTCGTGTCTTTGCTCGTATTGTGGCCGTTTTTCTTTGAGTGCGCGGCTCAAACGCATCAATTGAGTTCGGTATAGTGCTCCTGTGATGGTTTCGTTCGATTTCAATAGCTCATAATACACCACACCCAGCTGGTCCCACCAAATACAGAGCATGAGCTTGGCGCCGTGAATATTTGGTTTGGCCGTCGATGATGATGCATGGCCGGGGTAACCATATGATTTTTTGCGCTTCGGGTTATCGTAATGGATCCACTTTTCATCACCAGTGACAATGCGATGCAAAAAACCCTTCCGTTTTTGCCGTTCGAGCAGCAGTTCGCATGCAAAAAAACGGCGCTCGACGTCTCTCGGCTTCAGCTCATACGGCACCCAATGTCCTTGCTTTTGGATCATTCCGAGGGCTTTTATACGATGGGAAATGGCTTGTTGTGTCACTCCCAATGAATCTGCGAGCTCTTGTTGAGTTTGACACAAGTCTTCATTGAGTATTGCCTCCAATTCAGCATTCTCAAACTTTTTCACTTGGCCCGGCCGCTCTTTGTCCTCAACGTCAAAATCACCACTTCTAAACCGCACAAACCATCTCTCGCACGTTGAAACCGATGGAACATGACTCGGATAAGCCTCGGAGACCAATCGATGTGCTTCAGCAGCACTTTTCTTCAAATTAAAGAAGTAAATTAAAACTTCCCGCAAATGCTGTTTTGTTGGCACGAAACTCGACATATTGAGAGCTCAAAAAAACTATGAATTTGACACTGCGACAAATTGACACATACTGAAAATTAAAGCTATAAGACGTAGCTTTGACATGAACATAGTCACAGTACTGCCTGATGCGTATAGCGTTAGTAACGCCATCTGTTATCAAACCCGCATTTTCAATTTGTACCCCTGATATTAATTTTTATAAATTAAAAAAAAGTGCAGTAAATGAAAGAACCGTACTACGTTACTCATTGTGGACGTTTGAATTTTGTAGGGTTTGCTACACACACACATACACACGCGTGTAGGCGCGTGTCCCGTCATATTTCTAACTGAGATTTCTGGAAGTTTGAATCATTTTGAAAATATTCGCAACAAAAACTCGAAAAAAAAGTTTACCACCACATAACCTCCTCTAAGTGGGAGCACCAAATAATTTGAAAAACTGTTAAGTGCTCAAGGGAACATAAATAGACATGCGGCAAATAATGTAATACACATATGGAAAAAAAGAATAATATGAACTCATTTAATGCTAAAAAATGTAGTTTACTTTAAAAAGCCGAAATTTCAATGTTCCTTATACTATTGGCACAAACGCCGTACAACCGTTGAAACAGGTACAATTTGCCGATAATTATTTCCGAGTAATTCTATTATATATCAATTATTACTTAGCGGCCTAGATGCGGAGCGTAAGACAGAGTACGTGGTCATAGGGACTGTAAGAGTTAGCAGTGGAACGGAGGATCTAGTGAACCAGAATTAGAGTGACAATAGATTGTTCGGACACAGATAGAAATAAAGATAGTCAAATAACGGTGCAACCAGAGTGCGAGCCAGGCAGGTTAGCAGAGTCATCAGTCAAGACTGTCGAGCGGGTATAGTCACCTAAACATGAAGTTGCTTCG
Organism: Cylloceria caligata; assembly: GCA_963942595.1. Lineage (NCBI taxonomy): Eukaryota > Metazoa > Arthropoda > Insecta > Hymenoptera > Ichneumonidae > Cylloceria > Cylloceria caligata. Next base: position 71,047,689 of record OZ012706.1, on the reverse strand, counting down.
ATAGGGTTGCTTTGTGCCATTCCCGCAGCCCAGGTCATAGTAGTTTTGCGTTATTGCAGACAATAAGACATAAAATAATCCTGGTCGTGCGGTAGTACATCCGACATGCCTTGAGGCGGACTTTGTCTCAGCGGCTTTTCGACCCCTGGTACTTTTTCCACTTTCTTTCATTCCATATCCTCAGAGGGCATCCCAGAAATGGTAAAATAGACCCTTTCGTTTTGTATCGACTATACGCATTCACGAATAAATACAATTTCCTATAAAACTTTGACGTGCTCCAACACGTGCTTGGATTCTCAGTATTAGATCATGTTTAATTGCGAAATTTACGGCTGTTTGGATTATAAGCTGTCAAAATGGCAGCTGACACCGTGCGACGTGACGCTCGGCCTTGTTCCTTGCTTTCTTGAGTTCTTTCTTTATTAGTTCATAATCATTTTTGCCAACCCTTTAGACGTACCTACTCACCTAAACAATATGACTGAGACTTTGTAAAAGTTATTTTGCAAAAATATCATCAAAGTACTTTTGCATTTGTCGGAAAATTTTTTATAATAGTCAACCACAGTTGTTTCTGTCATACATTCCAACGGAACAACTACCGTTGCTGAAAAGTTTTACAAAAACTGTCGTCGTAAATAAAGATGAGTCTTGCAATCTTACCAACAAATGCGGATACACCTTAATGCAATGTTTGCAATATAACCTGTTGAAACTTGCTGGCCTGTTATTGCTAATTAAATAAATCCATATTTTACTAGTCTTTGTATATATATATATTTAATTAGACGGGATGTTACTACATTTGGCAACATTTTTCATTATTCTAGGTCGCGAACAAAAAAAGACTTTTCTTGCGGCGCGCCGAGCCAAATAACCAGATTTGCAGAAACTATGATATACGATTTTGAAATAATCGTAACTTTATGCGTCCCATTTGATGTTAACATTCGATAACGGAGAATTCCGTGAGACAGATTTGCAACTTTTAAAAAAAGTTTGTCATATGTTGCACCATTCATCGGGTATTGCATTGTTCTCTTAATTACATTTTCTTTTGCTATGTCAGCATATGGTCACCGTGTAGAAATTTAGTTCGGGGTTTTACATGTGCCGAGAGAGAAGATTTCATTGATTTTCATAAATCGGCATATTAAAATTTCTTTCATTGAATCAAATAAACATTTAGTTGATAGAATTTACTAAAGAAACGATTTATTTTATGCATATGAATAATATATTTGAAATCACCGTTTCAAGGAGATATTTATTTGACGGCATCATGCGCGCCGCTGCTTGACGGAAGCTGTTTGTCGAAAGCTTTTTTCTAATAGTGTTGTATCAAGAACGCAAAACCGGTGAAAAGCCGACTGTTAGATTGTTACCCAAATGGAGAAGTTTTTGAAGGAAGCTGGTATCCGCGAATACGTCACTACATTCGAACGCATGCAATAATAAATCAACATTAAACTGATCCTCGAACCTTGCCTCGATTAGTACAGCAAGTATGCAAAAATAAAATATAACCTATAATGTATTCATAAATTATCATCATACCTATTTGTAGGTCGTGATGCTCATCTATGGTTACACATTTAAAATAAGTGCCGCGATGTGCAAGGCGCATGTATCCTTTGACGTCAAAATACCATTATTGTATTTATTTACTTGTTTGTTTGGTGCGTGTATATGTATGTATGTATGAGTGTGCGCGCGCTTGTGTGTATGTGTAACACTTGTTTCATTGTAATGTTTCTGATACTACACCTTAACCTTAGCTTCTTTAGAGTAAAATAAAATTTGAATAAATATCCAAAGAGACTGTGTCCGATAAGGCACGACTTGCATTACAGAATTTCGTGAGATTCGCTCGAGAGATTAAAAATATAAGATATGAACGAAATGCATCCTAATATCATTATAAGACTGAGCAACAAATAAAAGTTCCATCGAAGCGAATAAAAGTAATTAGTAAGCTTCAATACAATTTTCATTGATTCAATTAAATAAAAGATAGTATCAACTTAAATTTATTTATTCATTGACAGCAAATAAAAGTTGCATAGGCCAAGATTTCAACGAGATCTCTTTGATTCAATTAAACTTTTTCTCTCAGTGTATAAAATTTGAACTGTTTGATAGATTCTCGGAGAATGTATTAACGATCATCTAATTACACTAGTCTATTTGTAAGTAACTAAATAATTTACTAGATAATTGGAAGAGCTACCATGGGGATAGTCATTTTTGACGAAATGTAGGAAATTAAAAGCTTTTTCTAAGAATAATCAAAACTACCCTATTTCATGTTGATCATTTCATGATCATCCTCTTCAAATCCCGTCTACGAAAAAAGTGTATTGAATAAAAAAAGTCTTCTAAGTAGAAGCTTGCACATTGGTTTCTCATTACGTTTGATTTTTTACACAGCTACCTATATGAGGACGTTGATCAGTTTTGGCTTCCTTATAGAGGAAACTATGTAAAAAATTGGAAATAATGAGGAAGCTATGTGTAAGATTATATTTTACAGCCTTGTATAAAATTTATTTACGAGATTGTATAATACATTGATCTCAAAATGTTTAAAATTGAAAATCTTATAAAATGTTTTTCATCAAAAAAGTTCAAAACACAATAAAATCTGAATAAGTATTTTATTTATTTTGTAAATTATATCGAAGGAAGAGGTATAACTGCTCTATTTGTGTACTAAATTTGAGCTCGATTCATAAAGCCGTTCTTAAATTATAAAGTTTTAATTTTGCAAGTCTTACACACAAGCATTCGTCCAGATATTTTTTCTCTACCTCTGTTTTTGATGTTTTATACCACTTTGAGTATCCTAACAGAAAAATCTCGAATTATTGTCATGAGAACAAAGTTTCTACTATGAATCGCGCTCGGAAAATCTCTTCCGGACTCCATCCTGATCTCCCGAGACTCCATGCCGGACTGCATCCTGGGCTCGCGAGAATTCATTCCGGACTTGATCGCGAACCCCGGAATATCATTCCATATAGCGGATGGGATGACCACTTACACAATATTATGTATGAAGAAAACCCTCACCAGCGTTCGCAGCATGTCCTTCATGTCGGCCAACCGGTAAACAGCGACTTTGAATAAAACTTACTCGTCAATCAGATTGGCCACATTGTCACTAACCAGAATAAAAGACCAATCCCATTAGGACGATGAGCATGATTAATCACCCAAACACGTTAGTGTTTTGAGAAATGCGACTGAGAAAAACAAGTCAGGGGAGTTATACGCGTCGTTCGCGTGTTAAGTGTGGAATGATCTGGGTGCTCGTATTTTGGACTAAAGGAAAAAAATACAAGCATCGACATTTCCGTCATCACTTCGTCGCGCACCCTGATAGGAGTCGTAATCCGGATGGAGTCTCGGGAGTCCGGGATGAAGTCTGCGATGGAGTACTACATGGAGTCCAGGATTGACAATGGAATTGGATCAAACCCCATTGAAATCCCATGCAACGTAGTTCAAAAGCAATACAAAATTTGACATTTGCCCAGAACAAAAGTTATCGTTCTAGAGAATTTCAATTTTTTTTATTACACAGAGGTGTTGATAAATAACTTTTTTATTTACTGTATGGTCCACTATATACAGATCAATGATGAAAAGTACATTTTTACTAGTATACAATATGCAAGTATAGAAATTAATTGGTATCTGCTTGTTACTTTTAATTAAATTTATATATTCGTCAAATTATCGTAAAAGCAAATGTATAAATATTACAAGCAGATTTGCAATAAAATATTTATATAAGTTGCAAGATGCGGAATGGCAAAACAGCGTATATCGAAGAAAAATACAGTGTCCGCATACAATTTGAAAGTGACAATAGGCTATACAACATGATCCGTACACTCCAGAGTGGTATGTAGATTAATTCGCTGTGGGCAGAAGATTATTTCTACTATTGTTCCAATATTATTGCGCTTCTATTAATAATGCAAATTTAAAGTGGGAATCCATTAGTGATCGTCAAACGATACACAAGAACTATATATTTCACTGGAACGCATTACTTTTCTATAAGTTCCTCTGGTTTTAAAGTTTTTGCTGACATAATATTAATATATATAATATATATAGGAAGACTATATATGGGTGATTATCAAGAATGTGGTCTATTTTACTTTACTTTTTTTTTTTAATAAAAATAGCTGGATTTTTTTTCTATTGGCCTTAAAATATAAAGGGACATTCTTCAAAATATATTATAATAACGGGCAAGCTTGTTAAAAAATATTATAGGTGTTATCGGGTATATTGAATTTAAGGCTTTCACGGTGCTTACAGTTCTTACCTTGGTGCTTACGTATTTCGAATTTTTTTCTTTCAGCGTCATCGAAATGGAAATGGTTTTAAAAAACTGACTATATACGGCCATTTATGTTTAACATTGTATTATATAATAGAACTTTTTATAATAATCTGAAATTTATGTATTTTGTACTTGTAAGTTATCAGTTATGGCAATAATTATCACAATAGTAGTCATATGAGGCACGAATGAGTAATCAGCATTTTAATAATCTAGATAATATAAATATAAGTTTAATTAAGAAAATAAAACAATTCTTAGAAATTCGTTAATAACGATTTGTCATAGCTAAATGTCTGTTAACTGTTCGAGAATTCAGTTGGTAGAGTAAAGTGGACTGTAAATATTCGCAGGTGAATTAATAATCAGTACCAAGATGTTGTTTTAAAGTAGCATTTATTGCTCCATCTGTCAAAAGGCAGTCGACACAAATATACATAAATAAACACGTAAAATATAGAAAATAATATAGAAATGAGCGTAGAAAAGAGAAAAGAAATGAGGCGTTCTTATTACCGCACACGATTATATTAACCCTTTGCACTCCAGCCTAGTAGGGCATGGAGGCTTTAATGTCGCAAATACGGCGACAACGGAGTGCAAAGGGTTAATCGTGTGTAATCGATGAGATGTGCTGTCGCGATCGGGCCTCACGGTGACGCTGATGCCGGGTGCACGACACGATGAGCCAATGTGTTGATGTACTGGTGGGCCGACGTCAAGATACCAATGCTGATACGATAGAAGAGTTTGTAGAGACTGTAGGTCGGCAGAGCTGCACTTTGAGACTTGATGCACAGAACTTTGTTGAGCACGCACGTACACGGTGACGGTGACAACCGTTATACAAAGCAGCCGTTGTCTAACCAAGCAGTCGTAGAGCGCTTGCGCGCAGCGACCTGTTGCTCCACACGCAGCCCTAGCGCGAGATTTACAGCTTCTGTGTGGTGCTGCCGCTGAGTGGCAGCAGCAAGCAGCTGCCCATGCTAGCCTGCAGTGCGCAGTCTAGCTACGCGTAGCAGAATGATCAAGCATTCTCAAACAGTTAACAAAAAAATATCTGTCTTCATCCTCAGATGCTTAATGCTTCAAACTCCCAAAAGAACTGTAGCTGACTCATTCTAATCTGAATAAAATAATAATATTCTGATTAATAGATAATAATTAAATAATCAGGTTATAATAATGTTTTTTTCATTTTTAAATGAAAAGAACTAGTACGCATTTAAGTAACTTTATTTATGGTTCTTCTTTGTCTTTTTGGTATTGTTGAATGCAGTTTGCGTTGTTCTACTGGAGATTGAGATTCTCCCATGTGAAAATGTTTACCTTTTTCTGAGGGTTTGCAAGTGTAACAGCTAAGCTCGTTGAATAGTATACGGCCTCACGGTGCTCCGAGGGTTTAAGTTATTATTAGCTTCGTTATTCATTTGCCTCCACTCAGATTTCGTTTTTCTCGCCATTTTTCGTTCTAGCTCCTTATATTTCTTTCTCAGTCTTTCTATATCTTTGTAGCATTTTGCAATTTCACGTTTTTTTCTCTTTTGGGCTGTAATAGCTTGGCGAGATTATTTGATACCATCTTTGTTAATTCCTTTTATATCGATTTGCTCTAAACTCTGTGAATTATCCTGGATACTTATCTCATCATCTATCTTGTCACACTTATTTGTGATGTTTTTTCCTTCTTTCTTTCGTTGACGATGGGTTCGGACCCACTGCTGTACCTTCCTTCTTCTATCTCGTTTTTCTCTTTCAGTCATGTCCGCAATATTTTTCAGTTTTCCTGCAGCTTTTCGGGCCTGCCATCATTTCTGTTCCGCTGTACGTGCTTCTTGATATTTCTTTGAATTGGCTTTAATTGCCTGTCTCCGAGCTCGTTCCACCTCTCGTTTCAATTTCAATGTTGCTTCTTGATGGACAGAACTTTGATTTTTCCTTTACTTGCACTGCTCTGTCGATGTGATTTTTTCAGCTTAGCTGCATCATTCAGGCATTCTTCACACACATCTTCTACCCGTTTCCTCTCACGAAGTCTTGTCGACACTCTCCTACGTGAAGCCATTCTGTTAAAAAAAAATCTTATTCCATAAGGTACGTCGACGATCTACACTGGACATTCATTTACATGTTAGGTTATGGAGCTTTCTTTCTAAATTGGAATAGGAGATAAGAAGGCGCCTACCAGGTCTATAAATATGAAACCGGAATTTGCCCATAGATGGCCCTAGCTGTCAATGTAGTTACCGTCAAACCGCGTCATTGCCGCCATTTCCTTGTTGACATCTCTGACAAAGATTTTCAACTCACAACAATACAAGTTTCATACAACAGCATAGTTTGTAATAGCGTTGAACATGTCGAATTTTGTGCCTGGAAACTACGATTTGCGGACAGCATTGATTTTTTGTTACCATTTGAAGAAAACTGCTGCAGAATCGCATCGAATGCTTGTCGAAGCTTACGGTGAGCATGCTCTTGGTAAATCACAGTGCTTTGAGTGGTTTAAAAAATTCAAAAGTGGCGATATTGACGTGAGAAACGAAGAACGTGGAAGACCACCGAAAAAGTTTGAAGACAGCGAATTGCAAGCATTGTTGGATGAGGATGACGCTCAAACGCAACAACAACTCGCGGATCAATTAAATGTGACACAAGAAGCCGTCTCCATACGTTTAAAAGCCATGAGAAAGATCCAGAAGATGGGAAAATGGGTTCCACATGAACTGAATGAAAGACAGCAGGAAAACCGAAAAACCACTTGCGAAATGCTGCTCGCCAGGTACAAAAGAAAGTCATTTCTCCATCGAATTGTGACTGGCGATGAAAAGTGGATATATTTTGAGAATCCTAAGCGTAAAAGATCATGGGTAACTCCAGGCGAACCATCGACATCGACTGCAAGGCCAAATCGCTATGGACGGAAGACAATGCTCTGCGTTTGGTGGGATCAGAAGGGTGTGATCTATTATGAGCTGCTAAAACCTGGCGACACCGTTAATACTGAACGCTACCGACAACAAATGATCGATTTGAATCAAGCTTTGCGTAAAAAACGACCAGAATATCAAAAAAGGCAACACAAAGTGATTTTGCTTCATGATAATGCACCATCACACACAGCAAAACTGGTCAAGGAAACGATTGAGGCGTTTAGTTGGGAAATAGTTTCGCATGCGGCTTACTCACCAGACTTGGCTCCGTCCGTTTACTACTTATTTGCATCGATGGGACACGCACTTGCTACGCAGCGCTTTACTTCTTACGAAAATGTACGAAAATGGCTCGATGACTGGTTTGCCTCAAAAGAGCAACATTATTTTTGGCGTCTCATCCACAAATTGTCAGACAGGTGTGAAAAATGTATAGCTAGCGATGGGCAATACTTCGAATAAAGTATTTTTTATCATTTTCATACAATAAACGTGTATTTTGTATACAAAAATTCCGGTTTCATATTTATAGACCTGGTATACTAATACAGCTACGGCCCATAGTTTCATAGATATGAAATTTTGAATATTCGTTTATCTGATAAAATTAACGCAATAACACAATAAATATCTAAAAAACTACGTGAAATACATCTGATTCCTATACAACGTTTTTACATCAAAGTACATTAGCAGTCGTTGTTTGTATACATAGAGTTTGATGGTAAGACATAAACTGAAAGTTTGGGATATTAAAATAGAAAACCAGAAAAAATGAAGAAAAAAAATTATATTAATTAAAAATGATATTCCATTTGGTTTCTCACCGAGTAAAATTTTGTTTATGAAAATAGACACGTGACTTTAGCAGAATAAAAATCGTCTTACGAAAAGTCATTGTTGCAAATAATTGCAAATGATTGTAACAATTGCGTATCCGAAACTATCAGACGTAGCTGGGCCGTACAGGACCTATTTTACTTTGTCTTGAATAAAAATTGGGGGAAAAAATTGTGGTTAGAAAAAACTATTATGGGACTGACTTGCTACTATGGTACTAGTCACTTACTGGTAAGTAAATAGAAATTTTCACGTTTACGACCCCTCCTGAAAGAAACTTGCTCCCCACGGGCGTACCGTAGGGGTGGTGGCTGCGGCCCCACCCCCATGAAATGCTCACTGCATGGTCCGCGCCCCTACAAGACTGCAAATCTTAAACTTAGTTTTTTTATCAGCTTTCGTTTTATTATTAGTTTTAGTTTTGTAATTGGCGTCAATTTAACCGTTAGTTTGCACAGTAATTAGTTTTATTACGGAAATCAAATTTACATACAATTCAACAACTGTTTCCCTTTATTGATTTAACGTAATACCTTGTAGGCGCGAACATATTCTGCGTTCGAAATAAGATATTCCTAGACCTGATAAAACGCAACTTAGCGGGTTAAAATCATGAGCGCTTGATTCGGTAGCCGTAGTGTCTCTCACGATACATCAGTCAGCTACTCTGTTCGTTTCTCTTCTCTTTTACCACTCCATGTCTTCTAATGACAATATTAAGGGGCACTCGATTCTCAGAATGTTGTGGCTCGCGATATGACTCATTCTACACTAAGTATCTGCACATGCGATACGTAGTTCAAATCATTTTAAATAGCTACAGAGAAATTTCAATCTCTACATATGTTATATTTGAATGATTGCAAGAAACATTGTTTTCTGTTTTGTTATCCATTGATTTGTCCATTGATTTATCCATTGATTTGTCCATTGATTTATCCATTGATTTGTCCATTGATTTATCCATTGATTGATCCTTCAAAGTGGAACTGTACATTGCTTCCCCATTAATGCCCACTTTTCACAAAGGCACCTCTATGAGGAAGTATGTTGATGAATGTTGGTTTCCTCATAGAGCAGGCATTGTGAAAGTGGCAAATCACGAGGAAACAATGTGAAAGGTGGAAAATAATGACGTAGCAATATGCAAGGTTTTAGTTTACAGACTCGTTTAAATACTGTATATATATACACTTGTTTATCTTCTCGAAATTGATAAAAGTTAACTCATCAACCATTTTATTATTTCGAAGGTCATGCATTTTAATTGTATGGTGCTCATCGAATGAGATTGACCTCAATTATAAGACAATAGATGCTAAAAAATTAACTCAGCAATATTGTAGTTAGTTACTCAGGTACTTTCGCTATGTTTTGAGCGGGAAACAGTGAATTACTAAGGTTCGAATATATCATAACGACTTCACTTGAATTTTTGCAATGAACCGTCGGGCATTAGCTGTTTCGCTATAATCTAGTGGAACAAACATTGAATGTCAATGAAAATGTTTCAATAGCGTGTTATGGAGTATACTATATAATTTAACGTGCATGTAACTTATTAATGTCAGGTCCTGCAGTCTTATATGGGTTTTGAATAAGGATAACATCAATGATATTATGTTTTTCCTTAGTCTTTATAGCGACAAAATGTAAGCTATTATAAAATTTTAATAGCAGTACAGATTTGAACCATATTTACTACGATGAAGTAGTAGTAACTGCATCATAAGCGTGCCAAATTTCAGCCCGATAGTTCAGGCCGATCTCTAGTTATAAAATTTTAATCTACTGTAAATAATTTGTAACTACAAGCATAACTGTTGAATCCCAAGTCCGATTCCATGAAAATGCAATACCAGCCAACGATGAGCACAACTATTTCCTTGTAAAAAGCCAAAGCCAATTAGTTTGAAGTTTGTTCTAGATAGAGTTGAGCTTTTTGCAGAATTAGCAGATTTCATAATTTTTTATATACATTGAAAATTAAAAAAGCTGCAAATTAAAACTAGTAACATGCTTCGTCGAGATTCCGTACGATACTCAAACTCCTTTCTATGAGAAACTTTCTTTCCTATTATTTTGGCTTCCTCATAGAAGAAGCGTTGAGCATTGTGCGAAATCTCGATAAAGTAATTTGCAAGTTTCGATTTGCAGCTTGATAATATCTGAACCGTTTGACCGATTCTCCCCAAAATTTATACCAACTTTCTTATACCAAAAAATCCCGACATTTATAAAAGCTTAACCGTTTGACCCATGTTTCCTAGATTCAATACGAACCGTCCTTTTATGATACTCCATCCATATTTTTAAAATTAGCCAAACATTTTTTAATTTACGGTAATTAGAGTGCGTGCGTGCAGCCGAGGGGCATCACCTCACGGATACTCAACTCACGCGAGAGACTACGATCTATCTCTCGCTTGGCAGTAGCGTCGCTTAACGATACTTTCGAATAACTCAGCCATTTTGATAATTTTCGCTACTCTCGTGAAAACCGCCAAGCACGCATCACCTGCCTCTACTCAGCTCGGACAATTTTCACTGCTTTCTCGGATATTCTCAACCTCTAACGTACTGAACTGGACTCAAATTCAATGGTAAGGTTGAATTGACAATTTACACAAATTACTCAATCAAGGTGAGATAGTAAATTATCATTTTGTGCATCCTCATACGTCTCACCTCGTGGCGTGCTTTGCAGCACGGGTTGGTTCACGCTCTCTCACTTTTTATTAAGGGGTCACATCTACTCAGAATTTTTGAAAAATTCGATTTTTCGTTTTCGACGGATTCTTATACTATAACATTTCAAGAATATTCTCTCAAAATTTCAAATCGATCCGTTCAAAATTGAGCAAGTTACGGCCGTTTTTACAATTAGGTTCTGCGAGCCGCACGACGCAGGTATAAAGGGGCAAGGGCCCCGAGGCCCCTTAGAGGTAATAAATTACACTTTACCTATGTATATACGCAACAAACGCGTTTTTCTCGAAACGACTTTTTAAAAATCGGTGACCACGATATTTAAAAAACGAGTGAACCGATTTGTCTGAAATTTTGCATACATTTTTGTTATATCTAAAGGCAGTCTTTAATCGAAGGATTTTTTTTTTCGATGCGTACTTTTTTTAATATCGAGGAAAAATGGAGTGATTTTTTTACCAAAATTTGGAGCATCACTTTCGATCGGCGACCATTTTTTCAAAAATTAATATTTTATTAAATCCTTCGATTAAAACTAGATAATACTATACAAAAACTAAATTTATTTTGTTTTTTTTATTTCAGATGATTGGTTGGGCAGTTACAGTGGTCACCGCGGAAGGCCTTTTTTGAACAGCGGTCCGGACGGATACACTATATCATTTACATTTAGGAATTTTTTCCAATAAAAAAATGATGAAACATACTCAAAGATATTCCTCTTACTGTGAAAAAAAAAAGTTCGAAACCTGCAACCATTTTCCAAAAAAAAAATCACAAAAGCACGCTTTTTTCGGCCGCTGAGTACATGTGACCCCTTAATTGGTACGCAATTAATATAATGATATGTGCAGCTCACCCGTAAATTCAGTGATAAGTTTTCGTTAATTTAATATTGTTTTTTGTAGTTTTGAGTGAATATAAACCATCTTTTCTGTTCACATCAATTGTCTGGTTATTTTTCCCTATCACGAGTGAGAACTCGTCCCTTTTTCAATATATTGCAGCTCACACACATCACCCCAACGGATTCTCAAACAAAGAGCGTTCACAGACATTTTTTGAAAATTTCAAAATCCCGTAAAATTTGTAACTCTTTAGTTATTTCACCAAAAATTGCAATGAATAAAGATGTATAGATTAACTTCTGTGCGAAATGGGAGCGCTGTAGCTCAAACCGTTCTCAAGTTATAGACGTTTCAATTTTTCAGTAAATATGATTTTTCTACGTTTTGGGACATTTTGAACACGTTGAATATAAAAACTGGAAAAAAAAATTTCCGTCACGAAGCTTTTTCTATGCGGAACCAAGTTCTGTTAAGATATCTTTACACGAAACGGACACCATCCGATACGGAATCCATTTTGACTGCAAGTGTTGGGCGCAAGGATATGATTAAACATAAAATACTATATTATTATTAAATTCTGAATTTATGCGACAATTCCCGACCACTTGTTAAGATGGAAATTTCGGTAAATCGCAACTCGGGGTGTGAGTCAGCGTTACCTAGATTCCTGCGTTATCGATCTTTCTTGGTCGAAAGATCTCAAACAATCGAATCCCTAATTTTTGTCAACTCTGATTGCCTCACTCATTCGTAAAGAATTAATGAAGCAACCACAATTGACGGTTTTTAATTTCTAAAGAAATCGTGAAAAAATATCACCACAGCCCGGGATCGAACCGGGAACTCCAGAATTCTAGCCTGGTACGTTACCAATTACGCCACCGTGGCTCTGGCGACATCAATTCACGATCTCTATTTTAATGTCAGTAATTCAAGCAACTTTTTATTAATCAATCGGTCGTGTATATGTTATTATTATTAAATTCTGAATTTATGCGACAATTCCCTCTGATTGCCTCATTCATTCGTAAAGAATTAATGAAGCAACCACAATTGACGGTTTTTAATTTCTAAAGAAATCGTGAAAAAATATCACCACAGAGTTGACAAAAAGTTAGGGATTCGATTGTTTGAGATCTTTCGACCAAGAAAGATCGATAACGCAGGAATCTAGGTAACGCTGACTCACACCCCGAGTTGCGATTTACCGAAATTTCCATCTTAACAAGTGGTCGGGAATTGTCGCATAAATTCAGAATTGAATAATAATAACATATACACGACCGATTGATTAATAAAAAGTTGCTTGAATTACTGACATTACAATAGAGATCGTGAATTGATGTCGCCAGAGCCACGGTGGCGTAATTGGTAACGTACCAGGCTAGAATTCTGGAGTTCCCGGTTCGATCCCGGGCTGTGGTGATATTTTTTCACGGTTTCTTTAGAAATTAAAAACCGTCAATTGTGGTTGCTTCATTAATTCTTTACGACTGAGTGAGGCAATCAGAGTTGACAAAAATTAGGGATTCGATTGTTTGAGATCTTTCGACCAAGAAAGATCGATAACGCAGGAATCTAGGTAACGCTGACTCACACCCCGAGTTGCGATTTACCGAAATTTCCATCTTAACAAGTGGTCGGGAATTGTCGCATAAATTCAGAATTTAATAATAATAACATATACACGACCGATTGATTAATAAAAAGTTGGACAAAATACTATACTTATTCTCTATCTTTCTGCCAAAAGTTCATTGCGTTCGTACATGGGACATCAGATTGGGATTTGTATTGTGTGGTATTTTTCAGAAAATGTCCAAAAAAAAAACTCAAAGTCTCGTATGACCTCGGTTAACGGCTAAACGAATTAACCCGTCAGGAAAAAGATATCCGGTAACGTAGAATCGAGCTTGTACAAAAAAAAAGCAGAGGTAGTCATTGAGGACTGCCGACAGAAGTGAAAACGTAAAACTGAAATAACAGTGGATTTTTTTTGGAAACTAAAAAAACCACTGATATTTAAATTGATGTAGTGCCAAGAAATAAAAATTTAATAATTTGTAAATTAAAATCATTAACATGAGTCTGGCATTCACATCTATCGGCACTCCGAGCTACAAATACATAATATATTTTTATATGGTTAATTTTTTAATCAAAACATATGATGCGTTGCGGAAGTCCAGTACAAAATGTAGATAGAACATAATTGACGACTTAAATGAATTTCAATTAACTTAATTTTCAACATCATCTTTATTGTTTGCGTCGTGGTCATTATTTACTTCAACAATACTTAAATTATTTGTACTATTAATCATTTCATTATATTCTAAAAAGGATACAATAGGCTTGTAGTAACTGAAGTAAGAAACAAAAATGTTTGATTGGAATTTATGTAAATATCTTATAAAAACCGCATCGATCGTTATTTTATATTTGATAGTGCTGAGTTTTCGATTATTGGACATAGTCAAACCTAATGCTTCATTCAAAAATTCAATTAACGGTAGATTTTTATCATCTGCAAAGTTAATATTGAAATCCGCACTTAATATCATGGGTAAACGTCAGATCTTTTGTAACTGACAACAAAATTGAAATTCGGAATCTCGATTGGTTCTTCGTTTTTTATACGAGTTTCTGATAGAAGTAAAACATTTGACATTTTTACCACAGCATCATTCTTTAGATCAGCTTCATGTGCATGTAAACTTTGGCAATTGAATGAAAATATAGATAATCCAGGCCTCTTAGAGATGAATTCAAGAAAAGTTCTAGTGACAATTTGTAGTGTATTGTTTTGTAACCTTTTCAATTCTAACGTTAGATCCTCTCGATGACTTGTTGATCTCTTATGATGCTTATCTGCTTCTGAAGTATTCAGAGGTATTCCTGTTCTACCAATCCAAAATTTCCAGCTCTCTCTAGTATTTTCTGTAGTAACCATGAATAAACACCTTGAATCCTTGTTACTCTTATCAAAACTACGTATATTAATTCTCTAGGATGTTTGCGATCGTATTCATAAGCAATAGCATCATAAGTACCTCCCTGTGCTTTGTGAATAGTCATTGCTAGAGAAGAAATAAGTGGAAAATGTTTTCGTTTCGCTAATATAGTTTTATTATTATTATCGGGTGTCGATGATGTCTGAGACGTGATTGGCACAGCATCGTTGTCAAGATTGAGTCGTGCACTAAAATTTCTTGATTTTGTTGCCCGTTGTCGTCCACATGATTTTGGAAATTTCATCCAAACTCTTACGATGTCACCATTCTCACCTCTCTACACATTATACAATATTCCTACAGTGCCATTTGATAATCCATCCGCAACGTCTATGTCATTAGTTATCATGTAAGGTCGGTTGAGAACTAAAATTAGTTCATAAGGCAATCCACCCGTATCATCAGTTCTCATTTTATGCAGCTTCTGCCTGACGAAGTTTTCTTGTTCAACATTATGACAACCAACAATAACATCCGATGCCAAAGATACTATTTCGTTTTCTAAACTATTTAAAATGGAATGAGTGTACTCATTTACCGCTGCGTTCGTAAATATGAGTCTTATGCCTTTAGGAGATACTGACTGAGCTTCTTTCTTTGTAACAAACCTCGATTCTATCACTTGTATTTCTTCCTTCGTTGAAATATTGCCATCTCCAAGCTTCGTTAAAATTTCGGCAAACTGACGATCTTCTTGTCTCATGACTTGTTTCAATTCAAATTTTTTTAATTTTTGCCAAGGTGTTTCACCAGTCATTCTCCTTTTAATTTGTTTGAAGATTGGCGTGGCTTTTACTGGAGGTAATTGTCGTAAATCCCCGATGAGTACAACATCTAATCTTACAATTGTTGTAGACAACCTATTTCTCGTCCCCAGTGATGATACGCTTAAAAATGGATCATTTTCTTGGCGTTTGAGAAGCAAATCACAAACGTCAATGCGACGGCACAAATTTTTTCCGTAAAAAGATGAAGAACCCATATGTCGAGCTTTGAGGTTAAACCTAGCCGTTTCAAATGATCATGAACGGTCGAATTCGATCAATTTAATCTTTCAGCGATCTCACGAGTTGTTATTCGCCGGTTTGCATCAATTAATGCCTTTATTGTGTATTCATCAGCTTCAACTGGCCTTCCAGAACGTAGTGCATCTTCGAGATCAAAATTGTCGGATCGAAATCTTGCAAACCAGTTTTGGCACTGGCGCTCACTTAACACATCTGCCCCATATACATCGGATAATTTTTTCTTGCTTGAACAGAATTTTTACCTTTTCTATAGTAAAAAAGTAAATATGCAGAAAATGCTGTTTTTCACTTTCCATATTTAAAAGGGTATCAACCAAAAACTACTGTGCAGAATCAATTGAATTTTTTCACAAGCAAGCCTTGCTATCAGCTGTCAAAATACGTATGATTATGCGGCTTAAGTGTGAAGTTGGTTGTGAAAAAATACAATTAAATCCTCTGTTGGGAAAAAACGAAATTACTTTCCGAACGACCCAATATAATAAGGACTTTAATAAATTTGAACAAAGTTCTATAATGATTAGCCTTTTCAACATTAAGTAGAATTAGCCTGGACAATGATATGCTTAATACATTATGCACTGTTATACCGCCTATAGCTGTCGCAGCCTTTGCAGTTGATGCACACGCTATATAACCATCGAAAATGCCATCAGTATCTGAAAATCTGTTGTATATTTCCACCATTCCTTTTATTACAAATGTCTTGCCACTACCGGCTGGTCCAGTCAAATATACAAGCAATGGTTCTCGCATTGGCTCATCTGCAGATATCAGGTGGTGCATTGTATGAAACAAGATTTCTCGTTGTTCCTCATTGGCCCGGCGCATAAAATCATAAAAATCGTTATTGGACTTATGTTTTCTTTCTTTTTATCGATAGCTCCAAGTTTATTCAGCATTGCAAGTTGTAAATCATCATTTATCGCTGCATTAGCATCATTGTACAAATCTTGAAATGGATTTTCATCAGGAAGTCTACCAACAACATCTCTTATTTCTTTATTATCATTTGCAACTTCTTTGCGACATAATTCCCGACATATTTTAAATGTTTTTGCAATGTCAATGTTGGACTCAAACTCTTTCCTCCGCTGAAATATTAAACCTACATTTTCATCGTATAAATTAATAAATTTCATTCCTTCGAGAATTTCTGCTTCCTCATGACGAAATGGAATGTGTAGAGTTACCATTTCTCGCCTCTATTCGTTGAAATCAGTAGCCATGTTATAACTACGATAACGTATCACTCTCGGTTCATCTCGTTTGATAAATATTCCTTTGTCATTTTTGTAATACATAGAAACAAATTGGGCGAGAGAAATATTGTGTCTGAAAAAGTTCGTGGCGTTTTTTAGTAAAATTGAACTGGTTTTCTTATAGTGTGAAAATGAATTTATTTAAACCAAATATGCTCCATTATTATGGACAATGTTTCGCCGTTTTCGGGTAGACCCATGATGCCATCGGTGAAGAACTTCTGTGGTTTCCTGTTAAAAAACTGAACCAAATGGTTATCACAGGCTTCTTTTGAAAGCAGCTTAATTCCATTGAGAGAGTTCTGCAGAGATCGGAATAAGTGATAGTCAGAGGGTGCTATGTCTGGACTATACGGTGGATGCATCAAAACTTCCCAACCAAGCTCTCGCAATTTTTGACAGGTCATCAAAGAAGTGTGTGGTCCGACGTTGTTATGATGGAAGACAACGCCTTTCCTATTAATCAATTCGGGCCGTTTTCTTTCAATTGCTTGGCGTAATCTCTCTATTTGTCTACAGTAGAGTTGAGAATCAATCGTCTGACCAACTCGAAGTAGCTCATGGTGGACGATTCCCTTTCAGTCCCACCACACACACAGCATCACCTTTTTCACCGTGAATCCTGGCTTCGCGCCACGCTTGTGACGACTCACCATCCCTTGTCCACGATCTTTGACGCTTCCGATTGTCGTATGTGATCCATTTTTCATCACCGGTTATGACACGTTTCAGAAATGGCTCGATTTAATTGCGTTTCAGCAGCGCATCGCAGATGTTAATTCGGTCTAATATGTTTTTCGCGCTCAACTCATGAGGAACCCATACATCGAGCTTCTTTTTGTAGCCAGCTTTGTGTAAACGATTCAAAACAGTTTTGTGGTCAATGCCTAGCTCCATACCAATATCGACACTGCTGATATGCTTATCGTGCTGGACTTTTTCAAGAATTTCATCAGCTTTTTCAGTGATTGGACGACTAGTGCGTGACTCATCTTTCACATCGAAATTACCAGAACGAAAGCGAGCGAACCATTTCCGCGCAGCAGATTTTGATAAAGTACCTTCACCGTACACAGCACAAATTTTTTTACAATCCTGCGCAGCGTTCTTCCCTTTGTCGTAATAATATTGCAAAATATAGCGCAATTTTTCATTACTTTTCTCCATTTTCAAACGCAAACAACTTTCCAACCACTGTACCAATTTCGATGTTTATATACTCAAAGTAACGCTTGAAGTGTCACATTTCCAACGAGCGTTTAGTGGTGTCGCTGCCATTTGTGTTTCCAGACTTATTTGCAATTTTTTCCCAGACCCAATATTTTCTAAATCTGCAGGCCTTTTTTCATACTTATCGAACCAATTTTCTTTCCATATATCTGTGCAGTCATCATCCAATTCACTCAATTCCCTCATGGTCTTTTTTATTCTGTGTCTGTCAATAGGCCATACAGTCGGTATATAGGCAATAACAGTTGAACTTTTTGACATAGGCTCTTTCAACAAATACCAGGCAGCTTCTTGGCTTGTTATCTCCGTGTGATTAAAGAGATTGCTATTAATGTTTTTAGTGATGTAAAATAGTAGATAGGCTAGGCCGGTTCCAGCACACCACCTGGGCAGGTGTAAATTTACCCGTGCTCAGTCGGTAATTATCCTAGAAACCTACTTTACCCACAGACGGTAATGACCGCCTGTCGATAATTATCTTATGTCGAAATTGTTGTCTGCTAGATGGTGCTACAGTCGGATAGATCAAGATCAATATTTCCATAATGGTTACATGGTATCCAGTTAGATGGCGCGCGACGTTCTATGTATACTTACTGTAGTCGTGTACTGACCGAGCCTCCCCTACAGTCGGTAACTCACTAGATCATGATCGATAAATGCGCCTGAATCTACCGCACCAACTACCGAAGCACACTGTACTACCGATCACTGTAGATAAGTGACCTACTAACTCACAGCGAGACCTCGCGGGGTATTTGGGATCGGGATATCCTGATATCGGGATATCGGGATATTGGGAGATTCGATACCTTTGTTGATATTTTACCGACAGCCAGAAATTATCTTACGTCGATAATTATCTGACGTCGGTACTGTTATAGATGGAGCCACAGTCGGATTCTATAGATCACGCTCGATATCCATGGTAAGGGAGACTTTATCATGATAAGACAGACTTTTGCTTTGTTGCCATCGCTTTCGAATAGAGTGCGCCTCAGGAGGATTCGAAAGAATTCGAGATAAATACATTTGCTGTATAAAAACTTGTTTTTATTTTTTAATGTTACAGATAATGCATTTAATCTAATAAAAACTCTTAACGGTAGATTAATATATATATATATATCTTACAGATAATACATTTAGTCTAAAAAATTCTTAACTATAGATCTTAAATATCTAACTATGAGATTGATGCTGATTGGGATACAAATGTTTTATACACGTTTGATTACATCACCACTTATTACATTATAATCAACTATTCGATCATGTAAGATTAAACAGTAGGCCGTGGTTCCCGCTGGAAAATTTGTCTTAGACTCGAATTCTAGACGGACATCTACTAGCGCTTGTTTTAATGCCTCATTCTGTTTTGAGCAATCAATTACAATTAATGGAGCATACTCGATGAAGTTTTTCCTCGTTAGGAGGGGTTCTCGATCTCTGTTGTAGTATATGGCTTGAAAATTGGCATACATGTTGTACAATACAGAGTATTGATTGTGATTTACATCAAGATTGAGGTTACCGTATGGGTAATGTTGTGAGTTAAGAAATAGCTTCACATTGCCAATGTTGCAGTGATCGAAGTAACAAGCATTTGCATTTTTAATCATTCTCCGATTGGTTTGGAAAGCTACAATTACAAAACGAGGCTTTTCCAATTGATTCGATGTTTTGACTGTCCAATTATGTTTCGTTGTGCTTGGAAGCAGGGGATACTCATACATTTCCCAAGTGCGAAAACTCATAGTGATGTCTCTTTTAATCTGACTATATAAACGTATTTTATACTTGTCTGACAACATCACATATGGCATCAACCACTCAATTCGTGTAAGCTCAATCTTGAAATCCTCGTAACCGCCATCTGCAAGAGCAGTCTGCACAACTGCGTCAGTATCCGTTCGTGATCTCGTGAGAATGAGCTCATGTTTTATATTGATAATGATTTTCTGATAGTCTTCAGCAAATCCAAGTATCATAGAGAGTGGGATACAAACATCAAAGTGGCCAGTATCATTAGTGAGCTGTTTGGTTTCCTCAACGTCAAGCCAGCCAGCATTTTCAATCATTGCGCTTCCACCAGGATTGAAGGATGTGTAGCCTTTCATGAGGCTAGTTATACCAACATTCTTACATCTATCAATCTCAATGGCATTGATCTTATAGCGAATTTCCTCAAACAGATGTAAAATAGCATTGTTCACCAGCTTCGTTGCTGCCACAGCAGCACCGGTCGCTTTCGACAATTTACCACACACATGTAGAGTACTTCGTGAGGGCAAGAGGCATAGATCTTGATGTTGAATGGATATGCGGATTTCATCACTGTTATTGAAGGTTGATGTATAAGGTTGATGTGCATGTATCTCATAATGCGCTACGGATTCGTCGAATGCGACGGCTGATTGCACGTGTAACGCCCCCTCCATTGCAGCAAAACATTACGCACGTTATTTTCTGCCACCAACAATAACTCGAAGCCCTAGACTTTTTAGGAATTGAGCGTTGCGACGTGTGATCGTCTTGGGGGCTCGAGCGTGACTGGTTGCTCGATGACATTTTAGTCCTCTTTTAGATGCCTGCGTCACGTTATTAGCATTATTATTATTATTATTATTATTATTATTGAAGATGATTCCCATGATTAGCTATTTGGCTTCTTTAATGTGTAGTCTAATGGTGATAACTTCACCGCGAAAATTAACTAGTTCTCCGTCTTGATCGACTATGCGTAATTGCAGATGATCAATGATCCTCATGGCTATTGGAAGGTAAATGACGTGTGATGGAACTTCAATGATCTTATACCCCGGTGGCACTGCCGGGAAGAATTCATGGATCGTATGAACTTTATGCTCATTGATGTATGCTCCCGAAGTAATATTGCACTCAACTCGCAATGCATTGATTTTCAGAATAGCAACCGGTAATTCCGAGCTATGAGAGATATGAGCGGGTAACTCTCGATGTGTAAAACCAAGTAGTCTAGCAATCGAGTCTTGTGGACGAAAATCAATGTTTTCACTGCACTTCATCACGCTTCGTAGAGTATTGTTATTAGGCTTCAAACTAATGGTAATATGTTTAGATGCAAGCTGTTCTTGCAAGTACACATCAATGTCTTCAATCTCGTAACTTCCTGTAGGTAATACACAATCACTTCTTTACCCACATAGATCTTGTTTTTCCCAGTATCGACATTGGGTATAGAATTAAAAGATAGTAATTCCACTAGCCCAAGGTGATAGTTCTTGCTAGGTGAGAGCTCAATTGGCGGAAAGTATTGTGCCTCTAATATAGATGTTGTTCCAGATAAACTGAGAGTCAATTATGATTATACTTGATAACATTATCGAGGCCGAGATAATCCATTAGATCGTGGGGAGGCTTAAGATCACCAAAACTATCAAAGTAATCAACATTTCGACCATTTTTCCGATAAGCCACCCAATGAGTACCTGGTCCATCTTTATCGTCGAGATTAATTATTCCAGATTCACAATAATGCGGTGCATCTGATGGTAAGTCGTTTCTCATAAATACACCACGAAAATTAGGAATTTCACGTGCATACTTGAGTAGATCAGCGTCTGTCAGAGCACGGTTTGGCAGTCTTACTTTAAAGTTTTTTTTATTTTTTATTTGCTCCGAAATGGAAACCAAATCCAGTTTTGTGTGGCTTGAGATAGAGACCTTTACCTAGCGCGATAGCCTCAACCATCTTATTATGCCTTTGACTTTCCGCTAATTGCTGTGTTGCAGCTTTCGCATCATTTACGGCTTTTACTATTCCAGCAGCGCCACCAGCCAATGCGCCAGTTGCACTTAATCCAGCAAATAGTGGAATAAGAAGAGGCAAAAATCCTCCAACTTTTTTCGGTACTGGCAGAATACGAGGCACGCGTACATTTTTTTTCCCACCAGCTGTCTTGACAGCAGCACGAGCACTCTTTAGCGCCGATCGAATAATTTCTTGTGTGTTAGAACCAGTCGATTTTGTGGCAGCTTTTATTATCTTGGAAAGCGTGGTTGGAGGTTTGGTCTTTCTCTTCCTCTTATTTATACCCATGCCAAGCTTAGCCTTTATCTTCATGGCGTTTTAACAGCGTAGGCTGCAACCTTTTCACTTACACGAGCGTCGTTTGAAAATACGCGATGCCAAGCCTTGTCAGCTAAAATTTTATCGGCCTTGTTGCGATCCTCAATGTTTTCCAGATTCTGTGAGTATCCGATATCGCGTTCCTTGCAGGCTGCGTTTAGAGGATTTATCCCAGGATCACCAGGAGCAAGACGTTCCGCTAGTTTTGTGCCTGGTCCACAGTATTGATAGCCTGGTAAATGAAGCTCGATAGGTAGTTTTTTGAGGCCTTTATTCAGCAGACCGCAACCTTTAGGCATGATGCTTACACTAGAAAGAACAGCGAACGAATGAGATTCGGAGTATATAAGCACAGTATTTATACTCTAAACCAGGGGTCTCCAAACAACGGCCCGAGGGCCACATTCGGCCCGCGGACAGATTTTGGACTATTTCACTTTTTACCACCGGCAACAATGATAATATAGTTTTGGCCCTCGGAACTTACTGGAGTAATCAGTATGGCCCTAAGGCTGGAAAGTTTGGAGACCCCTGCTCTAAACCATCAGTCGCTGCCAACATGGATTTCAGAGAGCAACCGCTCTCGCTGCCGGTAATGAATTTTGAGAGGCTAGCTGAAAGGAAAAAAGTATGCACACGTCATGGTCCACTATTACTCAACAGTATCCGAGCAGTTTTTTGTGGCCCATCAAATTGTGGAAAGACCAATGCATTGCTTACTCTGATTACACATCCAAATGGATTGAGATTTGAAAATGTATACATATACTCGAAATCATTGAATCAACCAAAGTATAAGTTTCTCGAAAAACTTCTGCAGCCTATGAAGGGTATTGGATTTTTTTGCCTTTGGTGAACATGATCAAGTAGTATCACCCGAAGAAGCTAATATTAATTCAATCATGATATTTGATGATATAGCCTGCGAGAAACAAGATAATGTTAGAGCCTTTTACTGTATGGGTAGACATAAGAATATTGACTGCTTCTACTTGTGTCAGTCGTATGCACAAATACCTGAGCATTTAGTACGTGATAACGTTAACATGCTTGTAATCTTTCGGCAGGATGATATTAATCTCAAGCATGTTTATGATGATCACGTAAATACTGACATGACGTACTCGCAGTTTAAAGACTTATGCTCGAAATGTTGGAATGATACCAATCATGGATTCCTAGTAATTGATAAAGATCGTCAAGGGCTCGACTGTGGTAGATACAGGAAAGGTTTTGACTGCTTTGCTACAAATATATCATGCATAAAGAGTAAATCTCAATCAGATCATCATGAGCAGTCGAAGCGATAACATCGCTGACGAATTTCGTCGCGAGAGAAAGACACTTTGTCAAGTAGAAAAAGTTAGAAATGCTATTAAACATAAATACAAGCTTTTAAAAGCTGGTAAGCAGATTATGGAAAAAGCTTGGGATGAAACATTCAAACCAATCGTGAAGCCGCTTAAAAAACTTGTTAGTGCTACTGACACAAATACGCATGAAATAAAAAAAAACTGGATTCCCAAGAAAGAGAAGGATGAGAAGGAGGAGGGCGAGGAAGATACATCTCAAAATGAAGAGCAGGATAATTCATTAAAAACTGCATTCACAGATAATGATGATGATGATGATGATGATGATGATGATGATGATGATGATGATGATGATGATGATGATGATGATGATGATGATGATGATGATGATGATGATGATGATGATGATGATGATGATGATGATGATGATGTAAAAGCATCAACAAAGAAAAAATCTGACCAACCATATTCAGCTATTGAGAAATATTTGAACTTACTCAATAAAAATCGTAAAAAGTATCTCGATATGACTTATGGAGTTCGAAAGCTGCCAGATGGTATACTTATGATTGGTGATTCCACCGTAAGTTTTGGTAACGAATACGTTATTATTAATGATGACACCAACAACAAGTATGATAAGACCATTGGTTTGCTTGAACTGCTGTTCAGAAAAGATCCCAATCTGAATTTCATAAGCAATGAAGATGTAAACAATTATGGGAAAATTGTGCTTAGAACAAATGCACACAAAAAACACTATAATTCTGATGAGTTAGTCCACAGACAAAACAGTAAAAAATATAAATCCTGTATAGCTCCAATAATTGGTGCTTCTACATCAACTCGAAAGAGACAATCTACTGGTGGTTCATTACCACAATACAAGATTGCACGACGAGATACACGAATGGATTATGTGTATTGGGATGACCCCAATGAGCTGGTAGATCGATTACGTTTATTGCTAGCTGAAAGTTCAGCAGGCAACCCCAGTCATACGAATGAAATCGTTTCACTCATTGAGGAATTGCGTGAAGCAGGAATCGTTTATTAGCAGTGACACATGCATGAATATACTCAGTTGAATAATGAGCGTCGACGTGTTCGGGCGGTATTTTGGATGTACTAAGGGCTCACGGGGTCCACCAGGGTTTGGCTTCAAACTCACTGCAAGCGGAAACTACAACATTGAAAATAGGAGACTCAGCAACGTTGGTGAATCACGTTAACCAAATGATGCTGTCAATTTGAATCTCGCTAGACAACTAATTCAACAGGAGTTAAGTACATTGCTTCAGGCTACAACTCATCAACGTGAGCAATTGGATGATTTAGAGTTGAAAATACAGGTTTTTCAAGAGCAAGTAAAAGAGCGAATAAAGCATATTGAGATAAACATTGCTACGACTTTAGAATTAGCAGTTCGTAATGCAAAGGCTATTGGTTCCTTGCTTGCGCACACTTCTCAAGAGATTCTTCAAGATCAAGCCATCAAAGAATACTGAAATAAATATTTTTAGAGTTATATAGATAGTCCGTAACACTAAAGCCTTTGAAGCGTTAATCAGGCGCACTCCTCGACATGGAGCATCGAAGACTAGTAGAAGAATTACATACGCCTGCGCGTCGCAATTATTTACGACGCAAGTTTGATATACGTGATATTGATGAGACATGGCAAGCTGATCTTGTTGAGATGCAACCGTACGCTCGAGAAAACAAAGGATACATATATCTGCTTACAATAATCGATGTACTATCCAAGTTTGCATGGGCTGTACCAGTGAAGCGCAAAACCGGTCAGAATGTTACCGCAGCTATGGATTCAATTCTTCAAGATAGACGAGTACCTACCAATCTCCAGACTGATCAAGGTAAAGAATTTCATAATAAGACTTTCCAGAATTTAATGAAACGTCATGACATCAATCACTATTCCACATATAGTAATCTTAAAGCATCTATAGTGGAGCGCTTTAATCGTATCCTTAAGAATAAAATGTGGATGAAATTTAGTCTACACGGATCTTACAAATGGATAGACATTTTAGATGATCTCGTGGTGACATACGATGACACGAAGCATCGAACTATTAGTATGAAAACGAGGAACGTCACAGCGGACGCTGTTGAAACGCTAATTCAACGTTTTTCTACTACCAATGAACGAAGAAACTGTGTAGTGAAAGTAAAAATCGGTGACAAGGTGCGAGTGAGCAAGAACAAACACGTTTTCGAGAAAGGCTACATACCCAATTGGTCAACGGAAATTTTCACTGTGAGTCGAGTAATGAGGACGACACCTGCAACGTACAAGCTGAAGGACTACCAAGATGGACCCATCGCTGGTGGTTTTTATAATGAAGAATTACTGAAGGCTAATTATCCAGATACCTAGCTCGTGGACAAGATTCTCAAGAAACGTGGAAATCGTGCTTATGTCAAATGGTTGGGATTTACCAATTCACATAATAGTTGGATAAATAACGCAGAATTAACTACAGGAATGAAATAATGAGTCGGCATTTATGTATAATAGAAAATGTCTTTTTATTCATTGTAAAATAAACACATTACAAAATAACCAATTCGATTTCATTTTTCTTCTCTTTTTCAATATAGTTTAGATGCAATGTACCATGTGTGATCGTTTCCTTCATGCGGCTGAACAGAGCCTGATCTTTCTCAAATGCCGCAGAAACACGTTTAGGCAGAAAGATTTGGAATTCATTGTTGAGAGTGGCAACAGTTTTTTGACCATATTTAGTCGTCACTTGACGTAAATCGGTGACTTTATGCATTTCGTTGATTCGTAGATCAATGATTCTTTTCGTTGGGAGGTAATCGTCTTGACCAGCGAGTTTGTTGAGTGCATCAATATCCATCATGAATGCCCAATGAAGTTGACTGTAGAAGATGGACGCGAGTATGTGATAGTGGCGAGCAACAGGTTCCAATATTATTGGCGTAGATTTCTTTAGCCTGCTATACGTTTGATGTACGTTTCGTCTGACGACGACGACAACGAATATGTGGGACTGATGAGCAACAGGTTCCAATGTGTTTGATGCGAGTTCCGTCTGATAGAGTTGATTGTGAACTGCTTCCAATACAAGGCTGGTTCAGGTTCTGAAGTATTCTTTAGTATCCTTTAGTATCCTTTAGTATCCTTTAGTATCCCCAAGGTATCAATGGATCAACGTGTAGATACTGTGAACAGTTGACGATGAAGGTCTGATGGAACTAGCTGCAGTCACACTCTTCATATAGTGGTATCACCTACCACCGATCTACCATGGAGAAGGAGATTCGTGTCGCTGATTGGGCTTCCACAGCAGGCAGTCGCGGAGAAGGAAATTGAAGTCGTTGATTGGATGACTAGAGTATGTATGTAAGAGTGGGGTGTGTATGCAAGAGTAGGGAGTAGGTTGGTTACGACATGATTGAAGTCGGTTTCGACATGTCTTGCGGTATCCTGTAGTGTCCCCAAGGCAGCGTATCCATGGTATCAACAAATAAATATCGTTTATCATCATGCGGACTCAATGCGAGCTTTATTTGTTTCTCTGTATAGACAATGTGCATGCGTGACCTTATGACTCGTTGCTCACGACACTGTGTTGTTCCCTCGAAAAGGCATTGATGGAAATCATTGAAGGTTATGGTTGCTTCCACTACGCCCGTTTTCACACCTTTTACCTTCTTCATATAATCATCGCCATTTACTCGAACACTATACATTTTGCTGCGTAGACCAACGAATTCTGTCATAATCTGCCCATTGCACTCATCCTTCATCAATCTAACGATTTTTTTATTTGCTTGAGGTAGTGCAAATTGATTCTCAGCTGGATAATCAGAGGTATCGAATTTCCGGATATCACGTCTCATGATATCATATATGTCAGGGCACTGAATCTCATAGAGTAGACTGTCGGTGTCGGTATACAAGAGCTTGCAGTGATCATCGGCAAATTGCGTTTTCATGTAATCATAGTGGAAATCGTAGACTAACACTTTCGACAAGTCCAGCACACAGAGCCCTATGTAGATTGGTTTGTTGAGATATACCTCAGTCTTTAAAAGCTGTACAGCAATGAGGTTCTCTTGAAAGATTGATCGGCTGTGGAATGTCGGTCTCGCAATAAGGGCCTCAGCACCATAACGTCCATCCCAGCGTGTGACGAGTTTTATATCCACATGTTTACGAACATTTTCCATCGTCTTGCCAAACACTGCATTGTTCATGAGCTTGAAGAGATTTTTCTCGAAATCATTCGTTGCTTGTTTTTGCATATCGCTATTTAAGTCAATGTAGGATTTTAACCACGGCCTCTGTTTGAACTTCAACACTCGATGAATACGTTTGAGTTGTAGACCATACTTGAGCGCCTGCTTTAGATTCCGATAGTGGATAACGTAGTTGCTCTTGAAGTCTAATGTTGTCATCAGTTTGATCTGCGTTGAACCTGGTGCACTTTTGTGTTCAGGACATAGTGGTAAGTCTCGGTGGGTATCATGAAGGCTTACGGGATAATCCAGATCGACTTCCAGGATGTATCCTTCTAATGCATCGTCCTCAATCGCTTGAAAATCAATATTTTCTGGATTTTCCACCCATGTGAAGTCTCCATATGGGAGCGATTCCATCATCGCCCAACCGTAAAGATTGTTGACGTCAAAGTACATGAGATACTTGGTGGGCGCTTGAGGCTCATAATTGCTCATATAGTTGTTGTTCGCTTTAGCATAACGGTTGCAGCACTGACTCACGCCGCCCCTCACTCCTCGTTCAACGAACAGATGCATCTCCAAGTCCGTGAAAAGCTCCAACTCAATCTGTGTGAACTTGAGCATGGCGTCCCACGTGAATCCTGGTGTTGTGTAGTAGTGCGCAGGGTCCAGATCATACGCTCTGATGCAATTGTCACGAAAATTCTTAAAGATATCGGCTAAGAGGAGAACATCAGTTTTCAGATAGAGATCTGAATATTCGCCTAAGTCATGAATGTTGAACTCTTGCCACACACTCTTTGCGTGCTCGTAATCGTCGTCTGTGATATCGCTGTCATTCAGCGTACTATGGAAATCTTCTTTAGTTGGAAGATTATGCTCATCCAGTTTCTGCACAGCGTCAACGTATTCATATGGGAAGACACCTTTCCTCGATAGCAGCTCAATTTTATCATCGAGAAGTTGTGGAAATTCGCGCCTAACAATCTTCAATTCCGTAAGGTATGAAGCTAGTTTTTCCAACGATGAAGCCATAAAGCGGAACGAGTCGATGAATCGAAAACTCACATCGCTTCCATCAATGTGCTTTTGAAAGGCGATGTAACGTTCCTTCGTTTGTGCCAGTATATCCACACGACCATCGAAGCATGTTACGATTTCACGTATAACAAAATGTGAATCATATCCCGTGAGGTTGTGGAAGACCACGGGTATCACTCGTGAGTCTTGATAAAGTAAGTTGCACTCGTTGTGTGCTGGTCCTCTGTATCTAGGTGCACATAAATATGTATTGTATTTTCAATCTTTATTATTATTTGAATGAAAAAGGATTACTAAAATACATGCTGTCCAGTCAAATGGCAGTGATCATGGACTCGATCGTTGCTGGATAAATTCCTGTTACAAATATGACACGTAGTTGCCATATCAAACTGTGTTCTCTGCTCGAATGACAGCTTCGGCATAGGCTTAGGATTCATGTACAGCTCTTCGAGGTCCGTGGCCAATTGTTGCAGCTCCCTCACGAACCATTCCGCAGGCTTCACACCTCTGTAGCTGCAGTAGCTCGATTTCGAGATATCATAACTGCAGTTTAGGTAATACCCAACGCTGAACGCCTCATGCTTTTGGTACGCGTTTTCATCTCGGATCGGTTTGAGTAAGCATTCAAAGTCCGCGTAGACAATAAAAGGTACTCTCTCTTTATTGCTATGATTTTTAAAGCGAAGAATTTTTTTCTTTACTGACGGCATGATAACCTTGCATTTGTTTATCTTCCTGCAATCTTCTTCATGTGCGGTAAGCTTGCCTTCGTTACGAAAGTAGTGCAGGCAGCGATCGCAAATATGATGCTTGTGAATACGTTTCGATAGCTGTATCGAGACTAAACGAGACAAGTATTTGATCCACACGTAATGGAATCTCGGTAGTTGGTATACTCTGTTAGCATCTTTGTTTTCTTGCTCTTCGTCCTCATCCACGTAGTGATCTTGCATGAGAAGAAGGTTAACATGCAGAGTTTTTTTCGTAGACGTTACATGCAGAGGAGTGGTCACGAACTTTCTCATTCGTTTCTTCAGAATGTAGACGTTGATTGATATGCCATTATTCTTCTCAAATTTGTTGAAATGATGCGGCATCACTGGAAAGTCGATACCAGTGAAGTTGAGTTCATTCGTATATCTCTCGTATGTAGAAACTCGATTAGGATTATGTACTGCCGGATGTAATGCTGATAGTACAGCCCACTTGAAGCACATGTTGTCAGTATTTTTCACGTTGACACATGCATTCTTATTTTGAATCTCGATTGGGGGATCTATATAGGAGCTACCTCGCATTGGATTCAACATGTTGATGTTTAGTGTGAGATTGATGATAGAATACAGCGTCCATCCGGAATCTTGTAGCTCAAATTCTTCAATTTCCATCTGAATCGATGCTTGGATGTTGACAGTAAACCAATCTTTGGTTGAAGTTGTTGGATAAATCGCTTCAGCCTTCGTGTTGAAGTGCTTCATTTCAACAATTTCTTCATCATTCTTCATTACCTTAAATTTTGCTGCTAGTACTGCATATACCTTGACTGCCATCTTCTCAATCTTCAAGATACTTTTTATTTCTTCATGGAAAAGTGTTAAGCAATCTTCCAAGAATAGATTGATATCGATGTGCTTTAAGTTGGTGATAACTCCAGTCTTGATGCGCTCATTGAAAGCTGATAGTAGGTTCGACCATCTCACTCGATCCAAGATTCCTTTTTCATCAGTCCTCTGCAAGCCTGAACCTTGTTTTATCAAACGTTCTAGTTTGATTTCAATACCTTTCAGCAAACCAATCATGAACAGATACTTCTGCCGTTCGGCAACTGTGGCCCCCACCAATAATTTTTCTATGGATTTGATGACTGCAGCAAGCCATTTGATCCACTCTGCGATCTCATCTGATTTTTGAGTTTGAAGAAGCTCCAAGATATCCTCCCACGTCTTCATGACTGCATTGCGCTCCTGGAGATCCATTCTGATCCAAGTATTTCGAAATACTTTGCTTTAAAGAGAGAGTGACTTTGGAGTAAATTGAACGGTCGCTTCGGAATGAGCCTCTCTTGCTGAAGAACTTGTATTTATCCCCACGAAAAGTAGTGAGATGTATCGAACTCGTAGCTAATTGGTCAATATTCATGAATACATTCATTGTTCATGTCTGCGTTTGAATCTAAAAAAGTGGTGGGAAGGCTACAAAGTCGTTGCTGATTGGTTGATATCCTCGAATGTATCCATCGTTCGTGGTTGTACAATAGCTCGCAGTAGAGGCGACAAACGGGTATAAAAGAGCTGGAAGCGTGACTGTTGGCATCACTT
The DNA here is from genome assembly GCA_963942595.1 of Cylloceria caligata. NCBI lineage: Eukaryota > Metazoa > Arthropoda > Insecta > Hymenoptera > Ichneumonidae > Cylloceria > Cylloceria caligata. Next base: position 71,016,437 of record OZ012706.1, on the reverse strand, counting down.
TATTCATCATGGAGTATATAGTAGACGTCCAAGGCTTCAAGCGCCCTTTTAATGAATTCGGATTCAAAGAGATGGCCGTCATTTCTTTCGAAGATGACTCCTTACCATCAGTTTATCTGTTTGAACCACCACACAAATGGAGTTTCCTGCCAGCCAAATACAAGAGCGAAAATCGGTGGCTAGAAGCAAATTATCATGGCATTCCCTGGGTTAATGGTGATATACCATATGATGAAATCAGCGAGACTCTTATCAGTCTTCTACGCGATGCGAGCAAGATTTATACCAAGGGCTTAGAGAAGAAACGTTGGCTGGATAGGATTCTTCCAAACGTTTACAATATTGAAGACCTAGGATGTCCCGCGTTGGCAGCATTACCAACTAATACTGACATCACATGTACGAATCATCCAATCATGAATTGGACTCCCCACTGCGCAGCTCACAACGTGTGTATGATGACAACATGGCTTCTAGACTTGCGCAAACAGATGGCGTCGGTTGCGTCATCTAGTGGAATCATCGCAAACTCAACTGTCAACTGCATCATAAATGATACAACTACTCTAAAAGGCTACTACGACGAGTGCGATTTCTCACTGTAAATACTTACTCATGAGCCCTGTACACTCGACAATAAAAAATTCTATGTCATTTTTATAAGTTAAAAAATTCTTCTTGAATTACTGCTTCTCCTCCCCCTCCGCCCCTCCTTCTCTTCCGAACTAGAAATCGAGCTGAAATTAAGAGACTATGACGAAAAATCATTGACGAATTAACTATAGTCGCTGTTCTCAGGATAACTGCTCTACTCTATAAGTTCGATTATCAGCAGTCGTTTCAATGAAGCTGATATTTAATATCGAGCCATGATAAATTCTCTGCTATTATCGATTAGATTTCAAAACATCTCGGTCGGTATAGACGTGCTCGCAATAACCGCCTGTGGATTATCGAGCATCTCTGTTGGTGCAGATGTTCTCTCAATATATCCTCCTTCGCATCTCAGTAAAGATGTTTGAAATAATCCCCGTGTGGAACGCCACGGGCCCAAAACATCAGCACATCCCGTCTCTAGACAGCAATGGAGAAAGGGCAGTTGACGGTCGACTTAGCTGAGAGGGTTGTAAAGATGACACGTGTGAAACATTAGACTCTCTGACTCTAAGCTCTCTGGCTCGCAATTAAGAAAAAAAAAAATTTTCTAATTTTAAATAGTCTATATTATTTTTTACTTAATATCTAATAATGACAAAAGCTGAGGTATAGAATTAAACACTTTTTTTTATTGCGTCGAAATATTAAAAACTAGATAGATTACAAAATATTAATATTAAATTTATTTTATCTATAAAAAAATTGACACTAATATTATATTTACATAAAAATTGAAATCTTTTCAGTTAAAAATGCAACTAAGATCAATAATATAAGTTGATGCACTATTTATCTCGAATTCTTTCGAATCCTCCTGTGGTGCACTCTATCCGAAAGCGATGACAGCAGAGCGAAAGTCTGTCTTATCATGATAATGTCAGCCTTATCATGATAAAGTCCCCCTTAGCATGGATATCGAGCGTGATCTATAGAATCCGACTGTGGTTTCATCGAAAAAACTTTATCAAGTATGCTGCATTAATTATAATTGGTTGTTCAAAACAGAATGATGCATTAAAACAAGCACCAGTAGATGTTCGTCTAGAATTTGAGTCTAAGACAAATTTTCCGGCGGGAACCACGGCCTACTGTTTAATCTTATATGATCGAATAGTTGATTATAATGTAATAAGTGGTGATGTAATCAAACGTGTATCAAACATTTGTATCCAATCAACATCAATCTCATAGTTAGATATTTAAGATCTATAGTTAAGAATTTTTTAGGTTAAATGCATTACATGTAAGATATATATATATATATATATATATATATATATATATATATATATCTACCGTTAAGAGTTTTTATAGATTAAATGCATTATCTGTAACATTAAAAAATAAAAACAAGTTTTTATACAGCAAATGTATTTCTCTCGAATTCTTTCGAATCCTCCTGTAGCGCACTCTATCCGAAAGCGATGACAACAGAGCAAAAGTCTGTCTTATCATGATAAAGTCTCCCTTACCATGGATATCGAGCGTGATCTATAGAATTCGACTGTGGCCCCATCTATAACAGCACCGACGTAAGATAATTTCTGGCTGTCGGTAAAATATCAACAAAGGTATCGAATCTCCCAATATCCCGATATCCCGATATCAGGATATCCCGATCCCAAATACCCCGTGAGGTCTCGCTGTGAGTTAGTAGGTCACTTATCTACAGTGATCGGTAGTACAGTGTGCTTCGGTAGTTGGTGCGGTAGATTCAGGCGCATTTATCGATCATGATCTAGTGAGTTACCGACTGTAGGGGAGGCTCGGTCAGTACACGACTACAGTAAGTATACATAGAACGTCGCGCGCCATCTAACTGGATACCATGTAACCATTATGGAAATATTGATCTTGATCTATCCGACTGTAGCACCATCTAGCAGACAACAATTTCGACATAAGATAATTATCGACAGGCGGTCATTACCGTCTGTGGGTAAAGTAGGTTTCTAGGATAATTACCGACTGAGCACAGGTAAATTTACACTTGCCCAGGTGGTGTGCTGGAACCGGCCTAGCCTATCTACTTAAAATATATCGAATTCCGGGTATTCATCCATGATTTCAATTCTTTTCCTTTGTAAATTACTAACACCTCGGTTCGTCTTATTGACATATTCCACCACGTAAGCTGCACACGAATATTCTTCTGTTATAAATTGACAGTCTGTATTAGATTTGACAATGTTCTATATAAACGGGTTAAAAGTATTGAACCATTTTTCATAAGGTTGACGCTTCGGAAAACCTCTTGGCCTATTGATTCCTGCACGAATGATTCTAACATATTCCTGATCTGAATTTAATATTATTATCTTCATAAAATGTTTGGAAATCATCGTATTGATAATTTTCCAAATTTCGTCTGAGAGCGTTATATTTTGCTTTATACTCTTTAAATCCATTTTCGGTGTCTTCCATCGGTGTTAAAATCATTGTGGTCTTAATTGGCATAAAGGGAGCTTCAAACCTACATTTCTGCATCCTTTTCGATGCTACTCCTTTGTAGCATGTAAAGGTATGCTTATGTGTCTGTAATTTAATATTACCAGATGCCTCTGCTGCAGATACTGATATTAGGAAGTCTATGAGATCGATGGCTTTATTATAATCTTTTCCAAATGCGTGTCCAGGAGCATTGTCTAGCCAAGCTAAAATGTGCGCATGAGGTCTTCCCCGATGTTGAAATTCGATCCTCTTGAAATAATGCAAAATTCTGTATTTCTTAAAAGGACTGAATATTTTTAATTGCAGTATTTTTAAGAGAACGTTGATTAATTTATTGAAATATATAGCGCAAGTAACGGCGTCTTCATTAATAAGTGTGCTCTTTTCTATGGAATATAAGGCTGCTGCATCTTCAATGGATAATCCAGAATTATATTTGAAATTGTGCAATAATTGAAGTAACTTCGGCCATCCTATTTCGTTAGCACTTATTGTAAACAAAATTGTTGGCTTGCCATATTGGCTTATCATTGCAAACAGATCCTTTTTTCTTTCTGACCAATAATATGCGCAATTAGGAATTGCACGTAGAAAAGCTAAATTACTTTCAATACAGCCATGTATGTAATTTTCTGATTCTACTTGTTCTTTAGTAATAGTAGTACCTTTTCCAATGTGCTTGAGCGCAATAGAAAGCGAATTTCGTATTCTTATTCTCATTATTTTCATGACCAAGTATAACAAATGCTGAGGGATAACTCCTCGTCGATCAGATCGTGTAAGCTCACTTGTTGCCATCATAAAAGGTGTGACTGTAACGCCATCACGAAAGGTTCTAAGTTAACCCAAGTAAATTTGCGGTAAAAATAGCTCTTTTGCGTGTTCATCAAATAATAGACTAATGGGAACATTGCCTTCTCCAGGAGCAATTCTTAGGTACATTTTGTCGTTCCACGTTAATGTTTGTTGCTGTGCGATTAAGCTTCCGTCCATTTGGATTTGTTCAGAAATGTCATTGTCACCACCTTCATCGTAGATCATTTAATTTTGCACATGATCCTCGCCGTTAAAGAAACTATCATCAATCGTAATACCATAAGACATATAAAGAGGTGTATCTTTCAAGTATTGCAACCACGCTTTTATTTTTCTTTTGTTGACTAAACCATGAACATAGCTGGATTTGTGTATTGTAACGGTATTTATCGTTAACATTACCCTGAAAGGGTTTTATTCGGACTCGAGCAGAGAGGAAAGTAATTTAGGCTTTTATAATAGGTAAAAGTAGGGTTTATTCAAGAAACGCAGTGTAAATTTTGGTGATACATTAAATGGAAATATGAATATAAAATCTAATTATTGATCGTGATCCCTCTTTCTTGGTATTGTGGCTACCACGCGCCTTACAAAACGTTATTCCCGGGCACTCGAGTGCATTTATAGTCGTGTACGCTGGAGAATCTGAGGAATTTGTGAGAATCTTATAATTCAAAGATAGACGTTGGTTGAGAACATAATTTATAATAGAAATCGATCAATTATCTGCTTTGCAATGCGAGGATAAATATTCATTTATAGTTTGTAATCGAAATTGATTGATAATATGTTTTTTATAATGCTGGTCGAGAATATAATTTATAATGTTATGATAAATATGAGTTGATAATTGGATTTATAAAGTAGAAATAAACGGCAGTTGATAATTCTTTCTACTCGTCGTGGTCCCTGGGTAAGTTACCGTGGCCTGCGTACCGTCGGTAAATGGCCGGCAGCTGTTCGTAACACTTAGATTAGCCTCGGATCTCTACTGAGTTGGTCGATACTTGCTTCTTACGTCACAGGACCGTTGGTGGGAGTGGAGCTCCTGTCTGGTGCTCTGTGAAGGCCGAGTCGCTCATCCACCTGACCGCCGCTGCGGTCCGGCGTCAGTAGGATGCACTTTGGGTGCATGCGCAGCTATATCAGGGCCGTACGCCTTTTATATTTTTCCTGAGATTTCCTGATTTATACTAAAATGAATTCCCTACCCTATTCCCTACGCTATCGTGTAATTTATATCTTCTTTAGGATGGTGATATTATATCTCCGTTATTTAATGTGTGGAGATTATTTTCGTCTGAGAGCCTGGCCAGTTGGATCGTGCTATCCTCGGCTACTAGAGAGATAGAGATAGACCGCTTTGTTGATGTTTGGATGGCCCGTGGTGCGTTGAACTCGAGCACAGCACCGACTCAGCTGCTTACCGTCTAGTATGTGTCTGGTATCACAGCTGGGCTCTTTATGTATCAGTGTGGCTGCAGCTAGCGAGAGCTCGATTGCTCTTCCTTCCTGGACTTCAGCGTTGGCGGGACCTGTGAACAAAACTGTTCCCCGAATGCCGAATTTCTGGTCTTTTTATACCAGTACCCTCTCTGTCCGGCCCATGCTTCTGATATTACTCGTATTGTAGCTGGTGGCGGTCCTGTAGCCCATCTCCTGTAGTCCACTGGTAGCCTTGGTCTTTTTGAAATTTGTCGTTGGATTTTAATTCTCCACTGGTGCTTTTCAAATGAGTAATGGGACTCGGTCTTCGACGTACCGGCCTACATGGTGTGAGTGACGCGCGGTAGCGGCGCTTCGTTGTGTGTGTGCCGCGCATCTTGAGTTGTCAGGTATAGTCCGGTCTTACTAGGTGAGCATAACGCGCGGTAGCGATGCCTCGCTGTGTGCACCGCGCGTTCGTCAGGCGACCAATATGTCACAGTATTTTCCTTCTCTTGATGTGAACCGTAATATTATAATCGTCATCTACATTTCGTGGCAATGTACGTACCATTGTATTTACCTCCATCGGAACATTTATCACTTGCCCATAGATTCCAAATTGACCGTGAACATGGCGAAGTCTTCGAATTTGCATAAACGGGATTCTCGGAGATATAAGCCGTTCTGTTACCAAATCTAATGGAAATTTTTTAAGATTTTCCGGGAATAGTGGATATTTAAATCCATTATATACCGAAAGTGGTGGAACACGATTCTTCTTAATTGTTGTTAAAAAAGTTGAGCATATTTTAACTTCTACTATATAAATAGTGATAAGTATTGTTTTTATAAATGCAATGTGTCGGAGTTATGTCGGAGATGTGTCGTTCTTAAGAAAAATGTTTAGAATCCATATGTAGAATCCATATAGATTATGTTGAGAATCCATATTTAGTTTATTATGTAAAACATTACTTGAAGGAATATTTTGAATATTCGATTCATAATTTGTTGCTATTGATTCATGCAAGTGTAGAACGTGGTTCATCTGAACTGGTAAAGGAGGATCATTGGGCATTTTATCGTCATTATCTGAATGTGATATTGGAACGTACAGTTCATTACGTTTTAATAGACTAGCGGTATGAGTTGGTGGGACATATGGCACATCTCGTCCTGCTATCTGTGAGGTATGGTAATGCTGACACTTAGAAACATGCTTTGCAACTGGTTTTGAGGATTGATCCGTCTGTAGGTTAATCAATTTTGTGGTCCTTTTCTTATCTCTATAACGCTGACTTTTTTGTTTGTCCTTTTCTCTACGGCGTATAAGCATTTCCCCCGTCTCAGTTGTTGTTGTTGTTAATGGTTGAGAATTAGGTGAACTAACTATTGCACTAGATTTCGTCTTATTTTTATCTCTATATCATTGACATCTAATTTTATTTTGTAATTTTCTTTTTTTTTCTATATTCTCATCATTTCTTTCTTGACTCATGTCACCATCGGAGATATCCGCTTCTACTAATTCGTGTTCAACTTCTTGTATTTTTCTTTTACCGCCGTCTGAAGACATCTTCCATTTTTTCCACGTGGATTTGAACAAATGAAAAAGTGGTATTGAGGAACACTAATTATTTTACGACATTTTTTGCAAAACACGTATTTTATATTTGATAACTGCAACTAATAAACAATCATTTCGGAAAAATCAATACAAGAAGATATATTCTAAAATGAAAATTTTGATGAAAAAGATTTTTTCGATTTTGACTTCGCGATTTTTGCAACTTAAAATTTCAATAACATGAGGCGATAAACAATTATTGTATTGAGTAATGTATATATTTTTCAACCGGAAATCTCATCAATACATGCTAATAAACTTCAAATTTCGAATAAAAAGATAATTTTTCAATAAAAAAATTCGACAACAAAAGCTAATAAACAATAACTTTTCATTAGTAACCATATTTTCAGAGTTCGACTCAAAAACCTAACATTATAAAATTTTACGGAATTTGTAATTTGGAAATTCGCGGCAAAAATATGATTTAACAACTAGAAATTTCTTTGACCACACTAGTAAAATAACCCCTAAGCCACTAACAAACAAGTACCCATTGAATGACGTATGGCAGAGGTTAAATATCAAAGACAAAATTGCCTAACGATATTTATACGAATATTGAAAATATGTATGCATGCTTTGTTTATGTTATTCATTTTTCTATAATATATTAAAATAGTAACATGTTAGATACTCACTGTTGTATAATCAATGCACCGTATACAAACTTTAATCTTTCCACGTAGTCAATTTAATTATACATCTATACATCTATACTGCACTAATATTCCACTCTTAGAATAATGTAAAATAGTCCAGATAAGCAATAAACTGTACGTAGATACGATGTTTTACAATGTGTAACCTTCCACGAGGACTGAAGACACGAGTTAATAATGCATATGCTATGTGCTGGCGTATTCGCTACGCGCGCACTCGTCACAGCTACAGATTTAGTGTTAACACTAGCATGTCGGTGACGCGAACGCACGATATTTTACCCACGCAAGAATCGCTCGATTTGGCCTAAGGAGTGGGGAGCATCTCGGTGACGCGAATGTACGATATTTTACCCATGCTAGAATTGCTCGAGCTGGCCTAAGGAGTGGGGAGCATGTCGGTGACGCGACACACGATATTTTACCCTGTAACGTACTGACTATCTAAGAACGCGCGGTACACACACCAAGTCACTGCTACCGCGCGTCACTCACACCATGTAGGCCGGCACGTCGGAGACCGAGTCCCGTTATTCCTTTCAAAAAGCACGAATAACGGAACGTTAAAAGACCAACGATGAATTTTAAAAGACGGACCAAGGCTACCAGTGGGCTACAGGAGACGGGCTACATGACCACCACCAGCTGCAGTTAAATCAGAAGCATGGGACGGACAGAGGGGATACTGATATAAAAAGACGAGAAATTCGGCACTCGAGGAACAGTTTTGTTCACAGGTCCCGCCAACGCAGAAGTCCAGCTACCAGGAGGGAAGAGCAAACGAGCCCTCACTAGCTGCAGCCGCACCGATACACGCAGAGCCCAGCTGTAGTACCGGACACACACTTGACGGGTAGCAGCTGAGCCTGTGCTGCGCTAGAGTTCGACGCACCACGGGCCATCCAAAACATCAACAAAGCGGACTCTCTCTCTCTCTCTCGTAGCCGAGGAAAGCAGGATACAACAGGCTATGCTCTCTATACGAAATTAATATGATAGTTCCCACGTATTAAAATACTGGACATAAAATACCAAGATATTAAATACCTATGAAAGACGATAGCGTAGGGAATAATATAGGAAAATAATTCAAATATAACTCAGAGTATCTCAGGGAAGATACAAAAAGGCCATAACTCAACAGGGTACGGCCCTGATTTAGCTGCGCATGCACCCAAAGTGCATCCTACTGACGCCGGATAGCAGCGGCGGTCAGGCGGACGAGCGAGTCGGCCTTCACAGAGTACCAGGCGGAAGCTCCACTCCCACCAACGGTCCTGTGACGTAGAAAGCGATGTTGTGCCGCGGAATATTCGTACTTCGTATATTCGGGAATATTCCATAGCAAAGTAACATTGGAATTCGTTCAAGACAGGAAACGAAGTCCAATGCCCGATCGTACGATCGACACCAAGAACGCCGACGCAGCATGAGCGACTCGCTTGGCGTTCGGCGATAGGCTAACGCTAAAATTGCGAATTAAGGGATTTTCGTGAAGACAGTTAGCAACTGCTTTACGAAAAGACAGTATTAAATTAGATTGAAAAGAGAACGGTTGGTTCCTCGTTTAATACTCGAAACAACGCATTATTGTACTTCTTACTTTGATATATAAATAGGCAACGGAAAGTTACCGTTGCTTATAATAAATACTTCCTTTTATATAAATTCGCGTTTCCATCTTTTACTCGAGATCCATCTCCTTATCGGCAAACGATCCCAAAAAATAATAACTTTTAATATTATACCGACTACCGAATAATCCAGTTACTCGGTACCGGCATAACAGCGAGTATTGATCAACTCAGTAGAGATCCGAGGGTAATCCAAATGCTACGAGCAGCTGCCGGCCATTTACCGACGGTACGCGTGCTAAAGTATCGAGTGACTATCAAAGTCTCGAAGTCTCAAACTCTCGAATTACTTTTGACCGACAAGAATGAACGAATGTTCGGTACGCCGTAGGAGGACGCTGATAGCGAAAAACTATATATCTAGCGTTCTGACAGGATCGTAGCTTATAAAACATTAATTGGGAGTGACCGGTGGGGGCCCTAAATAAATAAATAAATAATAATTTTCAGCTAGCTCGAGAGCTTTGCACCGGTGATGATAACGTCACCGATTTCGCGTAGGGTTTAAACTAGACGACCGGGATGACCTGCGACTTTACTGACTAGGTGATCCCGGTGCTGACTTTGTTAGCCTGGCCGGACAGTTTTCCTCGTCGTCCAGGTGTTCCGTCAGACTGTTCTTGAGGTCCAGCTTGACAGGAAAGTATGTAATGATAGTTTATAAATATTAAAATATTTGATATATAAGGTAGTGCATTTTAAGTGGTGATACCTTCTGCACACGACAATGAAGGACAATAAAGGAATAAAAATTATGAGTATTAAGGTTTATTCGAACTATTTAGACAGTATTTTCACGATCGACAGCACCTTCTTATTGTTCTCGTGCAGCCTGGAATAATTAAAAAATTAAAAAATAAAATAAAATAAATGTAAATACATGAATAATTCAAATAAACCTTAATACTCGTAATTTTTATACCTTTATTATCCTTTATTATCGTGTGCAGAAGGTATCACCATTTAAAATGCACTAACCTTATATATAAAATATTTTAATATTTATAAACTATCATTATATACTTTCCTGTCAAGCTGGACCTCGAGAAGAGTCTGACGGAACACCTGGACGATGAGGAACACTGTCCGGCCAAGCTAACAAAGTCAGCACCGGGATGACCTGGTCAGTAAAGTCGCAGATCATCCCGGTCATCTAGTTGAAACCCTACGCGAAACCGGCGACGTTATTATCACCGGTGCAAAGCTCTCGAGCTAGCTGAAAATTATTATTTATTTATTTATTTAGGGCCCCCACCGGTCACTCTTAATTAATGTTTTATAAGCTACGATCCTGTCAGAACGCTATATATATGGTTTTTTGCTATCAGCGTCCTCCTACGGTGTACCGAACATTCGTTCATTCTTGTCGGTCAAAAGTAATTCGTGAGTTTGAGACTTCGAGACTTTGATAGTCACCCAAAGTATCTTACCTAGCGAACGCGGCGGGTAAAACGTTTATCGACCGACGTTTATCTTCACTTTATAAATTATATTATTAATCAACGAATATGTTTACATTACAAATTATATTATTTATCAACGTCTATTTTCACATCATAGAGCATATTATTGATCGATTGCTATATCTCCATTATAAAACACATTATTGACCATCGTAGATCTGTTCTATATAAGATACTCAAAAATTCTTTAGACTCTCCAACGTACACGATTATAAATGCACTCAAGTGCCCGGGAATAACGTTTTGTAAGGCCCGTGGTAGCCACAATACCAAGAAAGAGGGATCATGATCGATAATTAGATTTTATATTCATATTTTCATTTAATGTATCACCAAAATTTACACTGCGTTTCTTGAATAAACCCTACTTTTACCTATTACAAAAGCCTAAATTACTTTCCTCCCTGCTCGAGTCCGAACAAAACCCTTTCAGGGTAATGTTAACGATAAATACCGTTACAACCCATGTAAGTATCGCGTGAGCTGGCCTAAGGAGTGGGGAGCATGTCGGTGACGCGAACGCACGATATTTTACCCATGCGAGAATCGCTTAAGCTCGTCTAAGGAATGGGGGGAGCATGTCGGTGACGCGAACTCACGAGATTTTACCCATCCAAAAATCGTCAAACGTGCCTAAAGAAGTTTTCACTTCAATAAGTTGTGATTACCGATCGTCGCACAGTGGGGCCGATTTCCGAAAAGCTGGTCAAAGTCGAAAACGTAGTTCATTCTGTTTGAGATATAGTATATAAGGGTTTTTGGGGTCGCTGATTACGAATCTGAAGTCAAAATTGTAAAAAAACAAAATGACGGGATCAAAATGGCGTTAGAAAACCGAAAATACTCAGTTATAATACGGAATGTTTATCGAATTTGTATGAAACTTGGTTTCTGTAAGTTTTCGAGGTCGCTGAATACGAATCCGGTGTGAAAAAACAAAATTCAAAATAGCGGATCCAATATGGCCGACGCAATTTTTGTAATCGGCCGGATTCGCTTGAAACTTGTTATTTGGGGGTTTTCGAGGTCGCTGAATACGAATCCGGTGTGAAAAAAACCAAATTCAAAATGGCGGATCCAATATGGCGGACGCAATTTTCGTAATCGGCTGGATTCGCTTGAAATTTGTTATTTGGGGGTTTTCGAGGTCGCTGAATACGAATCTGGTGTGAAACAAACAAAATTCAAGATGGTGGATCCAATATGGCGGACGCAATTTTCGAAATCAACCGGATTTGCTTGAAACTTCTTACTCGGGGGTTCTTCATAGGGCTATATAACCCTCTGAACTCGACTGCAACAATCTTTGCTACAACTATAAAGAACATCCTACTTTCATGGCGCAGCGAATATGTCTGTGCATATTCGCTGCGCAAAATACGCAGTGTTCAGCAGATATTGTCGGAATAGTTACCGAAAAGTTTGTTCACTGCAGCGACAACACCTCAGATGTAGTGTGAGCTTCTCACAATTGCATACCGAGGGATCATGGGATAAAATAAATAGGATCCAGAAGTGCGAAGGAAGAATATTAAAATATTTCAAACGACCAAGCAGCGAGTATGAAATAATCGCATTATGTAGGAGAGCGGGACGAGAATAGAGACAACAGAAGCGAGAGGTCCGAGAATGCCGGTGTGTTGGACTCAGTACGAGCGTACCAAAAATCTGCGGGCACTAGGCCATTGAACTCATGAGAAAAACGAGCTACGTCACACCATCGGAATTCCCTCGCTGACGTAAACAGCAGGTCAGCGACCAGCTGGCCTTGCTCGGCGGCGAGGGGAAGGCGGTGAGCGCGGCAGCAGCAAATCGCTAAAGTCGAAAGATGCGTTAGACTTTAAAATTACGCTGAAAAATAGGCAGAGGGGAATGAGGCAAGGGGACGTCTATAAAAGGCTGGTGCGGGCAGAGAGAGGCTCTTTTCGTGTAAAAGCTTAAACATCGAAGGACAGCAAATCGTAACACAAAAATTCTAATTAAAAAGTAGAAATTCAGAAGTCATCACAAAAAAAAGTGCAAGTTGTAAAGTCTGTGTTCACTCCAGAAAGTAAAACAAGTGAGTGACACCCAGAGGCCTGCGAGAGAGGAAAAGACAGGCGAGAAATAGCTATATAATTAACAATAACCAGTGGTATAGTAGGAAAATTGTCGAATAATCAAAATTAAGCTAGTTTATAAGGTGAACAGAGTAGGTGCATAGGATTAAGTAACACGATTATACGAGTAGTTTTTAAGAAAATAGGATTAAGGGGATAAATTTAGGAATAGGAAATTAAGTGCAGCGACTTAAACGAGTAGTGTGTAAGGAAATAAAATTAAGTAGCGTGGACTCGAAACCGGCAGTATATGCAAAAATTACCCGATCGGGTGTGAGTGGAAGAGAGAAAGAGAGAAAATGAACAAGAGTGAAAGAGAAAGCATTGTAAACATAGTTGATACACTCTGTCAAAGAGTGAGTCTGATGCGAGTGGATGTGTGAAGTAACTTTATGTTTGATGTTACTGGTCAATACTAACGCATTGACACGTAACCGAAACTCGAGCCCGAGGATACTGAGAATTTATGCCCACATAAGACGAAATAATTGTAGAAATAATCGCTGAAACAACGGAATTTAAATGTCATTATACAGAGTACCAGTGACCGGATATTAAAAAATGATGTTTTATGGAATTGTTTCTCTGAGAATAAAGCCTCACTCACAACCACCACGAAGTCTACATTAATTAGTCGTGTGATCGAGCGCGAATCCCCACGATAAATAAAAAAAGCTGTCAACGTAAAAAAATTATCGTTACAGTAGTAAAGGGTGGTCAAATTTTAAAGGCCGATGTTGATTTTGAATAAAACACAAATTATTTAGGAAATTATTGTCAATTCTTTTTATTATGATAATATGGTATGGTTCAATTATGTATGGAACAAAATATTGGCCAAATGGCCGCCGCGACCTCGGCGGCACACCTCCATCCGATGGTCCAAATTTTCGATGACGCTTAGGCATAATTGAGGTTCTATGCCGTTAATGTGCCGAATTATCTCATCCTTTAGCTCTTGAATTGTTGCTGGCATATCGACGTACACCTTTTCTTTCAAATAACCCCAAAGAAAGAAGTCCAACGGTGTCAAATCACATGATCTTGGTGGCCAATTGACATCGCCACCACGTGAGATAACACGGCCATTGAATTTGTCGCGCAAAAGAGCCATTGTTTCGTTAGCTGTGTGGCAAGTGGCACCGTCCTGTTGAAACCACATATCGCCCACATCCATATCTTCCAATTCGGGCCATAAAAAGTTCGTTATCATCTCACGATAGCGAACACCATTCACAGTAACTGCCTGACCGGCCTCATTTTGGAAAAAATACGGCCCGATGATGCCGCCAGCCCATAAACCGCACCAAACAGTCACTCTTTGTGGGTGCATTGGTTTTTCGACAATCACTCTTGGATTATGATTCGCCCAAATGCGGCAATTCTGCTTATTGACGAATCCACTGAGGTGAAAATGTGCCTCATCACTGAAGATGATTTTCTTCGAAAATTGATCATCCACTGTTGCCATTTCTTGCCACCATTCTGACCATTGACGACGTTTGGAATGGTCAAGAGGCTTTAGTTCTTGAGTCAATTGCACCTTATAAGCGTGTAAATGCAAGTCTTTATGCATAATGTTCATCAACGACGAGCGTGAGAGGTGCAATTGTTGGGCACGACGACGAGTTGAGGTGGACGGCTCTTCAGCCACACTATCGCGAACAGCAGCAATATTTTCTGCAGTACGAGCTGTACGAGCATGCACTGGTGTTTTAATATCTCCTACAGACCCGGTTTGCTAAAATTTTTGCACGATTTTTCCGATTGTACGCACATTTGGACGATTAAATTGACCGAAAAAATCACGAAGTGCACGATATGCATTTTGATTTGAACGCCCATTTTCATAATAAGCCTGAATAACTTTAACGCGTTGCTCGATTGTGTATCTTTCCATGGTTCAAATTGAGTTAGTCTGAAATTGAGAAATGTCAAATGAAATGCAGAAAAAAACTTGACGTTTAGGTGTGGTTCACATTCAACATCGGCCCTTACAATTTAACCACCCTTTATTATACGAGATCTAAATAAAGGCTGGGATGAAATGTGTGACGTATTGGCGTAAACATCAACGACACTTTCGATTTGAAATTCGAGTATTAGCCATTCTGAATTTTCACGGTTCGAATCATTGACCCCTACCCGGATTTCTTTTATCATTCGAATGTCCAATGTAATTCAAATGTTGCATATTTATTAATAAACATTGTTAAAGTAGAAACATTTATTAAAATCTTTTTAACCAATCGTTTCAATAGCTATATCGATGAACCGTACGCCTTTAAATACCGACTGACTACTGGTGGAGGTGGTTCTGGATAAAGTATACATCTGAATCAACAAATTCAAAAAAGAATTTCATCAGTATGAGTGTCATTATTGTCCGAACCAGAAATATTGTTATTAATACAAATTAACAAAATGACGTATATTCACAATTACATTTCTAACATTTGGTAAATTTTTATATCATTTTGCATTTTAAAGAGTACGAAAATATTAATGGAAAAATGTTTCCGTGGTCTTTGCGATCGCCACAGAGAAAGTTTAAAGTCTAGTTTAAAGTTTCCGGTACACTACGTTGGGCGCTTCGACTTCTCTGTAACTTTCGGCTTTAGCAGCCAAATTAAATCGAATCAGGCCAGAAAACTTTGCCAGTATATTCTTAAATATATATGCTTTCAAAAAGCAACATAAAAGTTCTGGTGTTTTGAAGATTTCAGAGTGGAATGACCCTTTACATGACTCAAGTAAGACTTACTTATACCGCGCTGCTCCTCGTCCACCAAGAGACGTAAGTTCGGCTTACCTTAATCGATATTTTGAATGGGTTCGATATTGTCGAGCACTACGGTGCTCTCCAGGCAGCGCGCGTGTCAGCTGAGTTTCACGCGTCTCCAGGCTTCCCGTGAGCAGAGCGAATATCGATCGCGCGTATCGAGCCTCGCAACACAGGCTCTCGCATCAACGAACGAACGAGCGAGCCAACCTCAATTTTCTTTTTTCATCTTTTTTCTAAGTTTTGTATTAGCATAGTAATAAAGTTAATGTCAATCATTTAAAACCAGCGCTCACGTTTCAACCAAAACAGATATATTAATACATCAGAATATATATTTGAGAAAATAAATACGATATTATATAAAAGCATAGCTAGATCAGATGGGTCCGTTGCAAGAACTTCCAACTGATATTTTACGTCGCTTAGCTGAGATCGTTTAGCTGGTCGCGCTTAAGGTACAAAAATGACTTGTGATCTCTAGTATATAATAAATATATCAACATTTACACAAGAAATATATATATATATACCTTACGATCGAAATGTACCCGGAATTTTTCATTGAAACGAACGACCCTTGAGATATTGTCAAAATAATTTTTTTTCCAGATTGGAATATCTGTCAGTTGTTTACATATCACTTTGAAAGCGCAATGTGTCAGATAGTTTGTGCGTAATACCTTTATCAACAAGTCATTGTTTGGTGCACTCTGCAAATTTCGCTATGTCGAATTTAGTTGAGCAAAAAAGTTCCCGAAATGTTGTGTTTCTAACAAAATATCATGTGTGGAAGCGTTAAAAATGTTAACGGTAGCCTACGGGGACTCGGCAATACACAATACAATACGTCGAAAACACAAGCATACGAGTGGTACAAAGAATTTAAAGCAGGCCGTACTGTGGTTGATGATTTGCCTCGTTCCGGTCGTCCATCCACCTCTGTGACTGACGAAAACATCTAAAAAGCTAAGAAAATTGTGCTCGAAGATGGTCGTGTGAGCATCAGGGAGATAGCAGCCGATATGAGTGTCTCATTCGGATCGGTGCAGATCGTTATGCACAATGTTTTGGGCATGAGACAAGTACAAGCGTGGCTTGTGCCGAAAGTGCTTAATTTTTTTGCAGAAACAGCATCGCATTGCAGTCGCTAAAGAAAAACTTTTTTTGCGCCAAAATGTTATCGAAGGCATTATTACCGGTGACGAGACATGGGTCTATGAAAGTGACATCGAAACGAACCAACAGTCATCGGAATGGCGCTTCTCAGACGAGCCAAAACCCAAAAAACTACGACAAAGTCAATCCAAAATCAAGGTTATGTTGACCGTTCTCTTTGTTTGCCGTGGTGTAGTGCAATCCGAATTTCTTCCGCCAGACCTAACAGTAAATAAGGAGTATTATGTGAGCGTACTGAAGCGTTTGAGGTACAATGTTCGTCGCAAGAGGCCGGAATTGTGGAGAAACAACTCGTGGTTTCTTCATCACGACAATGCACCGGCTCACACATCTCATCTTGTACACGACTATTTGACCAAAAACAACGTTAATACCGCTCCGTAAGCTCCGTATTCACCTGGCATGGCCCCGTGTGACTTTTTCCTGTTCTCACGACTCAAGTTACCACTTCGCAGAAAGCGTTTTGAGACGATTGAGGCAATAATGGAGAATTCGCAAAAGGAGCTAAAGGCAATTCCAAAATCGGCCTATGAAAAGTGTTTTAAAGATTGGAAGAAGCGTTGGAATATGTGTCGTCGGGGCTGGGTGAAGCCGTGCATGACGACGGTGACCCCAAGCATGAGTCGGCACTGGGAGGTCCAGCGTCGTTTTCGCTGCTACTTGACGCAAGTAGCGAGCGTATAGCTGTAAGGGAAAATAAAAATTTACCATGTCTTTAAAGAAAAACATTTTGTTTTTCACTGTTTGTTTTTTATTTTTTAATCTAGCTAAAATATATTTTTTTTTTTTCGAAAATTGAATAAAATACATTGCCACCGTTAACGAGTCTACGAAGCAAGTTTAACTGTGATTGATAATGTATTTTATTAAATTTTTTGAAACATAATACAAAAAATTTTTAATAAAAATTATTTTTACGGTTTTAAAAAAGTACAAAATGAAACCACTTTCAGTCAAGTGATCAAAGTAAAAACAATAACACAATTTTTAATAATAAAAAATATTTTTCTAGATTAAAAAAGTAAAATATAAAAGAGCAAATAACAAAAAGACGATAAAAACTGTAAGGGGATGATTTTACATGTGTCAGTATCTTAAAATAAATGAGCGAGTAAAAATTAAAATGTATCGTTTTTAAAGAAAAACGTTTTGTTTTTATTAAAATTTGTTAATGACGTAAAAATTTTTTTACTATTTTTCAAAAATTGAATAAATACATTGCCGACACCGACGAGTGTAACGAACCAAGTTTTACATTGATTGATGAATGTGTATTAATTTTCGCGCAGCAAAGCGACAGTGGATTAAAAATTAAGCCACTTTTCGTCAACCAGTTAAATTAAAACTTGGTTCTCGACGATATGACGCTCACAATGTATTTTTAGTACATTTTTGACAACAAGTATAAAATTATTAAATTATAAAAAATTAGTTTTTATCTTCTACTCGTTCAATCATTTTAAGATTGATAAATATTTAAATAATAAAAATTATTTCAATGAAATAAAAAATGCAAAATGAAAGTAAAAAAGAACACATAACAAAACTTTTTTCTTTTAAGGCGACAAATAAATTTTTTCAAATTGTACTCACTATGGCGATTTTCAGCGGCCATAATCAATTCGTTTAGTGGCCTGTGTAAGAGTCCACCGTGATTGGTAAGATGTTCGACAACATATTGTTGCACAAAACCGGGTGCTCGCCGTAACGGGCCACTCACATAAGCAGCGGTAATCGATTCTGCATCACCACGCAGCAACACTTCACTGAACTCTGCGCGGAGACGTTGGAACGTAAAGTTCGCGATATTTACGAACCAACGAATGTAAAGCGCCGCACCAATCGCGGTTCCCGACGTATGAATACACGAGCCGTTGCGCGCACTATGGACAGACGGACACGTCTACGTGAATCAATTTTTTTTAAAACGCGAAATAACGATGCTACACTGTCAGGGTGATAGTTGTAGAACGTTTGAACGTTGAATAATACGAGAACTACGGTTTCACGCAGTTTTATACCTTAACTCGAATACCCCCACTACCCTCAATATATATATTTCGACTTCACCATAAATGCAGAAATCGAGGAAAATTTTGAAAGATAGCAACCTTGAGCCCCTGTATAGTGACAGAGTGTCTTCACAAGGGGTTGAGGGCTACACACAGTCGTGCACTATTTCTTAAAGATAATTTATTTCGTACCACCTCTTTGGAAAGGTTGTAAACATGAACCCATGTACGCCTACCGTTTTCTCTAGAAAGCTCTATTGTCTACACAGACATTCTTACAACGATAACGCTGCTTCAGTGTCAACCAGCGTAGGCGCCTGCTATTTCTTAAAGATGATTTAATTCGTACTAGCACTTTGGCTAGAGTGTAAACATGAAGCGCTACACTCCGCCCGTTTTTCTAAGAAAGCTGTATTGTCTGAAACAGACATTCTTAATTTACATTTATATATGCACTTTTGGTATCTATTTACAATACGGTAATACGAAACGTCTGCCGTTTTTATACTAGACTGCATTGACAAAATAGACAGGCTCCATTTATATATACATCTGTAACACATGTAAACAAGACAATAAACACAAATTCTACGACAGTTTTTCCATCAGGGGCTGTGGTATTTACAAAAAAAAAAAAAAAACCCAACATTTACATAAACGCTTGTGAACTAGCTTATTTTACATAATTAATTCAGTATACATTCTTATAATAAATTCATTTTCAAAAATATATTACGAGAAATTTTTCGTTCTCGCTACTCTCTTTACATTTAATTATATTTGTATTTTGTAACGGTAATTTTTATCGTTACCATGTATTTTTATTTTTCGTGGGAATTTCGGGCTCGACACGGGACTAATTAATGTTAGACTTCGAGGTGCGTGAGATTTGGGTTTATTAACAGAGAAGAAATAATCTCATTATAAGCTATTTTACAGATTCAGGTCTCTAATATCTAAATGGTGCATTTAAATTCGGAAATTCCGGCGATTATTTTGTTATTATTTTGCCTTATTTACGTTCGAATTCTCGGTATCTTCGGGCTCGAATATTTGTTACGTATCACTGAGTTGGTATTGACTCGTTACCCGCATACACACCGCCACACGCATCCAGCTCACTTCTTGTACAGAGTGTATCAACTCTGTTCACAATTCTTTCTCACTCACTCACGTTTAACTTTCTCTCTGTCTTACTTCCACTCACGCAACCGGGCGATTCCCGTTTATATTTCCAATTTTAAGGGTCCACACTATTTAATCGTATTTTCTTATCCACGACTCACTTAATTTGATGCGTTTGTTTTCCGATACCTATATTGTCCCCTTAATTCTATTCTCTTATAAATTACTCACTTAACCGTATTAATTGATCCTATGCACTTAAGTTTACTTCGATCTATTTGCACACCCACTCATTCTCTTACCAGGTGTATGCATAAGTTTTTTCCGGTTTTTTGGTAAAAAAAAAACACGTAATTTTCAAGGGAAATTAATTTTTGTTTTATTCAAAATATTGGCCATCGGCTTCTACACATTTCGCCCATCTTTCAGGTAACTTATGAATACCATGCCGGAAAAACTGCTTGTCTTTTGCGGCAAACCGTTCGTCGAGCCATTTTCCAACTTCCTCGAAATTGCTAAAGTGCTGCTCTGGGAGCGCGTGCCCCATTGATGCGAAGAGGTGATAGTCAGATGGCGCCAGGTCTGGCGAATACGGCGAGTGCGGAAGGATGTCCCATCCAAGCGATTTCAAGGTGTCTTTCACTGCTTTTGCTGTGTGAGACGGCGCATTGTCGTGTAACAAAATCACTTTGCCATGTCTTCTGGCCCATTCCGGTCGTCTTTCGATTAATGCGTGGTTTAAATTAATAATTTGTTGGCAATAGCGTTGTGTATTAACGGTTTCGCCGAGCTTCAAGAGTTCATAATATACAATACCGCTCTGATCCCACCAGACACAGAGCATGGTCTTCTTGCCAAAGCGATTTGGCCTTGGTGTTGAAGGACCGGCTTCGCCAGGTGAAAGCCACGATTTTTACCGCTTCGGGTTTTCAAAATAAATCCATTTTTCGTCACCCGTCACAATTCGATGCAAAAATCATTTTCTTTCGTGGAGTTGAAATATCACTTCACAAGTGACTTTGCGATTTTCTATTTGACGTTCATTCAAATCGTGTGGGACCCATTTACCGAATTTATTGATCTTCCCCATTACTCGTAAACGTCTGCTGATTGTTTCTTGTTACACATGTAATGCTTCTGCTAATTGCCGTTGAGTTTGAGTTGGGTCATCATCCAATAACTTCTGCAATTGCTCGTCTTTGCATTTTTGTGGTCTACCAGAGCGCTCACTGTCTTTCACATTGAAATCACCACTTTTAAATTGTCGAAACCATGTCTCACATGTTCTAATCGATGGAGCGTGTTCACCATATGTTTCTACCAGCAAACGTTGACTTTCAGCAGCCTTTATCTTTTGATTAAATAAGAAAAGCAATGCGTGCCGCAAATGTTCTTTTTCAGGCACAAAACTCGACATGATCACTGAACGATAAAACAAAGACGCTAGTTTTTGGCGGACTCAACTTCTGTGTGTTTGTAGGTTAATGTCAGACGAACAAAATGACGTATGTGTCAAATTAATACGCTGCGTACTTTTCGCTGGCGCCATCTCTTAGTTAAACCGGAAAAAACTTATGCATACACCTGGTAAGTCTATTCTCCTAAATCGATCCCTATCTCAATCTATTACTAATCCTTCTTAATTTCACTATACAATTCTTTACATCGTTGAAAACACTCGCCTGTCTCTTATTGTTCCGCCGGCTTCAATTTTCACTTATCCGATGTTCCGTTATGATTTTTAACCTGAATTATTCAAAATCTATTCGATACTGATGATGAACTTTTCTCTCGTAATTTCTAGATCTTTTAGTTTCCTCGACTTCTCTTTTACATGCCTTCTATTCACGCTAAGAGGCTCAGAGAGCTCTTCTCCCCGCGCAGGCTCTTTTATAGGCCTCCCATCGCCTCATTTCCCTCTGCCTACTTTTCATCATAATTTTAAAACCTAACGCATCTTTAGACTTTTGCGGTTCGCCGCTGCCGCGCTCACCACCTTCCCCTCGCCTCCCAGCAAGACCAGCTGGTCGCTGACCTGCTGTTTACGTCAGCGAGGGAATTCCGGAGCGGCGACAGCTCTAGTTTTTATACTAGGTTCGATGGCCTAGTGCCCACAAATCTCGGTAAACTTGTACCGAGTCTAATTTTGTAGGTGTTTTCGTCTACTGTCGGCTCTTATAGCCGTTTGACATAATAAAATAAGCTAATTGTAACTATGTTACAATTTACTTATTCAAAAATTGTATACCCGGCAAACGTTTCATTGTCAATCAACCCTTACACTGCTACGACAATGATAATTATCAGACTTTGGTGGAAAACTGAAAACCATCGAGCGACGTAATAAATTATGTTCCAATGTACAGACGCTAGCTATTGAATTTGTACCAGGTGTATGCATAAGTTTTTTCCGGTTTAACTAAGAGATAGCGCCAGCGAAAAGTACGCAGCGTATTAATTTGACACATACGTCATTTTGTTCGTCTGACATTAACCTACAAACACACACAAGTTGAGTCCGCCAAAAACTAGCGTCTTTGTTTTATCGTTCAGTTGTTGTGCCGCGGAATATTCCACTCCGTATTTAGTATATTCGGGAATATTCCATAGTAACGAAACGATGGAATTCGTTCAAGACAAGAAACGAAGTCCAATGCCCGATCGTATGAACGACCCCAAGAACGCTGACGCAGCATGAGCGACTCGCTTGGCGTTCGGGCGAAAGGCTAACGCTAAAATTGCGAATTAAGGGATTTTCGTGAAGACAGTTAGCAACTGCTTTACGAAAAGACAGTATTAAATTAGATTAAAAAGAGAACGGTTGGTTCCTCGTTAAATACTCGAAACAACGCATTATTGTACTTCTTACTTTGATATATAAATAGGCAACGGAAAGTTACCGTTGCTTATAATAAATACTTCCTTTTATATAAATTCGCGTTTCCATCTTTTACTCGAGATCCATCTCCTTATCGGCAAACCATCCCAAAAAATAATAACTTTTAATATTATACCGACTACCGAATAATCCAATTACTCGGTACCGGCATAACACAGTGATCATGTCGAGTTTTGTGCCTGAAAAAGAACATTTGCGGCACGCATTGCTTTTCTTATTTAATCAAAAGAAAAAGGCTGCTGAAAGTCAACGTTTGTTGGTAGAAACATATGGTGAACACGCTCCATCGATTAGAACATGTGAGACATGGTTTCGACAATTTAAAAGTGGTGATTTCAATGTGAAAGACAGTGAGCGCTCTGGTAGACCACAAAAATGCGAAGACGAGCAATTGCAGGAGTTATTGGATGATGACCCAACTCAAACTCAACGGCAATTAGCAGAAGCATTACATGTGTAACAAGAAACAATCAGCAGACGTTTACGAGTAATGGGGAAGATCAATAAACTCGGTAAATGGGTCCCACACGATTTGAATGAACGTCAAATAGAAAATCGCAAAGTCACTTGTGAAGTGCTGCTTCAACGCCACGAAAGGAAATCATTTTTGCATCGAATTGTGACGGGTGACGAAAAATGGATTTATTTTGAAAACCCGAAGCGGAAAAAATCGTGGCTTTCGCCTGGCGAAGCCGGTCCTTCAACACCAAGGCCAAATCGCTTCGGCAAGAAGACCATGCTCTGTGTCTGGTGGGACCAGAGCGGTATTGTATATTATGAACTCTTGAAGCTCGGCGAAATCGTTAATACACAACGCTATCGCCAACAAATTATTAATTTAAACCACGCATTAATCGAAAGACGACCGGAATGGGCCAGAAGACATGGCAAAGTGATTTTGTTACACGACAATGCGCCGTCTCACACAGCAAAAGCAGTGAAAGACACCTTGAAATCGCTTGGATGGGACATCCTTCCGCACCCGCCGTATTCGCCAGACCTGGCGCCATCTGACTATCACCTCTTCGCATCAATGGGGCACTCGCTCCCAGAGCAGCACTTCAGCAATTTCGAGGAAGTTGGAAAATGGCTCGACGAATGGTTTGCCGCAAAAGACAAGCAGTTTTTCTGGCATGGTATTCATAAGTTACCTGAAAGATGGGCGAAATGTGTAGAAGCCGATGGCCAATATTTTGAATAAAACAAAAATTAATTTCCCTTGAAAATTACGTGTTTTTTTTTTACAAAAAAACCGGAAAAAACTTATGCATACACCTGGTATATGGTCAATACAATACGGCGCCTGTTTATACATATTTACAATCGGTCGTACTGACAGCGCTGACCCTCCAGGGGGGGGGGGGGGTCATAGATACTTTCTCGTACAGGTAGACGCACGATATGAAAATTCGTATATCTATTCTTATACGTATAACGTTCAAGTGTTTTCCGTCTACCGTAGACTCATTAAAATGCCAAATTCTTTCGACCATCACTGAAACGTAACTACATCAGGCCAGAGGCGGTTTGCTGTAATGTTTTAAGTTTTACGCAATGAAATATCTATTTGCTAATATCTAAGCTAATAACGACGTGTGGTTACGCGCCGCCACCACCCGGCTGGGTAACACGCTTATTGTGCACTTGGTGTATGCGATTTTGCATCTCGTTGCTCTACGATATTTACCGTCATCATCATCGTCATCATCATCATCAATAGTATCGTGGATTGTCACGCTTTATAAGTAAAAATAATGGATGTACGCTAGAAACATCCGTGGACGTCACTGATTTGTGGCCCCACTGGATGTAGAAAACAGTTTTCGTGAGAAAATTTCTAAAGTTTCTCAATTCAATGAGTAACGTTGAATTTGACCAAATTATATTTTATTATGGAGATACTCTCGATTCTGATATCGCTGCTCTGAATAACACATGTGAA
Organism: Cylloceria caligata; assembly: GCA_963942595.1. Taxonomy (NCBI): domain Eukaryota; kingdom Metazoa; phylum Arthropoda; class Insecta; order Hymenoptera; family Ichneumonidae; genus Cylloceria; species Cylloceria caligata. The sequence goes on along the minus strand of OZ012706.1, from coordinate 70,991,661 downwards.
CAACAACAACCGTCGTCGTTAATTACTAAGACGGGGAGTAATAAAAAATCCAAAATCCCAAAAATTGAATTTAACGAGGGTCTACCGCAACAGGAGGATTATTCGATCGACAATAACTTGAAAAAATTGGTTATTTTCGATGATTTAATGCGCGAATCCTCAAATAATACGATTGTCGACCTTTTCACAAAAGGTAGCCATCATAAAAATATTAGTGTGATTTTTTCATACAAAATATTTTCCATCAGGGACACGGACAACGTGATATATCATTAAACGCCAATTATATGGTAATATTTAAAAATCCACGTGATCGAGCACAAATTACACATCTAGCGAGACAAGTATACCACGAGAATCCACGATTTCTAACCGAGTCATATTACGATGCTACCGCACAGCCACACGGTTATCTACTCTTGGATCTTAAACAATCGACACCCGATTATTGTAGATGTCGTACAATGATATTTCCCGATGATCCACGAATGCTGGTCTACATGCCGAAAAACACTCGTCAACGTATTTAATTGGAAGAACAAGTAGACACCACATCAGTCGCTAATGGATATGAGTCGTGTACGCATCACGCGAAAAGACTCGGGCATTCACCCGTAATACATCTACTGTGAAACTGTAATAATGAGGGATAGCACCAGCGCGAAGAAAAAGAATAAGAAAAATACACATTACATTCCATTCGATGAACGTTGTATAGCCCTACTTAACGCTATTTGTCATTCAAATAAAAAACAGCGAAAATCAATATCGCGTAATGCTGATAAGCCTCTAATCAATTGTATCTGTGAATGCGCGTTAAACATTTTACAAGGAGTTGTTTGTGTCAAGTTAAGGGTTAAAAAACGTTTAAAAAAATATAAAAATATACTTCGACAGCTTGTCTCAGGATGTGTGACAAAACAACGTGGTGGTGGTGGTGTTTGTACAGTCGCTCGTAAGCAGCGGAAATATAATTGGAGAGCGAAGAAACGCTTTATAATTCAAAAAGGGGGTATTGCTTTTTTACCACTTTTACTTGCTCCCATAATCACAACTTTATTTAGTAAATTTTTCAGTGGTAGTGACGATTGACAAAACAATACTGTGTTAACGATAAAAATTCACCCTCGTAATAGAGCATGCGAAAAAAATGTTTTTAGTGCCAATGTCTGAGGTAAAGAACGGAAATAGTGATGCAGACGGTCGTTACGACGAAATACCTATAGTCGGTTCTGGGAATAATCCTGCACCAGCGGCAAACGAGAAAACAGTACAGACTCAGGCTGATCCTGTTTTAAGACTAGACACTAAGCTATACAAAATTTTTAAATCAAACAAGTATGGTAAAGACGACGCTAGTAAATGGAAAGAATATTTACAAGTGCTGCAGCGTTATCTATATCTCGTTGGTACGAAAAATGCATTGTTTTCACCAGCACTACCTGAAACATCGTCTGAGATACATAATGCAGAAGCCACGAGCGATGCTGACATCGTTAATAGCGTTCCAATTATGTATAAACGCCGAGCGACTGCGTTATTAAAGTTTCTACGCAAACCCACGAGTGATGAATCAAAAAGCATAAGATGGGACAAAAAAGGATGTGTAACAATAGACAGTATCCTCATTCCAAATTATAATATTGTCGACCTTATAAACGATGCAGTACGAGGTAGAAAAAACTTTAAAGCAACAGGCAGACACGAGTTTATCGTTAGTCTACGCACAAAGAGCGTTCCGCGTGAATTTATAGGCAACAGTAGATTGTGGGATTTAGGCGTATCTAGAGGTACTAAGCGACCAAGAAAAGATGTTCAGATGTTGCAACATAACGACTCGCATTCTAGGAATGTGGATACGGTCGCCGATAATTCTAACGACGACTACGACGACAACGACGATACACACCCTGGGAATACTTCTCCAAAACGTCGGAAAACAAAAGTAATAAAAGTATTTCAAAAGTGGATAAAGATTTAGAACAAGTTATACAACGAGCGGTGAAAGATGATTTTCGAAAAAGTGTACTACGATCCTTCGCATCCAGCTGGATACGCTGGTGCGCGACGTTTAATCAGTAGCAAAAATAAAGCAGACACCGTATATGACTGGCTCACTCAACAGGATAGTTATACCATTCATAGACCCGTGCACCGTGTCTTTCCACGACTGTTATACAATGTTACAAATATTGACAATGTCTGGGAGGCCGATCTCGTGGATCTACGTTCATTGAGTAGCTATAACGACAACGTCTCCTATCTGCTTATGGTAATTGACGTTGTCAGCAAATACGCCTGGGTCGAACCCTTGCAGGACAAAACTGTGCGCGAAGTAACAAAGGCATTTAAACGCATTCTCGAGCGTAACGATGGTCGTACACCTGTTTCACTACAAACCGACGGGGAAAAGAATTCCTCGATGGTCAACTTCAAAAATTTCTCAAAGATGGAAACATACAATTCCGTGTTGCTCGTAATCCTGATGTAAAAACCTCGACTGTCGAGCGTTTTAATCGCACTCTCAAGAAACGGATGTGGCGCTACTTCACACATCGTAATACTCATCGTTACATCGATATACTACAACAATTGGTTTATGCGTACAATCATGCTGTACACTCGAGTATTAAAAAGCAACCGGCCGCCGTAACGCTATATAATGCCGATACAGCGGTGCAAAATATGACAATTAGCGCGATAAAACGACGTGAAAAGAGACGTTTCACAACGTATAAATACAAACCCGGCGATTACGTTCGAATCAGTAGAACTAAAGGCACCTTCGAAAAAGGTTACGAGAAAAATTGGAGTGAAGAAATTTTTCGTATCAAAAAAGTTTCACATAGACAGGGCTTGTATGTGTATGCGTTGTGCGATCTCGAAGACGAAACTATCGATGGCTTTTTTTACCCCGAAGAATTAACGAGCGTTCATGAGAAGCGTATAGAGAAGAATAAAGAATTCAAGATTGATAAAGTTTTACGGACAAAAGGACACGGTGCGAAAAAACAAATTTTCGTGAGTTGGGTGGGATATCCGGCGAAATTTCACTCGTGGATACCAGCGTCAAACGTTCACGGTCTCGAATAAACGAATCTTTGTCCAAACGATGCATGACGAGGATAATTTTTTTCTTGCTCTACCGAGCAACAGCAGTATGAAGTATTTTCCCGAAAATACAACACATTTTATAACTCAATTGCCGCGTGAAATATCGTTAAGGGGTCGCTGGGTTGTGGGCTTATCGGAAATTCATATACCCTGTACAATGACGGATTTACAAGCAGCAGATACGATAATCGGCTGGATGGCTTGTGAGAATAAAGAAGTTACTACAAATCGAATACCTCGAGGTTTGTACAAAAATCACGAAGAAATTGTGGAAAATATCAATGATTTACCGGGGCTGCGAGCAGCAGGCATAAAAATTGTAAATGTTGAAAGGGCTAAAGGGTACGTTGCCCTCGAGTCTGAGGTAACAGAATCGTGCCCTGAACCTCTAGGCTACCCTGGAGTATTACGAATGAGTAGTAAAATAGCACGTATATTGGGCTTCGAGAAACACGAAGAACTGCTGCTTGACCGAGAAACCCCAGGGGGCCTTACCTGCAGCTTATGCGAGGCGTTCCACGCGTAGGACGAGTACCCGCGTGTATAAATAGGGCTCTGCCCGATCAGCTTTTTGTCTACAGCGATATTTGTGTACCGTATACAGTAGGTGATACACGGACAGCACTACTCAGGATTGTAAATTTAAATACAAAAAACTACACTTATGGTACAACGCAAGTAACATGTTTCTCATCGTCAAATTACATAGGTTTACTCAACAATTGCTTCAGAACGATCGAGGTGGATATAAGAGATCATCTGGGTAATCCTATTGCATTCGAGTATGGAACGTTAACGCTCACACTTCATTTTAAACGACTCAATTAGACAATATGTGTGCTCATTTCATGGCGTATTATGAGAATCAAATAGGTGGCGGAGGTGGTTATATAGGTAACGTGTTTGCGGGTTCCCCGCATCAGCGCGGTCACGGCATCGGTAGTTTTCTCGGTGGTCTATTTCGAAGTGTTTTACCACTGTTGACCAGAGGTACTAAAGCTATAGGGAAAGAAGCCATTCGCACGGGTTTACACGTTATCGAGGATGTGAGCGGTCGCAAAATGCTATTCAAGGAGTCATTGCGTCGACGCGCAGCCGAATCTGGAGATAATTTACAACGAAAAGCCAATGAAAAAATCTCTCTTCTCATGAATGGTTCAGGATATAATGCTGTGGGTACCGCTCGCATGATACAGTCATTATCGGGACGCGTGCCTACGAGGACGAGGAAAAGGCGTACTGGTATTTCGAAAAAATCATTAGGAATAAAGAAGAAGAAGAAGAAAAAGTCAACAAGACGTAGACGCATTGCAGCAAGGAAACATCGCGGTGTCGCAAAGAATAAAAAGAAAAGGATAACAAAGAGAAAGAGTAGAGGTATCGAAAGTAGTAGACGCAAACGAGCAAAGACCAACGATATTTTTGGAGGTGTTTAACAATGTCGTTCTTACACTCACACTCCTCCGAGTGTACAATGATTATTGTAAATGTTAGGATTATTCCAACAGCTGAATCACAGTACAATGTAGCACCTGTTAATAACTTTCTGCATAGCCTTTGCAATCAGGTGGATGTATATTTTATCCAGAAACTCGTAGCACCGCCAAACAATGCATACCCCTACAGAGCATATATTGGGACGTTACTCAATTATGGACCGGCTGCTAAAAATTCTCACTTAACGACCGCGCTATGGTATGCTGACACGCCCGGTACGTCTGACAGTCTACCAGGTGCATCGAATAGCCCTAATATCGGTCTGAATAATCGTGAAAAGTACATAAAGAATGGTCGGACTTTAGATATGATTGGCCATTTACATTGCGATGTTTTTAATCAGGATAAATTTCTGCTGAACGGTGTGGAAGTACGGTTACGGCTTGTACGCTCAAAAGACGATTTTTGTCTTATGGAGACTCCTACGGCCGGTGTGACACATAAACTACATATCACCGAGGCTACATTACTCGTCCGTCGAGCAGAAATCGCACCAGGCGTGCTGATAGCTCACGCCAAAATGCTTGCAAAAACAACCGCCAAGTATCCTATAACAAGGGTTGAGGTTAAAGCTTTTACGATGCATAGCGGTATCATTGGCGATACTCTGGATAACGTTATTCTGGGCCAATTACCTAAGCGAATAATTCTTGGTTTTGTGAATAATCGAGCATTCAATGGCAGTACAACGTTAAATTCGTTTAACTTTAATAATCATTCGATAAATTTCCTCTCTCTGTATGTCGATGGTCAACAAATACCGAGCAAGCCTCTTCAACCGGTGTTTGATGGTAACGAAAAGTGGATAGACAGTTATCACACGCTCTTTAGCGGTACAGGTATACACTTTCAGAATTAGGGTCTAGATATTACCAGGAGCGACTGTCCCAAAGGCTACTGTCTGTATGTCTTTGATTTGACACCGGACTTATCAGCAAGTTGCTTCGGTCACTGGAATCTCGTAAGACACGGTAGTGTAAGGATCGAAGTACGGTTTGCAACGGCTCTGACATCTACATTAAATTGTGTGGTATACGTCGAGTATGATAATGTAATAGAGATAGATTCCACACGTCAGGTCATTACAGATTTTAGTGCGTGAGGGAGCGCCACACACGACGCTGTAATATTTAAACTCGTCTACGCAAGCACACCTGGTATCAGTCTACATCAAACCCTCATAATGGACGTTATAGTGAATATTCAAGCGCTCTACGATACAAATAACCGTTTTCTTCCAAAGGAGATTGCTGTGACGACTCTTCGGGAAGAACATTATGGTCATTGGCTTGTCGAACCACCATATGACTTTGGTGAACTACCGAGGAGTATACGTACGAGCAACAATAAACTAACGTGTTTTCATCATAGATTAGAATGGCTTGACGGTGATACACCGTTGAAAAAAATCTACACCAATCTACGCTTACTGTGTTGTATGCCTTGCATATTTACACAAGAGGCTTGCAAAAAGCCGAGCTTTTACGTGACGTTCTGGGGCGCGAAATCATCAATCTGGAAGTATACGAGGGTCCAACGTTAAAAAATATGCCAATCAACAACGTTTACTGTATTCACCATGGTATTTCGAAAGAAGACGATGTAAAATGTGCTCTAAATAACGTGGCAAAAATGCGTTCGTGGCTCCTGTTTAAAGAGCTCGACGCGGTTGGTCACATTTATTCACAACCTGTCGATAAATCAACACCTAATAAAAATCAATAAAGCCAACCGAACAACGAGGCATCAAATGAGGAAAATACTCTCGATATATCACAAAGCTTAGAGTATATATTCAACGATATTACACTATCGTGCAACAGTGATGAGTCGGCGCTGCGAGGAGGAACTGTACCGGCTAACGATGAAATAACTGTACTTTTCCGTGGCAGAGAAAAACAAGTAGTCTCACCGAGTGCTAAACAACCATCAGCACCCCCACGTGACAAACACCAGCCAGAGAAACCACCGCGCAACAATCATTATCGTCAGCAGAGACAGCATCAATCACACTCTAAGCGTCACCACCAGTTGTGTAAACAGCATGAACAGCCTACAGATATTAGACGCTCTACAACGAATATCTGCTCAGACGAAAGGAGTATTTCCGGCCGAACGCATCCCGAGTCGCTGGTCTAGACTCGCAGTATTGGTTCTGAACACAGACGAGCATAATCTACCTGAGCGACACTGGGTTGCCACTTACGTTGATAAAAATGGACATGGAATCTTTTCCGATAGTTATGGATTGCCCCCACTCATTAACCAACACCATAACCGTCTACGCAGAAACTGTCGAAGCTACGAGTGGAACACGCAGCCCCTTCAATCACTCAAGTCTAAAGTATGCGGTGAATACTGTATTATATTTCTTGATTTTATGGCTCGTGGTTATACTCTGGATAATTTTCATAAGAATTTTACGACTTACAGAGTGAAAAACGATCGCATACCTGCACAATACTACAAACGCGTAAAATATTTAAATCGCAGAAAGAAACGTGTGAAAAATGTAAAACACAATAATATTAAGGGCTACGGTTGTAATAAAAACACATGTATACAAACTCGTACAGATCGATTTGGATGCTACTTGTGAATTACTATGAATAATTTCGAAACTTTGAATTTCCTGTCTTATTATTCGAAAGTACTCCCACCATACACATTCTCATACTTAACTATGCTGGCCATCGACGCGAGATGTATATATCTAATGGTAACAGCTGTGAAAAAAAGTTAGTCGAAAAGGAAACGTCGTTGTGAAAGTATCTTTGCCTCTCTTTCCACAATGAATACTATTGGTAGTATACTCATGATCGACTGCTGCAAGGATCCCCGATACTTCACCAAAGCTGAGCTCGCGTACATACCGAAACCGCTGCTATTGAAACATTGGGGCGGAAAAATAGAAATTCTGTATGACAAACTACCGGAGGAGCTGAAGGTTGACCGTGAGGTCTCCTCGTACATGCCGTGCTATATACATTACAAAAAATTGGGTACGAAAACACAAATTGACGGTCGACCACCAGCTTGCCGTGACTGTCACGGATGCCATTGAAAATTACGGATGAAAAATTCATGTTTGTTGGACGAGAATGTTAAAATAAAACAGTTTTTTATGAAATTAAAAAATAACGAGCGTTTTCATTTACCGTTGTTGTAAATAGTCATTTCAATTAATAAATTTTTTAATTAACAAAAATTTAAAAAAAGCTACGGAAGGGTCTCGGTTATCGACGACTGGGGGAAACCGGTTGATAGGGGTACAGAATATTATTTACCGCGAGACCCAGTCTACTTATCTTCCGTAAGTCCCAAATTTGCTGTAGCGATGGTCGGCTACATACCGACGGTTGACAACCGATCCGCTTTACCGATCGCCGTTACATTTTCTGCTAGACCGACTGCCAAGATTCAATCTTCTTTACCATCGATAATTAATTTTCTGCTGGACCAGCTGCCAACATTCCATCTTCTTTGCCGACGATCGGTAACACGTTTACTGACATTAAATGGCGCATCGGCAATTAAGTACGGATCGAAATCCGGCAGATGGCGCTGCGACACTGCACCAATCAGAACGCTAGGATGGGTGGACTGGGGGGTGGGGACTGGTGGGGACCAATCAGGGATGGGGGTAAGGGTGGTGGGGGATGTGGGGATCAATCAGGAACGGGGGTGGGGTAGTGGGGGTAGACGTTCCCTGGAACGACCATCGAGGAAGCAGCAGGGGAGGGGTAGTGGTGGGGAGGGGGAGGGGCTAGTCTAGACACGCTCTGGTGCCAGCCGGCCACACACTGTCTTTCTATAACGGGCCCTTTCTACTGCTGCTTCCCATTTGCCACCCATATGTGGCGCCGCAGGTGGATTAAACTTCCATGCAATCTGTTGATTTGCGAGAGAAAAAGCGATGAGATGATGCTCTTGAGAGGCTTTCCTGAACAGCTGACGTACGGATTTGTGACCACCAACGAAGTTAGTGCCACAGTCAGAGTATATGGTGTGCGGAATGCCGCGCCTAGATGAGACTCGCCTGAACGTTGAGAGGAAGCCGTCAGCTGAGTAGTCACTGACGACCTCAAGATGCAGAGCCGAAGTAGCGAGGCCCACAAAAACGCAGATCCAGCCTTTGTGTGTTTTACAGCCCCGCCCCTTCCAAGTTTCGAGCGTGAGAGGACCGGCGTAGTCTACTCCTGTGTGAGTAAATGCGCGCTATGGTGTGACTCGTGACAGAGGAAGCTGACCCATCAATTGTTGTGCCCGGACTCCTCTCTGTCGAGCACACACCACGCAATGTAAAATGCGAGATTTCACAGGAGCTCTACCGCCTACGATTATAATGTGTTAGCCGAACTTGAGCTAATGTGAGCTGCGTGCCTCCGTGAAGAGTTCGCACGTGAGTTTGATCAATAATGAGAGTCGTGAAACGAGAACTAGTCTACCTCGTCGGTAGAATGGCAGGATGCCTTTCTTCACAAGTGAGTGCGGATTGAGCAAGGCGACCTCCGACTCTAAGTACGCCCTCCTGGTCGATGAAAGCTGTTAGTCGACTGAAGGGGTAAGCGGATGGAAGATGTGAGCCTGACTGCAGCAATTGTATCTCGTGCTTACAGAACACGGCTTGTGTGGCTTTTGTCAAAAACATGTTTGCTGCAGCCATTTCTCTCGCTGTGAGTAGAGCGGTTCCTGCCGATTCTAACCTCCTCCTCATTTTTGCCACTACTCTGACACAAAATGAGGTGAGGCGACATAATTTTGTGAGTGAAGAACAGCGATGAATGAGTTCCCAATGATACGATGAATGAGTTGCAGCGAAGAGAGCTACCCCCGGTCGGGCTTCCATAATGCTCAAATCCTCTGACTTAGTTGCGGCTTTCGGCCAAAATTCAATCGGCTTCACCATCCACGGTGGACCTGACCACCGCAACTGATGAGAAGACGATTGAGATGTTGAAATACCCCGCGAGGCACAGTCAACTGGATTGCTTGTGCCTGACACGTGATGCCATTGAGCACTGGGTGTGAGTTCTTATACCTGAGCGACTCTATTCCGGACATAGTCTTTCCACCGAGAAGGATGAGCTTTGACCCAGGTGAGAGTTACTGATGAGTCCTTCCACATTGGAGTAGATGAGACCTTAACCTCGAGTGTGGCTTGAACATACACAACCAGTTTTGCTAGCAACAATGCTGCAGTCAGTTCAAGCCTTGGTATGGTGAGCTTCTTGAGTGGTGCCACGCGTGTTTTTGAACAGACAGGTGAAGCCACCTTTCCTGTGGAAGCTGAGTCAACAGTGATGTAAATCACTGCGGCCATGGCCAGTTGAGATGCATCAGAGAAGCCATGCAATTCCACTGTTGAGTTGCTCCATGTGTTAAACCAACGAGGAATTGAGAGTCTGGCCAGACATTTGAGATCTTCCCTGATTGCAGTCCATCGTGTTGAGACCTGGGATGGCAGTGGTTCATCCCAGTTGAGCTTGTGAAACCAAAGCTCTTGTATAAGAATCTTGGCTCGTATCACAACCGGTGAGACGAAACCAAGAGGATCAAAGAGCTGAGCCATCTCAGAGCGAATGAGGCATTTCGTGAAACTTTCTTGAGCTGAGTTGAACCGGGACGCGAATGTAAATTTGTCTTCACTAGGAAGCCAAGTCAACTTAAGAATCTTTGTCTCGCAGTCGTCCATTGAGATAGCTGAGCTTGACCTTGATGCTGAGATATTGGCAAGTACTTTGAGGTCCGACGAGTGCCACTTAGCGAGTGAAAAACCGCCCGCTATGCACAAGTCCTTGAGCTGTTGAGCTATTTCAATGAGCTGATGAGTTGAATCCGCCCCACCAAAGATGTCATCCACGTACCTGCCAAATTTGATAGCTAGCACAGCAAGCGGAAAACGATGGCCTTCATCTTCGGTGAGCTGCATGAGAGTTCGAACTGCCAAATATGGCGCAGCCTTTGTACCATATGTTACTGTAGTTAGTTGAAACGGCACAGGATTGAGTTGACTATCTTTCCATAGAATCCGTTGAAGATTCCAATCCTCAGGATGAACACGGATCTGACGATACATTTTGGTTATGTCAGTGGCAAAGATGTGTCTATGTTGACGGATCCAAATGAGCACGTCCGAAATATTGAGCAATAAATTAGGTCCAGTGTGCATGATGTCATTGAGAGATTTTCCTGAAGATGTTGAGCTAGAACCATTGAATACCACACGTAATTTTGTGGTAGCGCTGTCTGGTCTGAGAACACCGTGGTGAGGCAAGTAATAATGTTTATCACTTGGAGATGATTTTGACGCCTTCACCATATGACTGAGTTTCTCATATTCGTCCATGAACTGTGAGTAGAGCTGACCGTATTCAGCATTCTTCGAGATTTTCCGAATATTGTGTTGCAGACACTGAAATGCTCGTGAATGTGAGCTCCCCAGATTCGTAGGTGATGGTATGAGAGGAAGCCGAACGATGTACCGGCCTGTTGAATCACGCTGATGCGTGTCGCGAAAATGATCCTCGCATGCCTGCTCCTCTGGTGTGAGTTGACCGACTGTGTCCTTTGGTGGCTCTTCCTGAATCCAAAATTTCGTAAGCACGTTCTGCAATTCCTGATCATCGTGTTGCACCGCAGCATCATGAACAGTGAGTGCGTCAGATTGGCATAAGTTAGTTGGTTCAATGATGAGCCACTTAAATATCGATAATTGTGCAGTAGGCGCAGATGATGTGCCCTTGAGAATATTTGGTTTAATAACCTGTCCATAAATATCTGCTCCAACTATAATATCGATTGGTCGTGGTGTGAGAAAGTCAGGGTCTGCGAGCTTCAGCTTCACTATGTGAGGCCATGTTTGAGCTGGTGACTCAAAAGATGGCAAATGAGTAGTAACCGTGTTGAAAATGTGAGCCAGTACCGTGACTTTCTCCCTGGTGTATATGGAACACAGTGTGAGTTGAACCGAGCCATGTGTCTGCGTTGAGTGCCTTCCACCGATCCTTGTGATTGGAATTGATAAGTGCTTGCGTGTTGCGTTGAGCTTACGAAAGAGTTCTTCCGTAATAAAAGTCAATTCCGACCCAGGATCGATGAGAAGTCTTGTTTGATGAGTTGATACCGATGTGTGGAAGTGTGCGAGTGCAGTTGCCAATAATGTTGAGCATTTCCGTGTGAGCTGTTCCGATGAGAGGACGACCGCGGCGACATCCTAGTGCGTCGACGACTGAGATTGTGCTGGTTGTGCGTCGGAAGTCGTTGCAGGGGGCGCTACCGGATGCAGCATGGTGTGATGCCGCCCTGAACACTCCTTGCACGTCCGGGTAGATCGGCAAGCCGATGCGTTGTGCCGACCAAGGCAGTTATAGCACAGTCGCGCTTTCTCCGCTATCTTGCGCCGATCAGCCACAGCAAGCCGACAGAACTCAGGGCACATCACGATGAAGTGCCCCCGAGCCCGCTAGCAATCGCAGGGATACTCGGTCGCGTTGGTGTGTGATGGCGGAGCGCCAAGTGCTGCGCTACCCGCATGATGCGCCGCTGCGCCGCGCATCCCGGCCTTTGCCGGGGGAGGGTTCGCCGATGACGTTCGGCTCGAGCCTGGACCAGTTTTTGGAGTGACCTTTGCCATCTCCAAGGCTCTGACCTTGGTCTCAGCAAACTCCTCAAGCTCAGCAAAAGCCGGGAAGCCAGATGAGCATCCCAGCTTCGTCTCCCAGGCCTCGCATGTGGTTTGGTCAAGCTGTTGACTAAGCAACCTCACCATCACGCAATACCAGAGTTCTTTCTTCGTTGCCAGCGAAGAAAGAAACCTGTACGCTTCGGAGAACGAAACGAGGATGGGTGCGAACGATTTCGCATTCACAGAGCTGGACCTCAATGCGAATACTTTGTCCAGGCGCTCCTGCACCAGCAGCCGCTTATTCTCGTAGCGGGAGACCAGTGCCTCCCACGCCAGGTTAAATGATTCGCACGCGACTGCGAACCCCGTGATAAGCTGTGCCTCCGAGCCCGACACGCAGCCACGCATATACAAAAGCCGGTCGACAGTAGTGAGCCGGGTATTTCGGATGACCAGCGACGTGAACACGTCACAGAACGCAGGATATCCGGAATAGTCCCCTCCCAAAGTCGGCAGCTTAATCTCTGGCAGCTTTGTGCGGGGTTGCGGCGACGCTGCTGGTGGTGCAGGTAGACGCCCTTGAGCCAACCTCTCCATGGCTTCCCGAGCTGCGATTCTGCAGTTGAGTGCAAGTTGCACCTCGATGCTCTGCAGATCGTCAGCGAAGTATTCATGCTCCTGGCAGGTCGAAGGCCACGAAGATTCCATCAGTTTATGTTCCTTTCGGAAGTCACCGTGGATCTCCGTGACCTGCTCGACCATAGAATTGAGCGAAGCCATGGAGAGAGAGTCTCCGCCCTCGTTAAGCAGCGACACGATCGTGTGCAAATGAGCGATCCGGCGCCGCTGTGACTGGATCTTCAACACCATCTCGGTTGTCAGCCGAGACGGTGATCGGGTCTTCCTCGGAACGACGCCGGCCCCAGGAACCACCAATATCCTTTTCTCGTCGAGAATACCAGGCGCCACCCCAGAGTCTGTTGGAGTGCCCTCAGATATTGTTGGTCCTGTTGCACACGTAGGTAGAGGAAAGTAAAAGCAACGAAGCTTCTCCGCAGAAACGTACTTTACCTTACTTGTTGGTCCGCTTAACGAGGTGATGAGCCGATGAGGATCCTGCGACGGGCTACGCAAAGTCTTATCCCAAGATGAGCCGAAGAATGTGTAGTGGTGAGAGCGGAAGGTAGAGAATCCTGGTTCTCTCTTGCTCGAGTCGAGTATCCGGCTCGAAGGACCAAAATGTTGAGAATCCGTCCGATGTAGATTGACAGATCTGCGAATGTATTGAGAAAAACATGAAAACTCACTCGAGACAAGAGGAAAGTAAACCAGACCAAGTAGTTGTTATGTTGAGGAAGCGGTTTATTCTATCTTCCCAACATGGTACATACAAATAAAATTCATGTATGATTTAGAAAGGTTCAAAGTAAAACAATAAATACAAAAAAATAGTTAATTTTGATAAATGACAAAATTGATATAAAATTAATGCACCAACAAATCAAAGAATTAAAAGTTGTACATAAACAAATTAATTGATTTTAACTTATGAGCGGAGAACCAGCACACAATTATTGTAATGTATCGAGAGAGGTGTCTCGTTAATAATTGAGGAACAATCCCAATTAACACCAACTATATATTTAATAGAGGATAAGAGTAAATATACATTTTTATATCCGTAGGCGTCCGAGCCGCGTACCAAGCCCGACTGGCTGTACATACAATGTGCGCGCATGCGTGGGGATCACTCATGCCGTCGCGCCGCTGCTCGCTCACAGTAGCGTATCCTAATACACTACAACTTACCCCTTTTTAATTAGAGTTACTTGTTCTTTAATCTCTCGGAGCGACGTGGCGTAACTCGGGATTCGCTTGCTGGTACCGCTGTACCTTTATCGTTATCTACTACCGTCGGTGTGTATCTAACGATTTGATCGACGTGTCGTTTCCATAGTTTATCAGGTGCAACCTTCACTCTGAACGTTACCGGTGATACTTTTTCTTCGATCGTGCCTACGACACGTTTTTTGCTTCTGACACTGATGTCATCCACCATTACTGTGTCACCTGTTTGGAACTCAACATCTCGATTACCGTGCTTACTTATCATTTGCGCTCTTTGATGTTTCTCCACATTATCGATTACATTTGGTTTCATTAACTCAAACCGCGTTCTTATTTCTCGTTTAAACATCATGAATGCAGGCGATCTGCCTGTAGTGCAATGCTCAATGGATCTATAGTCAAACAAGAATAGATTAACTGCATATTCTAATGATTTCCCGCTTTGCATTATTTTATCGACTTTGTCTTTGAAAGTACCGACAAAGTTTTCAGCTGCACCATTTGTTGCTGGATGATGCAGTGCTGTGAAACTTTGCTTGATACTGTTCGTTCTACAAAATTCTCGGAATTCGTTACTCGTGAATTGTGTGCCGTTATCAGTTACTAAATGCTTCGGTAATCCGTACCTAACTATAATTTTCTTGACATCCTCCATGACTCTCTCTACCGTGGTGCATTTATTCATATCGATAACTTCTGGCCACTTTGCATACGCATCAATTACAACCATGAACATATATCCATGAAAAGAGCCTAAGAAATCACTATGTATCCTACTCCAGCACTTGTCTGGATACGGCCATGGCGTTAACGGAACATTAGGCGGTTTCTTTCTCTCTTGCACGCACACTTTACATGCCGTTGCTACATTCTGAATGTCTTTGTCCATATTTGGCCACCACACATAGTTTCTTGCCCACATTTTCATTTTTACCACCCCAAAATGTGAGGCGTGCAATTCACTTAGTACACTGATTTTCACTGACTCTGGCACCACTATGCGATATCCCCACAGTAAGCACTCTTTTTCGACATTCAATTCATCCCGTTTTGCATAGAATTTATTCTCATCCTCATTCATCTCGCTTACCGTTGGCCATGTACCATTTATATACTTAATAACGTTACTCAATAGCTTATCCTTCTTTGTTCCTTTTGCAATTTTTTCCGCGTTTGATGTATCTACCGCTTCTGAAATATAATTTATTACTGTAAACTCATCATCAAATATTTGAATGCTATCGCTGATCGGAAGTCTCGACAGCGCATCACAGTTTCCATTTTCCTGTGATTTAACGTACTCTATGTCGTATGTAAATCTCGATAGAAAATACGCCCACCTCTGTAATCTACGTGCTACCGTTAAAGGGATTTCTTGCTGTGGGCGAAAGATAAAAACCAAAGGTTTATGATCTGTCCGTAATGTTAGTGTAGCTGTTCCGTAAATGTAGTTGTAAAACTTTTTAAATCCAAATACGATTGCACTGGCTTCCTTATCGATGATTGCACGGTATAATTCTTTTTCCGGTATTACTTTAGATGCATAAGCTATTGGTTTTTCCGTCGCATCTTTATATCGGTGCGCTAAAATTGCTCCTAATCCATACGTAGACGCGTCGCATGCCAATACTAAATCTTCTTTCGGATCGTAGTGTGCTAATACTCGAGGTGATACAGGGTGCGCCATCTCAATCTGGTCGATCGAAGTATTGAATAACTTAGAGAATTTTCAACAGATTTCACAAAGTCGTATTTTTTTTATTAAATTTGATTCATTACAATTTATTTTGATTAGTTTCCAAAAACCACATCGATCAAATGTCCGCCTTTATTACTGAGACAAAAATGAGCTCTTTTTTCGGCATTTTCCATTGTATTTGCCAGCGTCTCGGGCGATATCGCTGCGATTTCGGCTCGAATGTTGTTTTTTAGCTCCTCTATGATCTTCGGCTTGTTGGCATAGACTTTACTTTTCAAAAATCCCCACAAGAAGAAGTCCGGTGCAGTTAAATCCGGCGATCTTGGTGGCCAGTCAATATCACCTTTCTTTGATATCACACGTCCTGGGAACTTCCGACGCAAATAGTCCATTGTTGAGCGCGCAGTGTGACATGTCGCACCATCTTGTTGGAACCAAAATTCCTTAAGACCTTTTTCACGCATTTGTGGTAAAACAAAGTGTGCCAACATCCACCGATATCGATCCCCATTGACAGTTTCACCAGCTCTGAAGAAAAATGGTCCAATGGTGGTTTTTGAGCAAAGACCGGCCCAAACTGTCACTTTCTCATCGTGCAATGGAGTTTCGTGAATAATATGAGGATTATCGGTGCCCCACATGCGACAGTTTTGTTTGTTGACAGCGCCAGAGAGGGTGAAATGAGCCTCGTCGGTCATCAGAATTCGCTCCCAAAAATCCGGCTCAGCTTCCTTCATTCGACTAACGTTATTAGCGTAAGCCAAGCGTCGCGGCTTGTCAGTTTCCAATAGTCTTTGAGTCAACTGCACTTTGTACGGAAACATGTGAAGATCTTGCTTTAAAATCCTTCTCAAAGTGGTTCCACTGATGTTTAATTGCTGAGACCGGCGGCGGTATGAGACATTTAGATTTTCTGCAACACTCTGTCGAACAGCTTCGATATTTTCATTTGAACGACCTGGACGCGGTCAAGCTTGATGTTGGAGATTCGCTACAGACCCGTGCTCCATGAAATTTGAAGCTAAATGACGGATAGTGTCGCCCTTGGGCGCAGAACGTCCGCGATATTTTTTTACGATACGCACGCTGAGTTGACACAACTGAACGATTATTTTCAATGTAAAGCGAAACTATTTCGGCGCGTTCTTTCGGCGTATAGCGATACATGGTTGAAATTGTACTGAAATAACCTATACGAAACGTGTTGTACGACGCTGGTCGGTTAAAATCTGTCAGAGTTATTCAATACTTCCATCGACCAGATTGAGATGGCGAACCCTGTATTAATTCCCCTTTGACCCAATCCACTGCTTCTTGACATTCTACCGTCCATTCAAAAGTTTCCGCTTTAGCACACTTATATAAAGGCTTTAATTTTTCTGCTCTATCAGGCAGAAATCTAGCATAATAAGTTATCAATCCGATAAAAGATTCTCATTGGTTCTGATTTTGCAGTACCGGTGCCTCTGTCATTGCTCTGACATTAGTTTCTGATTTGTGTAATCCCTCCTTGTTAATAATAAATCCTAATAAGTCTAGCTTCTCTTTGAAAAAATTACATTTATTGACATTTACATGAAATCCACTTTGTTCTAATCTTTCGAATACCGTATACAAAGTTTTTAAATGAATTTCGTCGGTTTCTCCCGTTACAAAAATATTGTCTAAGTAAGGAATTACACCATCGATGCCTGACAAACACTGCTCTATTTTCCGCTGAAAATCTCCTGGTCCTGATGCAATACCTTCCGCCATTTTTGTGTACCGGTAGAGGCCTTTGTGCGTTATTATTGTCAGAAAATTTCGACTGCTTCTATCTATCTCTAATCAAGATTGAATTTAACGTTAGTTTTAAATTTCCGTAAATTCTCACCGATCCGTCTGATTTTATTACCGGGACAATCGGTGTTGCCCATTCACTGACATCGATTTTCTCTAAGTGACCTAGCCTTACTAGTCTGTTTATCTCGTCTTCAACTTTACTTGCCAAAGCAAATGGTAAGTGTCTCGCTTTTAGCGCCACAGGTTTAGTATCTTCTTTTACCATTAATTTCAACAGTCCTTTATTGTATAAACCTGGCCCTTTACCAAACAATTTTGGAAACTTAGCTGTGAAATTTTTTTTACGTTTATTGAATTAATTTTGTTGCAGAATTCAGCTCTTTTTTTTAACTCAAAAGGCCATGGCCCAAAGACTTTTAACCAGTGTCTACCAATTAATATAGGGCCGTCTCTCGTCATTACTCGCATTTGGAGTGTTGCTCTTTGCTTACCTAACCTAACACCTAAGTTATCAAGTATACCTTCCTGTTCTAACAACACTTTACCATATGCTTTTAACGGTATTTTGCTTCCTTTGACTTCACAGTTCGGGAAATACACTTCTCTATCTCTTTTAGAAATTATCGCAGCATAAGAACCTGTATCGATTTCCATTTCTATCATTTTACCGTTAATCATTATACTCATATACTGTAACGGAACGCATTAAGGCGATCCGCTACTATGACTCACAACCTTTACCACGTCTAACAAACCAACCTACACAAACTGAAATAAGATATAAAATATACCAAAATAAGACAAAGCACACAAAATAGTTCTGGGTAGACAAAACACTCCAGACCGGATCGAAAGAAGTATCGACCGGACGAGGAGAATAGAAAGGACCAGTAGGTACACACGCAGAATTACAAGTACACACCCTAAAAGTAATGGCGTAAATAAGAGGCCTGCCTAGCCAAAGATCACGATGTAAACATAACAGTAGGCGTAACAACAAGAACACACCGGCCTACTAGACAAGCGTAGTAGCCCCCGCCCTACAGAATCACCAGACCAAGCCTTAAACATACGGCACAACCCCCGAATAGGCCACTCTATCTAAAAGGCGAGAACATCGGGAACGCCTCGGCCCGGCAAACGTAGGAAAGAATTCATGGAACTATCGAGATACCACGACACATAGAGAAAGATCAACAAGGTAACTCCTCATGAAACGTCGCTACGTACCCCCACTCATGAATAAAACATTAATATTAATAAAACACATAAAACAAACTCATATCGACCAAAAACCAAACAAAAAACATAGAGAAAAACGATCCTCACGTAGGAGAACACCGGAAAATAACAAAAAACATATAGATCCACTAGAAATCTATTAATTACAAATTTAATTAACCACAATTAATCATCCTGGGCAATTAGTCATCAACGAAACAGCAGGACAGCGGCCTACAAAACAGAGAAAGACTCATAGGGGCCTGAATCGGGAAAAACCATAATCAAACCGGAGAAAAAATAGATAAAAAGTTTGAACCTACAACAAGTAGGAGAATAACATTGTCCAACGAATTTCAACCTCGCAGAAACCTCGCTTGAAACCCTAGAGGGACAAAGATCGGCTAATAATAGAAATTCGAGAAATAACGGTACTCCTACACGTCACCCCGCACCTCTCTCACCTAGTGATTGAAGTGCGACAAACATCACGTGACCTACCCCAAAACACCCTCCCGGGGTCCATCCGCCAACCTATATAAACCGCGACAGGATAAGCCTCGAGGCTCTTGTCAAATCTAATAAGTCAAGACGAAGTGCTGCTCGACAGCACACCTTGTACATAAAATTACACGTAGACTCTCCATGTAACAAAGACGTGTTCTTTCGATCAAATCGATTCCCCTGCATTGCGCTTGGCCGTCGTTTGACCGAACGAACCGATAAAGAACAACATACTAACAGTTTGGGAAACACCATGTTGGAACGAGTGTTCTTTTTCTCAACTGATTCCCCTGCATTGCGCTTGGCCGTCAGTTGAGTAAACGAACTCATTAGGATACTCTGTGAGGAGTAAGGCTCCCCTGCACTGCGCTTGGCCGCCCCTACTCACAGCGTCAGGGCACACTCCACTAACGGGTCCCCACGCACGGCGTCGTGGCTATCCGTCTCTTGGAGTGTGAAGCAGCACGAGTGACACAAGGTCAAGGGAGTGGCATCCCGACTGAGTGCACCGCGCATTAGACTCGTAGGGTGGACCTGCGTGGGTGGGACCACGTTAGGGCCAGCACCAGCTACCACCTGCATCTTACGGGTACCTCGGCTGGTCACAATTAATCAAGAACCAAATCGAACGCCTCTTAATGGCGCGAGAAGGTGCTTAATTAATTACGAATAAAGGCTTCAGTATCCGGGGTCTAGGAAGAGCTAGCTGGTCAAGCTGCGAACCCGGTGTCTCTTGCGAACAGAGAGCTATAGCTAGGGACCCAAACAATAACAAAGCGAGAAACGATAGGTAGGTAAAATCATACACACCACCTCACCACACGACACTCGCGTCCCTACTATAAAGTCTTTACGCGACCATCGGCAGGGCCGAGCCTCAAGAGGCAAAGTCCGCAAACGGGCAGTCCGAAACAACAACATTCGAAATAGCATAACACCAGCTAACGTCCAATGATTAAAATAAGGCGAACCGGTACATCTAATGAAAGTACGAAGGAACGCCCCGTATGAGGACCAAGCCCAGCGACTAGGCCACCCCTTCAACATCTAAAATAGAGACACGCAAAACGCAAATGGCCAACAGGATTCTGCCATCCATATCCTAATAGAGATCGATATCTAACGTCAAAATTATACCAGATTTAACGAACCCGAAATATACAAATTGAGTGTTGAGCTCCGTAAAGATGATATCTAATCACTTTGCAAATTATAAAATCAAAACCTGATTTGAACTGGAATTTCATAAATTCCACATACGTAGGATTAGAAAAATCGCGTACTAAGCAGCCGCGATTCCCTGGAAAATTGATAAATTGAGTGTTGAGCTCCGTAAAGATGATATCTAATCACTTTGCGAATTATAAAATCAAAACCTGATTTAAACATGGAATTTCATAAATTCCACATACGTAGGATTAGAAAAATCGCGTACTTACGAACGCGATTCCCTTGAAAATTGATAAATTGAGTGTTGAGCTCCGTTAAGATGATATCTAATCACTTTGCGAATTATAAAATCAAAACCTGATTTAAACATGGAATTTCATAAATTCCACATACGTAGGATTAGAAAAATCGCGTACTAAGCAGCCGCGATCCCCTTAAAATTGATAAATTGAGTGTCAAGCTCCGTACAAGTGATACCTAATCACTTTGCGAATATTAGAGTCGAAACCGATAAAAAAAATGAACTGGAAGCGATTCCTCATAGGTAGACGTTAAGTAACTAATGTAAAGCGAGCGTGAGTTCATAAGAGCGACTAGATCGTTCCACATACCATCCTTCCTACCTTAGCTGAACTAACCATCGAGCAGAAGCTTCTCCAGCAATCACGGGCCTTCCGTCCAGTAAAAATAAAGAAAAGAATTACCCAAACAGTAAAAAAAAGACCAATGATGAAAGGGTAAACAAAACCGCATGTCTGTCACGGACAAATGCGACGCAACAAAAACCTAAACTGAGGTCTGACCAACAAAAACAATAAAAATTACTAATAACAACCTAATATTGATTGCAAATCTACACATCAACGGATCCTCTCGCTCCCTCCAGCCCAGTGCACGAACTAGTTTCGAGCAAGCTGCCTCTCCACACGATCACGATAGATATCACTCGGAACAAAATTCAAACTTGACGCGATTTTACACCGCAACCGAACTCTCGCGCATCATAGCCGAAAACAAAAGTAGTGTTAGAAATCGCGAAACGTTTCAATACATTGGTTCCGCCTTTACATCCTTTACATGGTCATTATAATATAATTTACCGCTTGTTGTTTTTGATGAGTCGCTGCCGTCTGTTGCCATGAAGAAGTCGTACTCGTCCTGTTGCTGTTCCTCGTGGTCATCTATATTTTGCTGTATATGCTGGACTGCTCTTCCGGTTTTGCATACTGAAGCCAAGTGGCTTTCTGCTTGCAGATATTACACGTATTGAAGCGATGGTGACAATCGCATGCCCAGTGATTATTTTTTCCACAGCAGTAACATGAAGAAGAACGGTCTTGGCTTACGTTTGTCGTCCGCTTATCTTTACCCCCTGGTTGTGTGTTGTTGTTACACTGCTGGCTGCCTTGCCTGCCTTGGTTTGACCATCTGCCCCGTGACTGGAACTACCGATTATTCTCTGATTTTACTTAAAATTTATTTAGTATTTCTTTCGACGACTCTCCGTTTGATTTACTTGTAGATTTACTTGTAGAGCATTCTTTTCTGCCGATTCCACTGATGTCGCCAGCTTAAATGCTTTATCGAACGTTAAGTTCTCCTCTCGAAATAACAATGTTTTTGTCGTGTGATCTCTTACGCCACAAACAAGTTGATCTCGCAGTGCTGTTTTCGCATTGTTACCGAAATTGCATGTAATTGATATATTTTTCAATCTTGCCGCAAACTCTGCTACTGATTCTGTGTGCGATTGGTGTGCTTGATGAAATTTGCATCTTTCCATCGTCTCCGATGGCTTTGGATTCAAGTGATCGTTGACTAATTTTACTAATTGTGCAAATGTCTTCGCTGAAGGTTTATCTGGCGCACACAAATCTCTAATAATCTTATACGTGTCTGCGCTTATTTTTGTTAGCAATACCGCTGCTTGTTTCTCGTCCTTCACGTCGTTTGCGACAAAATATAACTCCAGTCTCTCGGTGTATGTTTCCCAGTCATCTCCGAGGTGAAATTCCAATTTCGTGATATTACTTTCCGTCATTGTGTGGATAACTTTCGATTAAATCTTGCGTCGGTTGTGCCATCCGAATAGACTGTAGCTCACCTTACTCAGCCGAATACAACACGCGTTTACTGTTATTGTCCTCTCGTGCTTCTGCTTATTGTGGACTCGTATCCTACGCCGAAACGTAAAATTCCTACGATTTTCGCCCTATTTTAATTCTGCACTTTGGTTCGTAAAACCTCTGTCCTCGTCGCCAATTGTAATGTATCGGGAGAGGTGGCTCGTTAATAATTGAGGAACAATCCCAATTAACACTAGCTATATATTTAATAGAGGATAAGAGTGAATATACATTTTTATATCCGTAGGAGTCCGAGCCGCGTACCAAGCCCGACTGGCGGTACATACAATATGCGCGCATGAGTGGGGATCACTCATGCCGTCGCGCCGCTGCTTGCTCACAGTAGCGTATCTTAATACACTACAATTATATTAAATATGCGCTGTGAGCACTGAGAGCGGTGTGCATGCCGCAGCCAGTGCTGCGGTGCACGCCGCGCTAAGAAATAAATGAGTACGTAAGATGTGTGAATTGTTCACTGCAAACTCACAGAAGATTTATTGGAGAGAAGTTGCAGTGAATAGATGGGAACACTTACAATTGAATTGCATGAGTGCTGTGATTGAATGTGATAACAGCTACGCAGTCAGCACTGCGTAGCACAATACAACATAGACTGAGGATGCACAAATAAGCAGAGTATAGTCACTGTATTTTCCCAGCAGATTCTCTGGGGGAAACTACAGTGAATATACAGCACATGCATAATTATATTAATTAAGCTGGCAAAATTGAGTGAGGAGAACGTGGTGCAGCACGTGCTGCAGCGCACGCCGCGACGTGAGACAAAAATGATGATGTACCGCTATTTTCCTCCTCACTGACAGTGAATTGCTCTGCATTATATCAGTGAACGCTTACCTTGAGTTATGAGTCTTGGTGAGGGAGAAGTTGAGCAAGTCCGGTGAATTGCGACGAAGAAAAAGGTCCGAGAGTCCTTGGTTGCGTGTGCTGTTCAGCCGATGGGTTGCAAAAGGTGTCTAATTTTCCAATATGGCTGCGGGATATGAAAGCGTCGTTGGGAGCTAAAGTCAATTGAGAGAGATAGCCGGTGAACGAAGCCGAAGTCAAGCGAGAGAGATATCCTCTCGCTCAACGCGGCGTGCCTTCGAGGCACAGCCTCGGCTCCGCGAAGCCTCCGGCTACCTCGGGCCCAACCGAACGCAGCGTGCTAGAGCACAGCAACAGGTAGGCGCACGGTGAATATCGATCGCCGTGCGCCAGCTGATTATCCAAGAATTACACTTTTATTTTTACGGAAAATACGTCGTGGTTTACGTTCGATCGATGAATGAGGAGTTCGCGAAATTTTACGCTGTTTATAACCAGACCCCCGCATGAGAGTGTCAATTTTCTCAGAGGCTTTGCGTTTGAGATAACTGCCTGATTCTCGCGCTCTCTCGTGAATAGCATCTTTCACAGTTATATTTCTATCGAGGATATCACCGGCTACGTTTACACCAGCGTGCAATGCTTCTTTTCCAACTGCTTTAGCGTCCTTCTTTAAAAGTGGTAACACTCGACGAAACAGGCTCCCGAGAAAGCCGCCGATACCGTGTCCTCGTTGATTAGGTTTTCCGATATAAACATGGCTAATACCGCCGTACCCGCGACGACCCCATCCGTGCTGCACACTGTCAATATCATCGATAGTGGTGTAATCGAACGTGGGACCTTTTGAAATGTAGTGTCACAGTCAACGTTATCTGTTTGAATGGTATAGGATCTCCAAATTCGTCTCTTATATCGATCTCGATAGTGTGTAAATTATTGCGCAAGAGAAGTATTGTAACGTGGCAGAATATTCGGGCTACGTCCTCCTCGCTCGACGGCTACCAGCACGATCGCTCAGGGCTGTAGGAGATAATTTTCGTATTTTATTTAATTTTTAATTAAAAAAATTTTTTCCTTGTTTCATTTTTTTTTATATATATTACGAGTTGTACGACCGAACGGAGGAGAGCACCGCGTCTGCTGATAGCTGGCCTCTGAATTCGGTCTTTGCAATGACCGGCTCTTTCCATCTTTATCTACTGGAAAATATCATGGTCCCGCGGGATGTGTATCGATTAGCAATACGCCGCTATAAATGGTCGGCTGGCATGTTATAGCAACGATCCATCAGTCGTTTGGGGTTCACCGGCCGGACAGAGCTACACGTCCTGAGGATCGGTTGTTAATTTTATGCGTCGCCCAGCTGAGGCGCTAGTCGCGGTCAACGTGCGACACAGTTTCCCCCAATTAACCGAGTTTGACGGGTTAAGTGGGGATCATAGTTCACGGGCACGCGTGCCGGCAGGATCTCAGCGCTTTTTTCCGGGGGCTGTCGAGCGAGTAAGATGTAGCGTGCGTTGTTCTTTTGTCCCACTGTACCGTCGCTATTGTTCGAGGAAAATGGTCGAGGCGAAGGAAAGTAACGCTACCGGAGATAACTGTTAAGGAGTCAGCCTGCATAATATCGATACCTGCTGTCATACGATCTAGACAGGAGAACTGAGACTAAGGATATTCGAAATTTTTTCCCGGATTTCAAGGAACATCTCAGCACCATCGTCCCAGTGAGCTCTCTTCTCTTCCACGGTCTTTCGCCATTCTTTTATTATTTTGTCATTCAATTTGTGGACTATTAATTTATTCGAACTTGGTCATGCCTGCGACTCCTGTACACCTCGTGCGGAGTAAGAATTTGTATCGGAAACTACGGCACCTGTAGCATGGAACCTCGCGATCGTGTAACTGATAGAAGCCGGGGAAAAGTCATTGTATTAATTAATCGTTTTCGGCTGACGGTTAAACCATGCACCAGTTAGGCCGTTATCCCGAAGTGTGATTGTTTGTGTGGGATTTGAACGGGATAGACCGCGTCACGGATTTTATTGAATTATGGGTTTTAGATTTACATGAGTTTGTTTGAGTTTTCTTTCGTTTCGATTTAGAAGGTTGTGCGCGCGTTAGTACGTCGTCCCGTTGTGAATTTGATGTGAAAGGGGCTAGTACGTTATGGACCGCGTCACGTATTATCCAAATTAATTTGCGTTTCTCGATAACTAAGTTATCTATTTATTTATTTATTATTGTTGGTCTTAATCTTATCTCAGCATCGCGGAGAGCGTTACCAGCCGTCGTCTCGTATTTGATACTTGGATTTGAGGGATTTGAATGGTCCGAGGCGTATCTCGCGTAGTTAGATTGATTACGTTTTATTATATTTTATTCGACAAACTAATTATTATTCGGACATTAAAAGAAAATAAAAAGGAAGGAAAAATAGCTTGGGCCAGCTATAGGTAACGTGTTGCGTTGAGGCACAAATTTGCGTTACAATATATATCGTGGCGTTGAAAACGATTTCATTTTTATCGAACCATACTGACAGTCATCAGTATCAATGGGAACAACTCGTAAGAAGGGTGTTTGTACATCGCCTGTAAAATAGCTCTTGCAGATATCTGTGTATAGAAACATGCAGCTCGGTATAGCACCGGTGAGAGATGCAGGCCTTGATCCTGTGTATTCGCATTGCGGTTCTATCATGACAGACCTACAGGCCTCTTCCGAGAATCCTAGGAGCCTTGCGATAGCGGCCGATATGCGAAAGTTGTGGTATCGTAAATCGTCGCATACGCGCGCCACTTGCCCGCTCGGAAGCGATTTAAAGCGCAAATGACCGGCCACGTGAGGTAAATTATTTATACTCTCCAAAAGAGCGTCTATAGAGCGATATACTATGAACCAGGTAGAACTTGGTCTCTATCAGCGCGTCTCCGTGTTAAAAGATTTAAACCCGATAAATCATAAACACCATCCTCAAAAGTTACGAGATTTCCTACACTTGGAACATGTAAAAGAGTCATCGGATAACCAAATTCCACAAGAGAAACAGACCATTCTCCGTGCAAACGTATCTGACGCGATAGTTTTGTAATAAATTTCGTCGTCGTATTATCCGGAAAATACTGCATACTACTGTTGCTCGGTAGTACGACAACGAAAGAACTATCCTTGGAGCTCATATTTATGAGGAACGGTGATTCCGAGCGTTCTTCCTTCTCAGATGACGGAGGCACTACTACTCGTGATAATTCTGCCTCGTAGAAAATACCAGTCGATAGTCTCGTTATTCAGATCGTGTAAAATATACACGAATGGCTCTCGATTCACTTATATTCATTGAATCTTGAGTAATTCGTTACTCCAACCACGTTCATATCCTTTCACGAATGCTGCTTTAGCTGTACTGATACGTACCAAGTCACCGACGCTGTATTTAGGCTTTTTAATTTTTCTGGCGTTACGCTCTTAACGCCGTGCTCAATTTTCTCGGGCTATAGAGGCATTTTCGAGGGTTACCTCGCTCGGAGGAATACACGTTCCGCTGTGTCTAGTGTGATTATAAGCATATAAAAAATTTTGTAAAACATCGATGTAACGCTTATTTTGCGTGTATGTAAAGTAACGCCACATTCGCTCTTTTATTGTGCGATTAAAGCGTTTGTTGGATAATCAGCTGGCGCACGGCGATCGATATTCGCCGTGCGTCGACCTGTTGCTGTGCTCAAGCACACGTCGTTCGGTTGAGCCGAAGATAGCCGAGGCAGGGCTTCGCGAAGCCGAGGATGTGCCTCGTTGGCACGCCGCGTCGAGCGAGAGGATGTCTCTCTCGCTTGACTTCGGTTTCGCTCACCGGCTATCTCGCTCAACTGACTTCAGCGCTCAACGTTAATTTCATATCCTGCAGCCATGTTGGATATTTTGTCACTTACGTGAAAACCCGCACGGAACAGCGCACGCATTTGGAAGGCTCGGACAATTTTCATTTTTCTCAATCGGATTATCTCAACCTTCGTTTGCTCACCAGGACTCAAATTAAGGTAAGTGTACACCGTTATAATTCAACGTAATTCAATGACGGTGAGGAGGTTCATATCGGTACATCAACACTAACGGTCTCACACTTTGGCGTGCTCTGCAGCGCGGGCTGCACCACGTTTTCACTCAATTATTAGCATGCTCGATTAATATAATTGCGTGTGTTTTACCAATTCACGGCACTTTCCCCCAATTAAACTTGCTGGGAAAGTGTTGTGAATTCAGTTTAATCATTTGTGCATCCTCAAGCTCACACTTCAGTGCTCTGCAGCGTAGACAGCATCACGGTCTGTCACATAAAACTTCCAGCACTCAAGCAATATATTTGCAAGTGCTCTCACTCATTCTCTGTAAATTCTCTTACATAAATCTACTGAGTATTTGCTGGGAATGAGTGAAATATTCTACGCTCTCACACATCTCAGTCCGTGGCAGGCTCCGCAGCTCTGGCGGCACTGCGTACACCGCTCTCAATAAGTACAGCACACAATTGATATAATTGTGTGCTACTCAAGTAATTCACAAAGACTGCACACAATTAATGCAATTGTGTGCTTCTCAGATTTTCTTAAAACTCCAAAATTCATTTTCAATTTATTGTGTATTTGTTCATATTCTTTATATTTTCAAAATTAAAACTTATCTTTTGTAATTGAGCGGATGGTACAATAAAACCACTTTCTCTTGTTGTGTCGCGGAATATTCCTCTAACGTATTCTCAGGTATATTCCTTAGCGGACACAGTTAGAGATGGAATTCTGAAAGATAGCGGTCATACAAGACGGGATGCGAAGTAGACGCCGACGCAGCATGAAGCGACTCGCGAGGCGATCTACGATAGGCTAAAGCTAAAGCTGCCAACTAAGGGATTTTAGAAAACGCAGTTGCTAACTGCTTGAGTAAAGACAGTATTAAATTAGATTGAAAAGAGAACGGTTGGTTCCTCGTTTAATACTCGAAACAACGCATTATTGTACTTCTTACTTTGATATATAAATAGGCAACGGAAAGTTACCGTTGCTTATAATAAATACTTCCTTTTATATAAATTCGCGTTTCCATCTTTTACTCGAGATCCATCTCCTTATCGGCAAACGATCCCAAAAAATAATAACTTTTAATATTATACCGACTACCGAATAATCCAATTACTCGGTACCGGCATAACATTTGGTGGCAGCGGTGGGATCTGCCGAAGTTAAGTGATTCGTGATTTATTAGGACAAAAGTGTTTTGGACAAAGTTGAGAATACTCTGAAGTGACGACTACGACGCGTGCAAGGACACCAGGGTAGCTCGTAAAAACCCGACTAATCTGACGCGAAGACGCGAAGTGAACGTCGGTGCGGTGTGACATCGGTCAACCGTTTAAAATCCCGATTGACGGTGTTACGTCAAGTCGTGGAAAACCGCACAAAGTGTGCAACCGAGTACGCGAAGCAGCTACTCGAGGAGAAGCCGTCGTGCAACCATTGACGACGTGCTAAGGAACCAACAACGGAACGGGACAACGGTACCAGGGAGGATAACTGGACCAGCCTTCGAGGGAAGCTACGAGACAACGGGTCTACAGCACCGAAGGAACAGCACCCGAGGACATCGCAATGGAAAGGACCGCCTTCCAGATCATCATACTGTAAGTGGCGGTTACGTTATTAGTACATATTGCCGATAAAAATCAAAGCCAGTCAGGGAAAAATATTTTGAAATTTTGAAAAACAAAATTAATAATTTTGCCAAAGCCAGTGTAGAATCGATATTTGGAAATATTCTAAAGTAGAGTTCGCCGAGAGATTAGCAAATATGTCAGATCCTAGAGGAGCCCGACCACGAAATAGGGGCAATTCGCTAGAGACGACGTTGCCCGGCGAAGAGGTAGACCCCACAGCCGGTTTAGCTGCGGCAGTAGGGGACATAGTTTACGAAGCGCGCAGGGCGCTATTCGAGCTGTCGCCGTCGGGGCGAATCCCTTCGACGAGACAAGAGGCCCTTGCGAACCGACTAACGGGCCAGTTCGGCGTAAACCCACGTAGGGGTGCGTCGTTCGGGGATTTCGACAGCAACGCTAGCGACGACTTGTTTAATATGGCCACTGGCGAGCAAACGCCTGAACGCATCACCGAGGGCATGGTTGAGCGAGAAATCGAAAACATGCGAACCATAGATCGTGTAGGTTTTTCAGCAGCTACCGGTACGACAGCCCGGTCGGTACCAGCGAGAGTACGCGATCGGTTGGAAGCGGTCGACCGAAGCCAACGCGAACTGGAAAGAGCGCGACGCCAGTGCGAGAGGCTGCAGCGCGAGCACGATAGAGGCCAACGCGAACTCGATCGCGAACTCAGGGAGGCCGAAACACCGTCGGCGAGACGGAACTTGGCGGACACGCTCAACGAGGTAGGTGCGGACGAGTACGAACTCATCCGGTCCCTACGAGAGCAAAACGCCGAACTATCGCGGAGGCTGGGAAATACAGGGTTGGAAGAACGTCCAATACCACGTCCGCGGTCGAGGCAAACCCGATTTGAAGAATCGGATTATCCCCCTGCGGATCCCGTGTTCCAGAGGGAACAACGGAGGGTGTCGGAAACACCGAGTCGGACACTCGACCTGGGGCTGGCCTTGAAAAATATAAAGCGCTTCGACGGCAGCAACGCTGACAAACTAGATGCCTTCTTACGATCATGCGAGACTGTTTTTAAGCGTGTAGCGCCCCAGGATCAAGACATCCTGTTGGAACTAGTGCTCAGCAGCAAGCTCGAGGGAAGGGCGTCCAGAGAGATTAAGCACAAAGTCATCCACTCGGTAGCGCAGCTTAAAACCGAGCTGGAGGCCCTGTACGGAAAGCGGAAGTCGTTGCCTGCGTTACAAGTAGAGTTCAACTCCCTCCGGCAGGGCCAGGGTGAGGACATCGCGGTATACGCCGCCAGGACTGAGCGTATCACCGTCGATATAATAGAAAAACTCTGCGAGGAAGCCACCTCGATGTTGGAGATGCGCATCGTCGAAAAAATAACACGGAAGAGCGCCCAGGCCAACTTCGAAAATGGACTGCATGGGCAGGTCCAAATTCTGGTGAGATCTCGTAATTACGCCACCCTCCACGAGTCGGTAACCGGAGCCATCGAGATCACCAACATGGTGCAGCCAAAGGGAGGGGTTGGTGGAGCAATAAGCCACCCCAGAAGGTCCCAAGGTGCACCATCCCAGCAGAACGAGAACTGTTTCACCTGCGGGAAACCAGGGCACGTGGCTCGAGACTGCACCCGCAGATCGGGAAGAGTAAGCCTACCGATGCCCAGCGAGAATACATCCATTCACAACGTTGACGTCGTGTGCAACTATTGCCAAAAAAGGGGCCACATGTGGAAAGACTGCAGGAAAAGATTGTCGCAGAACAAAAGCGATCCTGCCCAGTCTTCACAGCATCCCCAACGTCCAAGGGACTCAGGGGGCAAGAATGAAAGGTCCACGGTAAATGCAAGTACGAGTCGAACAGAGACCGATGCCAGTCCGCTGGGAACGATGAGGATAAACACGCTCACGGCCCATCAGAGACCCGCGCGCAGGAAGAAAACGACGCAGCAGTTATTGCAGGTAACGCTGCCGGCGTCCAGCGCTACGGCCAGCGACTTCGACATAATTGCACCGTTGGCCACAACCAGGGTACTCACCCTCAAGGCGGACACCGGAGCGCAGTGCAGCATAATAAAGGAAGGCTGCCTCAAGGCCGAAACCATGGTGAGCAGGTGTTCCGTGGAACTGCAGGGTGTTGCAGGAGAAAAATTCACCCCCCTTGGCATAGCAAAAATTGTGTTAGAGACACCGGCGCTAAACGTGGAACATTGGTTCTACATCGTTCCGAACGATGTGCCGTTGAAGGTCAACGGACTACTTGGCATGGATTTTATCAAGCAGCATAAAGCAGATATCCTGCATGGCGAGATGCTCAAGTTGTATGGGCACTGCATGCCGCTACGGGACGGCGCGACGAGGATAAATTCGTCACCACGCAGTAGAACTGCCGCCACGTGCAAATACATAGGCCTGCTTACAAAGATAAATCTTCCTTCCGGAAACGGGTCTAACATGGATGCTGCCAAGGAAAATACACTTGTCAGACTACCTACAAGGAGCGGGATCGGCCGAGGCATCATAGAGAGACCCGGTGTCACACCGTCAAGAATCAAAAGAGTGAGTTTAGAAGTTTCTAAATGCGACGGGGAAGTGCAACAGCCGACGGTGACATGCGAGCCGTCGGAGATAGCGAAGACCGTACGTAGCCGCCAGGTCAAGGCACTGCGCGTTAGCTCAGAGAGCACGGGGAAGAAGGCCAAACGGTTTGCGCAGCGCCAACGGAAGCCCGACTTGGTGCCCCCCAGCAGTGAAAAGCAAGCAGCTCGCGCAGGAATAGTGTGCGAATACAACGGTGTATTCCAACTACGAGGAAACAAGCGACAGCGCACGCACGAGTTGCAATATCGCGCACCCTTTAAGGTCGGATCGAAGGACCTAGGATCGCAACCTTTGCCTGGGAAGACCGTAAAATCGGGGCATGGGTCCGGTAAAATGCATAAAGCCGGAAAAAGAAATACTGATGCAGATGCTCTTAGTCGCATATATGCGACCACACGAGCCCAAGTGGGACAGGACAGAAAGTCCCACAAAAAAGAGAATGATAGCGCAATCGGGTATACGAACAGCCGCACAAGGCGGAGAGTCGAGGATACCCAAGGCAACCACTATAACTCGTCGGAGCGAGAGGCTAAACTCGCCCACGAGAAAGAAAAGTGGAGATGCCGACAGACAAAATGCTAGCGGACTACAGGGCGTTAAATGCTATGTGTACCTCGACGACATAGTACGACTACGGAAAAGGAACTACTTGCGATAGTATGGGCCCTAGCTCAATTCCGGCCATATATTTACGGTACCCGTTTCACAGTAGTTACGGACCACCAACCGCTCACCTGGCTGTTCGGAGTAAAGAGCCCAGGTTCGAGATTGATGCGTTGGAAAATTAAATTGGCGGAACATGAGTTCAACGTAGAGTACAAGGCTGGAAAGCGCAATACGAATGCAGATGCGCTAAGTAGGATATACTTACTACGAGGGCCCAAACAAGAGCGAGGAGCGAAGTCCGTATGTCGAAAGAGGACAGCACGACGGGGCAAGTAGGCACAACGAAAGACCGCACAAAGCGGACAGCCGAAGATACCCCGTATAGCCATGGTAGCTCGCTGGAGCGAGAGGTCAAGCTCGCCCGTGAGCGAGACGAGGACAGCAAGCGCCCGGGTACGGACAGCCGCACAAAGCGGAGAGCCGAGAATACCCCGGGCCAGCCTAGCAACGCGGCAGAGAGAGAGGCCGCTCTGGCCAATGCGCCAGAAGAGGACAGAGAGATTTGTAGCGTGCCTGCAGAACACTCTACTGAACCCCACAGCCCCGCCGAAAAGCCGTGCGGACGGGGAAGGGGTAGACCACGCAAGCTACATACGCAGGCCACTGGTAAGACTGCGAGCACCGCTGACAAGGACAGAGCGGGCCCAGCACAGTATGGCGGACCCGCGAAGCGCGGAAGGCCGCGAAAGGCAAACGTTGCAAGGCCGCTCGAGAGAGAGAGCGACCCAACAGCGGAGCCACCGGTGGGCACACCGAGCGGAGAAATTGCGGACAGAGCACCGCAAAGGCCTGCTGAGGAAGCGAGGCACGGCGGGGCCCGTAGCCCACGAACTTCCAGCAGCGCGGACGGAGACAGCGTTATAAAAGAGTATAGCGACTGCCGCAGTGGCGTAGCCACTCCTTCTGCCGATGACCGCCAGAAAATAATTAGAGAATACCACAACACCCCCATAGGAGGACATCAGGGTATCAGGCGTACGCTGCATCGGATCCGGACCAAGTACGACTGGCCCGGCATAAGAAGGGACTTAGAAAACTACATAACATCCTGCGAATCCTGCCAGAAAAATAAAATCGGGAAAAGGGGACGAGTACCAATGGTGGTAACTGACACCCCATCGAGGTCGTTCGAAAAAGTTCCGGTCGACATCGTAGGACCGTTACCGGAAAGCGCTTCCGGGAAAAAATATATACTCACGTTCCAGGACTCGCTTACAAAATACAGCGCAGCGATTCCACTGCCGAACCAAGAGGTTTCGACAGTAGCAAAGGCGCTCGTAGAAGAATTGATTTGCCGACACGGAACTCCGGAAATAATACTACCAGATCAGGGTACGAACTTCCTCAGCTCGACCTCCAAAGGAATGTGTCGACTGCTGCGAATCAAGAAGATACAAACGACGGCCAACCATCCGGAATCAAACGGCGCGTTAGAAAGATCGCATCGCACCCTCGCTGAGTACCTAAAAAATTTCATAGATGAGGATCAAGGAAATAGGGACGAGTGGCTGCCGTATGCGATGTTCACGTACAACACCACTCCACATACGGGGACCGGACTGTTGCCCCACGTGTTGGTGTACGGACACGAGGCCCAATTGCCGACCGCCGTGAAACAAGAACCACGCAGCACTTATGCCTACGATGACTACGTCCACGAGTTACGCGAGCGATTACGCGCCGCATGGACTGTAGCACGAGACAACCTGGAAGGCGCGAAAAGACGGCCGAAGACTACATACGACCATGGCGTAAAGGTGCAGGAGTACCGCGCCGGCGAACGCGTACTCCTCCATGACGGGACGGTGCGTAAAATCCAGGCGGTGCACGCAAACCGCCTGAAGCTCTTTATCGAGCACTAATAGCTCAGGAATTAAGGAATTCGAATACTTATAGCTAGTTAAAACTAAATATTAGCTAGAACATAAATGTGGGAAGGAGCCCCTCAAGACGCAGGGTAGGGAGCTCCAATAAAGTAGAAGAGGTCTTAGGAGACCTAATTTTATCAACAGGAAAAAGAGCGTATACATATCGGAAAAATATATTGAACGAAACAATTGAAAAGAAATTGCAATTTCATTACGCAATCCGGAGGGGACGGAATACTGTGACCGTGCCAGAAAAGCATCACGAAAAATGTATAGCGTATTAATGCTGACACAGGATAGTGTTCGGCGTAGAGTGTAAAAAGAATACCGCGCACACTCTATTCGGTTGATATACACATGTTAATGAGCCTCAGAGTGAGGAAGAAGGCACGCGTA
This sequence comes from Cylloceria caligata, assembly GCA_963942595.1. NCBI lineage: Eukaryota > Metazoa > Arthropoda > Insecta > Hymenoptera > Ichneumonidae > Cylloceria > Cylloceria caligata. The sequence continues at coordinate 70,957,041 of OZ012706.1, read as the reverse complement.
GACAATCTAGTCCCAACGCTGAATAGAGCACAGAAAGGCCTACAGCGAAAATGGACACAGATAACGGCGAGAAATGCGCGAAAAGGGTTATCTAACTAACCCATCCCCTCATCGTCCTAATGCAAGAAATTGTGGGAAAAATCCCACTCGGCTTAAAATGTTAAATAATAAGGGAATACTGGCTTCGGTAGGCGTATGTATAGTAACCGCCCGAGATTTCAGCATCAAAACCATCGGGCGAACATCGCAGATCATCCGAAAAAACTACCTCCCGTCGTTCAATTTAAAATTAACGGAAATTGAAGTTCAGGCACCCCCTACGCAGACCGAGAGGACAATTCCATTACAGAGCGTGCTGCGAGACCCGGAAGAGCTTCAAAAGCTCGGAGCTCGAGCCGACCAAATCATGGACAACCTCAATACTGCCGGAGACGGGATGCAACACATCCACAATCTGAGTTTTTACTCACTGGGTGCAGTAGCGCCAATAGCCTTGGTTGGCTATGTTCTGTTTAAATGTTATAGGCATCAACGAAACCGAACGCCAACAAGGACAAGTGAGGCAACGACCCCGGCAACAGCCGAGGTAAACATCAACCTCGAGCCGATCGGACGACAACAGCCAGAAGAGCAACCGCGATCCGAGCTGGCCAGGTTATGCACCCGTCCCCCCAACCGAGAACGACTCGCTCGGCACGAAAAACGATAAGAAGCAAAAGGAAAAACTTCATCGTTACAAATGAAAAAATGAAAAATTTTATTGTATTGTTATATAACTTCAAACGAGAAACCAATCGAAGAAAAAATTTTAAAAAAAATTTTTCCTTTTAAGGGGGGAGGGATGTTGTGTCGCGGAATATTCCTCTAACGTATTCTCAGGTATATTCCTTAGCGGACACAGTTAGAGATGGAATTCTGAAAGATAGCTGTCATACAAGACGGGATGCGAAGTAGACGCCGACGCAGCATGAAGCGACTCGCGAGGCGATCTACGATAGGCTAAAGCTAAAGCTGCCAACTAAGGGATTTTAGAAAACGCAGTTGCTAACTGCTTGAGTAAAGACAGTATTAAATTAGATTGAAAAGAGAACGGTTGGTTCCTCGTTTAATACTCGAAACAACGCATTATTGTACTTCTTACTTTGATATATAAATAGGCAACGGAAAGTTACCGTTGCTTATAATAAATACTTCCTTTTATATAAATTCGCGTTTCCATCTTTTACTCGAGATCCATCTCCTTATCGGCAAACGATCCCAAAAAATAATAACTTTTAATATTATACCGACTACCGAATAATCCAATTACTCGGTACCGGCATAACACTCTGTTTTCCATCTACAAGTCTGGTTTATTTCACCCTGTCTTGAGTGAAGACTCATTATTTCCAATATATTCACAGGTTCAAGATCTGTCAAACAACACCATTGGACGGATTTCTCAAACATTTGGTCCTTCGAGCCAGATCTTCGACTCAAGCATACAGGGTAGAACCAGGGTTTAACTACCTTCCGCTCGCATCTCTTGACTCATCTCGACGTGGGATTCTGCAGATATTCCTCGTAGTCTCACCTCATCAACTCATCCTGGTACTCGTCAGCCAAGCAGTTTGGTAAAGTAGCGCTTTGCGAAGTATCTTCGTTCTTTTGTATCATTCCTGTGTCATACTATCATCCTTGCGCACCATGTCTGAGCGCAATCTACCAAACAACGGGACCTTAACGATAAATGTTCATTGCAAGTGTCAGATGGAACGGCACCGGGCACCATCACCAAACGAACGAGTACCACCAGCTAACCTCGTCGGAGGACAATCCGAAAGCTCAACGAGCTCTAGCACTCACAGCGGAGCCCTACAGCCTAGCTCTGCAGTATAACCGCTACACGTTGATCGACTCGTCGCAGTACTACATTTACATCTTGGGGTATCGTACAGCTCTGCGGAGTTTTATTTTGCTTCTTTCTGTATGTTAGCATTAACAGTGCTCAAATGTGTATCGGCTATTTGCAAAGATGTAGAGTTTGCACATATTAATTAGTGCACTCTCTCGTAGTATCATAGCAGACAGAGGCAAGCGAGCTCAGGTCGGTGACGGAGTCGAGTGAGCTTCTGGTAAGAAGCTCCTGGTGTCACAGCCTACGCAATCAACTCCTCGCTCACCAGTGAATCGTCCACCAAACCTGGTGACTTCCGCTTATTGGCCTGATCGACAGTGTATTTCGCGCCTGTCGTATTCTTGGATCGTCTCCTCGTGTAACATGATCGTTACGCCACTCTAACGCAATCAACCAGCTCTACGCGGTCATCGTCAGCGAATCTTGCCCTGGCGAAGGTTGGCATTCACCAATAAAATGTGCACTATGCGACAGCAAGCTCCGACACCGTTCAATCACACAATACACAGTTGTCAACACACTAGGGTGTTGACGCAGTCGTTCTCTTATAGATTCAACTCACATACACAAGCTCAACATTATTAGCAACTGCACTCTCACACATTCACACATCGGTATTACCACACGCAAGCACTCATCAATTTCGATCACAGGGATCGGTCGAAAGCACTCAACGTAGACACATGGCTCGGTTCACCTCACACTGTGTTTACATACTTCAGGGAGAAAGCCACGGTACTGGCTCAAATTCTCAAAACGGTTACTACTCACTTGCCATCTTTTGAGTCACCAGCTCGTACATGGCCTCACATAGTGAAGCTGAAGCTGGTGGACCCTGACTTCCTCACACCACAACCAATCGATATCATAGTTGGAGCAAATATTTATGGACTGGTTATCAAACCCAATATTCTCAAGGGCACATCATCTGCGCCTGTTGCACAATTATCGATATTCGGGTGGCTCATCATTGGACCAATTAACTCATGTCAATCTGACGCACTCACTGTTCTTCATGCTGCCATGCAACATGATGATCAGAAATTACAGAACGTGCTAACGAAATTTTGGATTCACGAAGAGCCACCAAAGGACACAGCTGATCAACTCACACCAGAGGTGCAGGCATGCGAGGATCAGTTTCGCAACACACATCAGTGTGTTACTACTGGCCGATACATCATTCGGCTTTCTCTTACATTTTTGCCTGTAAACCTGGAAACTCAGCCTTAAAAGCACATCGGTGTCTGCAGCACATTATACGCAAAACCTCAAAGGATACTGAATACTGTCAGCTCTACTCACAATTCATGGTCGAATACGAACAACTTGGTCACATGGTGAAGGCTTCGAAATCATCTACAAGTGAAATTCAATACTATCTGCCTCACCACGGTGTGCTGAGACCAGACAATATTTCCACCATATTAAGGGTGGTATTCAATGGTTCTAGCTCAACATCTTCTGGAAAGTCTCTGAATGACATCATGCACACTGGACCTAATTTGTTGCTCAATATTTCGGACGTTCTCATCTGGATCCGTCATCACAGACACATCTTTGCCACGGACGTTACCAAGATGTATCGTCAAATTCAAGTTCACCCTGACGATTGGAATCTTCAGCGAATTTTGTGGATTGATGCTCAACTCAACCCTGTGCCGTACAAATTAACAACCGTGACACATGGTACAACAGCATCTACAGGCGGACTCAACTCATCAACTCATTGAAATAACTCAACAACTCAAGGACTTGTGCATGGCGGGCGGTTTTCCACTCGCCAGGTGGCACTCGTCGAACCTCAAGGTGCTTGCTAATAGCTCATCATCACCGTCAATCTCAGCTATCTCAACGGACGACTGCGAGACAAAATTCTTGGCTTGACTTGGCTTCTTCATGAGGACAAGTTCACATTCTCATCACGGTTCAACTCAACTCAGGAAATTTTCACACGCCTCGTTCTTTCCGAGGTGGCTCAACCCTTTGATCCACTTGGTTTCGTCTCATCAGTTGTGATAAGAGCCAGGAGACTCTTGTAAGAGCTTTGGCTTCACAAGCTCAACTGGGATGGTACACTGCCATCCCAGGTCTCAACACGAAGGATTGCAATTAGAGAAGATCTCACTTGTCTGCAGACTCTCAATTCCTCGGTGGTTTAACACATGGAGCAACTCAACAGTGGAATTGCATGGTTTCTCTGATGCATCTCAACTAGCCATGGCTGCAGTGATTTACATCACTGTCAACTCAATGTCCACAGGAAAGGTGGCTTCACTTGTCTGCTCAAAACCACGCGTGGCACCACTCAAGAAGCTTACCATACCACGGCTTGAACCGACAGCTGCACTGTTACTAGCAAAATTGGTTGCATAGGTTCAGGTCACGCTCAAGATCAAAGTCTCATCTACTCACCTGTGGACGGACTCATCGGTAACTCTCACCTGGATCAAAGCACACCCTGCTCGGTGGAAAGACTATGTCCGAAACCGAGTATCACAGATACAAGGACTCACACCTACTGCTCATTGGCGTCATGTCGCAGGCACAAGCAATCGTGCAGATTGTGCATCACGAGGTATCTCAACAGCTCAACTGGCCTCACATCAGCTGTGGTGGTCGGGTCCACCGTGGATGGTGAAAACGATTGAAAACCTCAACTGATTCTGAGGATTTGCACAATATGGAAGCCCGGCCGGGGTTAGCTCTTCTCGCGGCAACTGTGACGCCAGAGTACCATTGGAAGCTCATTTATCGCTGTTCCTCACTCACAAAATTGTGTCGTCTCACCTCGTTTTGCGTCAGAGTAGTGGCCAGAATGAGGAAAAGGTTAGAAACGGCAGGAAATGCTCCTCTCACAGCAGAAGAAATAGCTGCAGCAAATGTTTTTGGACACGAGCTACACAAGCCGTGTTTTTCAAACACGAGTTACAAGTACTGCAGTCAGGCTCTTCTCTTCCTTCCTCTCACTCCTTCAGTCGACTAACAGCATTCATTGACCAAGAGGGTGTACTCAGAGTAGGAGGTCGCCTTGCTCAATCAGCACTCACATATGAAGGAAGACATCCTGCCATTCTACCTCGTCACTCTCGATTCTCAACTCTCATCATTGATCAGGCTCACTTGCGGACTCTGCACGGAGACACTCAGCTCACATTAGCCCAAATAAGGCTAACACATTGGATCGTCGGCGGAAAAGCTCCTGTAAAAGCTCACATTTTACATTGCGTCGTGTGTGCTCGGCAAAGGGGAGTTCGGGCTCAACAATTGATGGGTCAGCTTCCTCTAGCACGAGTCACTCCAACACGCGCATTCGCTCACACAGGAGTTGATTACGCCGGCCCTCTCACACTCAAAACTTGGAAGGGGCGAGGAAGTAAAACACACAAAGGCTGGATCTGTGTTTTTGTGTGCCTTACCACTTCAGCTTTACATCTTGAAGTCGTTAGTGACTACTCAGCTGATGGCTTCCTCTCAGTGTTCAGGCGTTTCTCAGCTCGGCGTGGCATTCCTCACACGCTATATTCTGACTGTGGCACAAATTTCATTGGTGCTCATAAATCAATACGTCAGATGTTCAGGAAGGCCTCTCAAGAACATCAAATCATCGCTTCTTTTCTCGCAAATCAACAAATTGCGTGGAGGTTCAATCCACCTGCGACTCCGCACATAGGTGGCAAATGGGAAGCAGCTGTAAAATCTGTTAAATTTCATCTGCGGCGAACGGTGGGTGATACAGCACTCACATTCGAAGAACTCGCAACGCTGCTGGTCCAAATCGAGGCTATACTCAACTCAAGACCTTTGGAACCACTCAGCGATGATCCTGATGACTCATCAGCTCTTACGCCTGGATACTTTCTCATTGGTAAAGCGCTTACAACGGTCCCAGAGCCTACGCTGAGGATGTATCACACTCACGGCTCTCAAGGTGGCAATTGTTGCAGCAAAAATTACAACAATTGTGGCGACAATGGTCAACTCATTATCTACAACGGCAGCAGTCTATATCAAAGTGGCATCACCCCAATAATAACATAAAAGTTGGCTCTTTGGTTCTGCTCACGGATGAGCGCTTTCCACCGTCCAAGTGGCCACTTGAGTCACGAGTACGAGTCACGGCGTTGCATCCAGGCAAAGATGGGCTCACCAGGGTGGTGACACTTCGAACTGCTGCCACTACGCTCACCAGGCCGATCTCAAAACTAGCTGTCCTGCCTGTCTCATCCAACTCGGATCAGTAATTAATCATCAACCCCGTTGCTGATGGCGGGCGGAAATGTTGGATAATCAGCTGGCGCACGGCGATCGATATTCGCCGTGCGTCGACCTGTTGCTGTGCTCAAGCACACGTCGTTCGGTTGAGCCGAAGATAGCCGAGGCAGGGCTTCGCGAAGCCGAGGATGTGCCTCGTTGGCACGCCGCGTCGAGCGAGAGGATGTCTCTCTCGCTTGACTTCGGTTTCGCTCACCGGCTATCTCGCTCAACTGACTTCAGCGCTCAACGTTAATTTCATATCCTGCAGCCATGTTGGATATTTTGTCACTTACGTGAAAACCCGCACGGAACAGCGCACGCATTTGGAAGGCTCGGACAATTTTCATTTTTCTCAATCGGATTATCTCAACCTTCGTTTGCTCACCAGGACTCAAATTAAGGTAAGTGTACACCGTTATAATTCAACGTAATTCAATGACGGTGAGGAGGTTCATATCGGTACATCAACACTAACGGTCTCACACTTTGGCGTGCTCTGCAGCGCGGGCTGCACCACGTTTTCACTCAATTATTAGCATGCTCGATTAATATAATTGCGTGTGTTTTACCAATTCACGGCACTTTCCCCCAATTAAACTTGCTGGGAAAGTGTTGTGAATTCAGTTTAATCATTTGTGCATCCTCAAGCTCACACTTCAGTGCTCTGCAGCGTAGACAGCATCACGGTCTGTCACATAAAACTTCCAGCACTCAAGCAATATATTTGCAAGTGCTCTCACTCATTCTCTGTAAATTCTCTTACATAAATCTACTGAGTATTTGCTGGGAATGAGTGAAATATTCTACGCTCTCACACATCTCAGTCCGTGGCAGGCTCCGCAGCTCTGGCGGCACTGCGTACACCGCTCTCAATAAGTACAGCACACAATTGATATAATTGTGTGCTACTCAAGTAATTCACAAAGACTGCACACAATTAATGCAATTGTGTGCTTCTCAGATTTTCTTAAAACTCCAAAATTCATTTTCAATTTATTGTGTATTTGTTCATATTCTTTATATTTTCAAAATTAAAACTTATCTTTTGTAATTGAGCGGATGGTACAATAAAACCACTTTCTCTGTTTTCCATCTACAAGTCTGGTTTATTTCACCCTGTCTTGAGTGAAGACTCATTATTTCCAATATATTCACAGGTTCAAGATCTGTCAAACAACACCATTGGACGGATTTCTCAAACAGCGTTCGGCAATCAAGGCTTTTATATCAGGGTTACGAGCAGCGCAAAAATCGTTATTCTTTTTCTTTTTTTACTGCGTGCGAGTATGCGTGTGAGACCGCGGGCCACGTTTGCGCTCGTTTTGTAACGCAAAGCCTCGACCCACGCGTATTTGCTCAACACGTCGATAACAACAAGCAGATATGCGTACCCATCGCTGTACGTGGCTATCGAGCGAAGATCAGCTAAATCAGCCTCCCATACATCGTCTATATTACGCACGTTGTACGTACGACGGGGAAATCGTCGTCGTACGAGACGATCCTGTGCCTCGACCCATGGTAAAACATTTTTTCGGCGACTCTTCGATACACCTAGGCCAAATTTTTTGCTCGAGAATAGGAGGCAGGATGAGCGGTGTCATAATAGATTTTTTGAAGAATTTTCATAATTTTAACAATGACAAGTTAAATGGATTTTTTTTCTTTTTCTTTTTCTTTTATGGGGGATCGATATTCACTGGGGTGTCGTTGGCACTCTACTTGTGCGATGTTTTGCAATTATTCGTTTTCCCCTCTTCATTCCCTTCCTGCCCCACGATAATGTCGTTTTCCGCCGTGAGCATTAAATCTCAGTTTAAGTTTGCAGTCTCGGCCGCGTTGTTGTTGTTGCTACTGTTGCTGCTGTTGCTGCAGCTGCTATCACTATCGCGTGGTAAAATAAGACGCCGCTGCGGTGTCGAGGATGATGTAGGTGTAGGCTCGTGTAGTAACTCGCGATTGCCGATAAATTCGCGTGACATCTGTATCGCTCGCAGGAGTTTGGCAAAGTGAGATCGACCGATTGATTTCTCGCATTTTCTAGCTCGCATAGCATCGTCAACGAGATCAATGATATCGGAATTTGAAATTCTTCTGCCGTCTATGGAAACAACACCGTTACGATCCCATGTCATTTTTTTACCAACGGCGCTGCGATGCAAATCGCGAAGCAACGATATTGCTTCAGATTACAAATTTTTTTGGTACGCTATCGATAATAAGTGTGTCATTGAGGCGAGATTTAACTTTGTTCATTAAAACGTCGTCGATTTTATTCTCGTGACTTTCGACTATTGCTATTTTTCGTTTTGATGAAATATTCGGTACTGCATTATCGTACTCGACCATGTAACCTACCATGTAAAACCTGCTGGTACGCTATCCATTTCTGTCTCTCGCTCTTGTACGAGTGAGAGTTTGGAATTTCACTCAGGTCAGAGTTGAGGCGCGATAATGGCGTACCGGTAGTCTGTACGGAGGCAACGCGTCTTCTGTAGTAGTAATAGTAGTAGTAGTAGCAGTAGTAGTAGTGGCGAGTCCAGCGAGACGATGTATATTATCATGAGGAATACGTACCATCTTTCTAGCATATTCCATGGCTCATGTAGACCAAGACAGGCACAATAAGTAGCTTGAGAAATCCGACACAGTGCTCGACGATAATCTTCCTCTTACCGCTCCAATTTCCCCTTTTGGTGGCTAGTCGTCGAAGAATCGTCGCGTGCCTCCGAACATGATTCTTTTGCACGTTGTTCAGACTCACGTTTCCCTGTAAAACGTTTAAAGCACACTGGCATATACACCGTACGAGCGCTACATTTGCTTTGCGCAAAATTGCAAGTCATTGCTCTTGCTTCAGATAACGCAGCGCTTGCAATATAATTATTTGCTTTTTATCGAGAGGCCCGCGCAACGCCATTACAAGCGCATTACTGGTATATCGCGCATCGCATCGCGAACCTTTATTGCTTTTTGAGCCACGTAAACGTAAACGTAATGGTATTGGTCATCGGGAAATATACAGGCGCGAAATCGACAATTATCAGGCGTCGATTGTTTCAAGTCGAATAATAGATAGCCGTGCGGTGCACCTGTTGCATCGAAATATACCTCCTGCGAAAATCGCGGATTCTCGGGACATACCTGATGCTGAATTTATGCGCGATCTCGCGGATTTTTTAAGACAAGGATATGATTAACGTTTCACGATAGCACTGCCCGTGACCCTGATGGAAGAGATTTTGCGTGATGAAAATGACACTAAGATTTTTATGATGGCTACCCTTGGTAAAATGATCGACCACAGTATTGTTGGATGCCTCGCGCATTAGATCGTCATTGACCACAAGTTTAGGTCTTGTGTCGTTCGAGTAGTCTGCTGCTTGCGGTAAACCCTCACGAAATTTGATTTTATCACCGTACTCTGATTACCCGGGCTGCCACTCTGAGTAATAAAAAAAGTATACGCTCGAACGGGACATCCGTCATTTTGCGCATGTATTTAAAGATTTTTTTGACAAAATATGTTTTACCACAACCCGTGGGACCGCTTATCACGGTTGTCCATGGATATTTCCAACGTGTATCCATATCGATGAGTGTCTATCAAAATCAATCAGCTGACTCTTAAATAAGCTTATACCGCGACAGCTGCGGCGGCGGTGGCGACCCCGCGGCGGTGGCGACCCCGCGGCATCAGCTATTTTCACGGCCTTGACGACCTAATAAGGCGCATCCCTCCTGTAATAGCTGATGAGGCGCGGGCCCGCGGTATAAGCTGGTGTTTACACCGTATATAAATTAAATAATGATAGTTTTCATATTTCTCTCAAATAAAGCAATATTTTTATTTCACTATGCATACATCTCTATGTGCAAATTTTACGAATCATGTAATTCTAAACAGCAATAGTATGTCGACGGATGTAGCACGAGAAAGTCAGAACAAAAGGAAACACTTGATAAGGAAGACGAGACAAAAGGAATCAACGATGAGAAAGTCAGAACAAAAGGGAACGGTAGAGAGATAGCAGCTACTGCTACGAATAGCAACACAGAAATAACGAGCAGACAACGGTTTTATACATAATAAATCAATTATTTATTTATTTGTTTTCTGTACACAGTAAATATGATACATGAAATCAGACAAAAAGATTATTTTAAAATATCGCGAATTCAACCGTAAAACTATATACTTTTTTGTGTTAAACTAATTAGCGTATTTCACAATAGCCGTACAATACAGTAGAGTACATCCCGTGCCGCTTTCACTTCGTGTTAACAGGTTCGCAAGATTTCGTTTCTTTACGCATTACTATATGATGAAATTCCGTGCGTCGAATAGCGTCGAATTTTAAAATAATAGGGACGCTCCTTGCTCCTGTCACGAGAGATCGTAATGCGTTATAATTTACGTGACGGCTATTCGCAAAGCTTACGGTGATACCCTTTACTTTACATTTCTCAATAACCGTACCGTCGGGTTTACGAACAAGGTGTGCGTCAAATTTTGGCCCTCCCGAAACGAACGAAGTTATGTAACTAACAGGTCCGTATTCGCTTAATTCATCCGTAAGGTCTCCTAGAAATTGACCGATTGGCGGCTCATACTCGTTATCACCGGGGCGACTCACGTAAATACAGGAATAAATTGCAGTACAATATTCGTCGCCCGAGCCCCTCAAGATAACTGTATAGTTTTAGGCGTGCCTGTGCCGTCGTATATGCTGCAATCACGGCATTTGATGTCGGGCATGGTTGGATAGCATCGCGGTTGCTCACATAGTTTACATGCATAATCTTACGATTAACCGGTAGCATTCCCGTCACCTCAATTTCCGGATTCGTTAGTAAATTCATTATCTGCGAGCGCGTGAAAACGATAACGGTTTTCGTGAGATTCTCACGTTGATCAAACTTTTCCCAGAGTGAATTAACTCTTTGACTGCGGCGCGCTCTTGAACGAATCCACTAATATGGACGGCGCGTTTTTCGCATGTCGATAGCTGCGACCTGGTTGTCCACTGACTAGTGACCAAAAGAGTATCCGGAAATTTGATACCATTCTTGGGGTTTAAAAAATAATTATGGTAAATAAAATAAAAATATCAACTTTTTTTTATTTATCTTAAGTAACTTTTTAAGCCATTTTAATTTACTTAACTTATTTTGTGCATTCCTTCAATAATAATCGGTAATTAAATATAAAGGAAAAAATCCAAAATTTATAATGTAACACAGACTATGACAACTTTAACAGGATATTTTAATAATTTTCACATAATAATAAAAATAATAAAACGATAATAAACGAATAAATATTATAAAATTAAAATAGAAAAATTTAATAATCAATTTGTGTATGGTATATTTGAAAGCATGGATCAACGCATAAACCTACATTACATTTTTTGCACTCATATTGGAACGGTATTTTTACGTTAACATTAAATTTTATTTTTCTGAGGGGAAGAATTCGGGCTCGAACACGACGATAATTAATTTTAGACTTCTATAGGAGGTATAAGTAAGGTTTATTCAATAAGTTTTATAGAATTTTGTGTTGTGAGGCTTTTTGGCGCCTTTAACCGTACAATTTATCAGTGGTGTTTAATTGCTCTGATGGTTCCACGCTCTTCTTTACCCGCGAGGTTATCAGATTCTCGACTTCTGCGCTGAGCGGTGGATATCTCAACTAGGCAGTATCGAGCTCAGCCGTCTTGATATTTTTCCCGCCTGGCTGCTGACGTGCTGTCTGCTGGGCTTGCGTCGTTGTTGCTGGCGCGTCGGTCAGCCGGTATGGACGCCGGGTCTGTGTCCGCGTACGCGTAGTTTTGTTTAATAATGTTGTGCCGCGGAATATTCCACTCCGTATTTCGTATATTCGGGAATATTCCATAGCAAAGTAACATTGGAATTCGTTCAAGACAGGAAACGAAGTCCAATGCCCGATCGTATGAACGACCCCAAGAACGCTGACGAAGCATGAGCGACTCGCTTGGCGTTCGGGCGAAAGGCTAACGCTAAAATTGCGAATTAAGGGCTTTTCGTGAAGACAGTTAGCAACTGCTTTACGAAAAGACAGTATTAAATTAGATTGAAAAGAGAACGGTTGGTTCCTCGTTTAATACTCGAAACAACGCATTATTGTACTTCTTACTTTGATATATAAATAGGCAACGGAAAGTTACCGTTGCTTATAATAAATACTTCCTTTTATATAAATTCGCGTTTCCATCTTTTACTCGAGATCCATCTCCTTATCGGCAAACGATCCCAAAAAATAATAACTTTTAATATTATACCGACTACCGAATAATCCAATTACTCGGTACCGGCATAACATTTGGTGGCAGCGGTGGGATCTGCCGAAGTTAAGTGATTCGTGATTTATTAGGACAAAAGTGTTTTGGACAAAGTTGAGAATACTCTGAAGTGACGACTACGACGCGTGCAAGGACACCAGTGTAGTTCGTGAAAACCCGACTAATCTAACGCGAAGACGCAAAGTGAACGTCGGTGCGGGGTGACGTAACGGTCAACCGTTTGAAGTCCCGATTGACGGTGTCACGTCAAGTCGCGGAAAACCGCACAAAGTGTGCAACCGAGTACGCACAGCAGCTACTCGAAAAGAAGCCGTCGCGCAATCGTTGGCGACGCACCAAGGACAAACCCAGGAACCAACGGAGATACGGGTCAATGGTACCAGGGAGGATAACTGGACCAGCCTTCGAGGGAAGATACGAGACAACGGGTCTACAACACCGAAGGAACAGCACCCGAGGACATCGCAATGGAAAGGACCGCCTTCCAGATCATCATACTGTAAGTGGCGGTTACGTTATTAGTACATATTGCCGATAAAAATCAAAGCCAGTCAGGGAAAATATTTTGAAATTTTGAAAAAAACAAAATTAATAATTTTGCCGAAGCCAGTGTAGAATAGATATTTAAGAATATTCTAAAGTAGAGTTAGCCGAGAAATTTGCAAGCATGTCAGATCCTAGAGGAGCCCGACCAAGAAATAGGGGCAATTCGCTAGAGACGACGTTGCCCGGCGAAGAAGTAGACCCTACAGCCGGTTTAGCTGCGGCAGTAGGAGACATCGTTTACGAAGCGCGCAGGGCGCTATTCGAGCTCTCGCCGTCGGGGCGAATCCCTTCGTCCAGACAAGGGGCCCTAGCGGACAGACTGACGGCCCAGTTCGGCGTAAACCCACGTAGGGGTGCGTCGTTCGGGGATTTCGACAGCAACGCTAGCGACGACTTGCTTAATATGGTCACTGGCGAGCAAACGCCTGAACGCATCACCGAGGACATGGTTGAGCGAGAAATCGAAAACATGCGAACCATGGATCGTGTAGGTTTTTCAGCAGCTACCGGTACGACAGCCCGGTCGGTACCAGCGAGAGTACGCGATCGGTTGGAGGCGGTCGACCGAAGCCAACGCGACATGCAAAGAGCGCGACGCCAGTATGAAAGGCTGCAGCGCGAGCACGATCGAGGCCAACGCGAACTTGATCGCGAACTCAGGGAGGCAGAAACGCCGTCGGCAAGACGGAATTTGGCCGACACGCTGAACGAGGTTGGTGCGGACGAGTACGAGCTCATCCACTCCTTAAGAGAGCAAATTGCCGAGCTCCAGCGACGGTTAGGAGGAGCAGGGATGGAGGACATCCCGCCCCCCGCACTGCCCCCGAGACGCACGTGGTTCGAAGAGACGCAGAGGCCCTCAAATATGCTCAGCCTCAGCCTCGGAATAAAAATGGTAAAAACATTCGACGGCAAAGATTCGAAGGCATTGCCGCTCTTCTTAAAGTCCTGCGAGACGATATTCCGCAGGGTAGCAGAGGAGGAGCATGACACTCTCCTCGAGTTGATCGTTATGAGTAAGCTAGAGGGTGCAGCAGCAAGACAACTGCAGCACAAAACCATCAGCACCATGGCGCAACTCAGGAGCGAGTTGGAAGCGTTGTACGGACAACGGAAGTCCCTGGCCGCGCTGCAAATGGAGTTCAGCTCCCTCCGGCAGGGACAGAACGAGGACATCGCCGCCTATGCGGCAAGAACGGAGAGAATCACGGTAGACATCGCCGAAATACTCTGCGAACCGTTGCAAACGAAGGATCAAAAGATCACCGTCGAGAGCGTCACACGACGAAGCGCACAGGCCAACTTCGAGAACGGCCTGCACGGCAAGGTGCAAGTGCTGGTGCGTGCGAGAAACTACCAAACGCTGCATGACTCTGTGGCTGGGGCCATAGAGATAACCAACATGGTGCAGCCAAAGGGAGGGGTTGGTGGAGCAATAAGTCACCCCAGAAGGTCCCAAGGTGCACCATCCCAGCAGAACGAGAACTGTTTCACCTGCGGGAAACCAGGGCACGTGGCTCGAGACTGCACCCGCAGATCGGGAAGAGTAAGCCTACGGATGCCCAGCGAGAATACATCCATTCACAACGTTGACGTCGTGTGCAACTATTGCCAAAAAAGGGGCCACATGTGGAAAGACTGCAGGAAAAGATTGTCGCAGAACAAAAGCGATCCTGCCCAGTCTTCACAGCATCCCCAACGTCCAAGGGACTCAGGGGGCAAGAATGAAAGGTCCACGGTAAATGCAAGTGCAAGTCGATCGAATACCTATGCCAGCCCGCTGGAAACGATGAGGATAGATACACTCACGGCCCATCAGAGACCCGCGCGCAGGAAGAAAACGACGCAGCAGTTATTGCAGGTAACGCTGCCGGCGTCCAGCGCTACGGCCAGCGACTTCGACATAATTGCACCGTTGGCCACAACCGGGGTACTCACCCTCAAGGCGGACACCGGAGCGCAGTGCAGCATAATAAAGGAAGGCTGCCTCAAGGCCGAAACCATGGTGAGCAGGTGCTCCGTGGAACTGCAGGGTGTTGCAGGTGAAAAATTCACCCCCCTTGGCATAGCAAAAATTGTGTTGGAGACACCGGCGCTAAACGTGGAACATTGGTTCTACATAGTCCCGAATAACGTGCCGCTAGGGGTTAATGGACTGCTGGGCATGGACTTTATCAAATACCACAAGGCCGACATCCTGCACGGAGAAACGCTGAAACTGTACGGGCATTGCATGCCGCTGCTAGACGGCACGATGAGAGTATCCCTGCCGCCACGCAGTGAGACAGTCACGTATGCCGCAACAACGAGCAAATTCGTTGGGCTACTCGCTAAAAGGGAACTCGGAAACGGAGTGATAATGGGAGCCTGCATCACGCCGCCGCACGGTAGTAGCTGTGCAGTAAGTCTTATAAACACCAGCGAGCAGACAGTCAAGGTGCAACGCCCCGTGGTGGAACTTGAGCCGCTAGAGATAACGGCAGTGGGTCACGGTCTCGAAGCCGCGATGACCGAAGTATGCACCGTCAGCGCAGAGCGAGGGGCAGACCGCCTCGCACGACTAGCTCAAGAGCTAGACACGAGAAATCTCAATAACGAAGAACGCAAAGCGCTCGAAGAGATTACGAGGGAATACGAAGATGTGTTCCACCTACCAGGGGACAGGCTGCCATGCACGCCTATGATAGAACATGTGATACCCCTTAAGGAGGGGGTGCAGCCTATTAAGGTGCACCCATACAGGCTGCCCGAGACCCACAAGAGAGAAGTGGAGAGGCAGTCCCGCGAAATGCTGGAGGAAGGCATTGTCCAACCCAGCCGGAGTCAATGGAACGCGCCGCTGTTGGTTGTAGCTAAGAAACCTGACGCGGCCGGGGTGAGAAAAATGCGCGTAGTAGTGGATTTTCGAAAGTTAAACGAGGCCACCATCGGGGATTCGTACCCACTGCCCAACATCACGGAGATATTGGACCAGCTGGGACGAGCCCGATACTACACGACCCTTGACCTCGCCTCGGGATTTCACCAAATTCCGATGGCACAGCAAGACAAGGAAAAAACTGCATTTTCCACTCCGCAGGGCCATTTTGAGTATAACCGAATGCCTTTCGGACTCAAAAACGCGCCACCGACCTTCCAGAGACTAATGAACTCGGCGCTGGCCGGACTACAAGGAGTCAAGTGCTACGTGTACCTCGATGACATCGTGATACATGGAAAGACCTTCAAGGAGCATAACGACCGACTGCGGGAGGTGCTGCAGCGGCTGAGAGAGGCAAAGCTGGCCGTGCAACCCAGCAAGTGCCAATTCCTGCGAAAGGAAACGCAGTACCTCGGCCACATAATTTCTGAAAAGGGAGTGCGAGCGGATCCCCAAAAACTAGAAGCGGTAAAGGAATTCCCGGTGCCAAGAGATGTAAAAGGAGTTCAATCCTTCCTCGGACTAGCCGGTTATTACCGAAAATTCATCAGAGATTTTTCGAAAACCGCTAAGCCGCTCACTGAATTAACCCAGAAAGGCGTTAAATTCGAGTGGACCGCCGTAAGGGATGCCGCATTCGAGGAACTGAAAACTGCACTTACCACGGCCCCCATATTACAGTATCCGGACTTTGAAAAGCCGTTCGTCGTGACAACAGACGCTTCAGACCGGGCGCTCGGCGCGATACTCTCGCAGGGCAAGATCGGGGAAGATTTGCCAATATGCTACGCAAGCCGCACAATGACTAAAGCCGAGTTGAATTACACGACAACTGAAAAGGAGCTACTTGCGATAGTATGGGCCCTCGCTCAATTCCGACCATATATTTATGGTACACGTTTTACGGTAGTGACGGACCACCAACCGCTCACCTGGCTGTTCGGAGTAAAGGACCCAGGTTCGAGATTGATGCGTTGGAAAATTAAATTGGCGGAACATGAGTTTAACGTAGAGTACAAGGCAGGAAAGCGCAATACGAATGCAGATGCGCTAAGTAGAATATACCTTACTACGAGGGCCCAAGCGAGAGCCAAGAACGAAGTCCGTGTGTCGAAAGAGGACAGCACGACGGGGCAAGTCGGCACAACGAAAGACCGCACAAAGCGGACGGCCGAAGATACCCCGTATAGCCATAGTAGCTCGCTGGAGCGAGAGATCGAGCCCGCCCGCGAGAGAGAAGAGGACAGTAAGCGCCCGGGTACGGACAGCCGCACAAAGCGGAGAGCCGAGAATACCCCGGGCCAGCCTAGCAACGCGGCAGAGAGAGAGGCCGCTCTGGCCAATGCGCCAGAAGAGGACAGAGAGATTCGCAGCGTGCCTGCAGAACGCTCTACTGAACCCCACAGCCCCGCCGAAAAGCCGTGCGGACGGGGAAGGGGTAGACCACGCAAGCTACATACGCAAGCCACTGGTAAGACTGCGAGCACCGCTAACAAGGATGGAGCGGGCCCAGCACAGCATGGCAGATCCGCGAAGCGCGGAAGGCCGCGAAAGGCAAACGTTGCAAGGCCGCTCGAGAGAGAGAGCGACCCAACGGCGCAGCCACCGGTGGGCACGCCGAGCGAAGAAACTGCGGACAGAGCACCGCAAAGGCCTGCTGAGGAAGCGAGGCACGGCGGGGCCCGTAGCCCACGAACTTCCTGCAGCGCGTATGAAGACAGCGCGATAAAAGAGTATAGCGACTGCCACAGTGGCGTAGCCACTCCGTCTGTCGATGACCGCCAGAAAATAATTAGAGAATACCACGACACCCCTATAGGAGGGCATCAAGGTATACGGCGCACGTTACATCGAATTCGGACCAAATACAACTGGCCCGGCCTGAGAAGAGATCTAGAGAATTATATATCGTCTTGCGAATCCCGTCAAAAGAATAAAATCAGGAAAAGAGAACGAGTACCGATGGTGGTAACCGACACCCCTTCGAGGTCGTTTGAAAAGGTTGCGGTCGACATCGTAGGACCGCTACCGGAGAGCGTCAACGGAAAAAAATACATACTTACGATCCAAGACGCATTGACCAAGTACAGCGCAGCGATTCCACTGCCGAACCAAGAGGCTTCGACAGTCGCTAGAGCGCTCGTTGAAGAATTAATCTGCCGGCACGGAACGCCGGAAATAATATTATCAGATCAGGGTACGAACTTCCTCAGCTCGACCTTCAAAGAGATGTGTCGACTGCTGCGAATTAAAAAAATACAAACTACGGCCTATCATCCCGAATCGAACGGCGCTTTGGAGAGGTCACATCGCACCCTTGCTGAGTACCTGAAAAATTTCATAGATGAGGATCAGGGAAATTGGGACGAGTGGCTGCCATACGCAATGTTTACGTACAATACCACTCCACATACTGGGACCGGACTGTCTCCCCACGTGTTGGTGTACGGACGCGAGGCTGAGTTGCCGACCGCCGTGAAACAGGAGCCCCGCAGCACCTATGCCTACGATGATTACGTCCACGAGCTACGCGAGCGGTTACGCGCTGCATGGACAGTAGCACGCGACAACCTGGAAGTCGCGAAAAGGAGGTCAAAGAATACGTATGACCAAGGCGCAGAGGTGCAGGAGTACCGCGTCGGCGAACGCGTACTCCTCCGTGACGAGACGGTGCGCAGGGGGCGGTCAGCTAAGCTGACCCCGAAGTGGACGGGACCTCACGAAATAGTAGGAAAGAGGCCCCCCGTCAATTACGTCATCCGAAAGGGACGAAAAACTCAGGCAGTGCATGCAAATCGCCTGAAGCTCTTTATAGAGCACTAAAATGAAATAAAAGCTAAATATAGTAATGGTAATTTAGAAAAATTCAGGCATACTGGCATTGATAGGCATATGTATAGTAACCGCCCGAGATTTCAGTATCAGAACCATCGGGCGAACGTCGCAGGTCATCAGGGAAAACTACCTTCCATCGTTCGATTTAAAATTAACGGAAATTGAAGGTCAGGCACCCCCTAAGCAGACCGAGAGGACAAGTCCACTGCAGAGCGTGCTGCGAGACCCGGAAGAGCTTCAAAAGCTCGGAGCTCGAGCCGACCAAATCTTGGACAACCTCAATACCGACGGAGACGGGATGCAACGCATCCATAATCTGAGTTTCTACTCACTGGGTGCAGTAGCACCGATAGCCTTGGTTGGCTATGTTCTGTTTAAATGTTATAGGTATCAACGAAACCGAACACCAACAAGGACAAGCGAGGCAACGACCCCGGCAACAGCCGAGGTAAACATCAACCTCGAGCCGATCGGACGACAACAGCCAGAAGAGCAACCGCGATCCGAGCTGGCCAGGTTTAGCACCCGTCCCCTCAACCGAGAACGACTCGCTCGGCACGAAAGACGATAAGAAGCAGAGGAAAAACTTCATCGTCAACGAATGAAAAAATGAAACATTTTATTGTATTGTTATAAAGGGTGATTTTTTAAGAGCTTGAGAACTTTTTTTAAAAAAAAAACGCATAAAATTTGCAAAATCTCATCGGTTCTTTATTTGAAACGTTAGATTGGTCCATGACATTTACTTTTTGAAGATAATTTCATTTAAATGTTGACCGCGGCTGCGTCTTAGGTGGTCCATTCGGAAAGTCCAATTTTGGGCAACTTTTTCGAGCATTTCGGCCGGAATAGCCCGAATTTCTTCGGAAATGTTGTCTTCCAAAACTGGAATAGTTGCTGGCTTATTTCTGTAGACTTTAGACTTGACGTAGCCCCACAAAAAATAGTCTAAAGGCGTCAAATCGCATGATCTTGGTGGCCAACTTACCGGGCCATTTCTTGAGATGAATTGTTCTCCGAAGTTTTCGCTCAAAATGGCCATAGAATCGCGAGCTGTGTGGCATGTAGCGCCATCTTGTTGAAACCACATGTCAACTAAGTTCAGTTCTTCCATTTTTGGCAACAAAAAGTTTGTTAGCATCGAACGATAGCGATCGCCATTCACCGTAACGTTGCGTCCAACAGCATCTTTGAAAAAATACGGTCCAATGATTCCACCAGCGTACAAACCACACCAAACAGTGCATTTTTCGGGATGCATGGGCAGTTCTTGAACGGCTTCTGGTTGCTCTTCACTCCAAATGCGGCAATTTTGCCTATTTACGTAGCCATTCAACCAGAAATGAGCCTCATCGCTGAACAAAATTTGTCGATAAAAAAGCGGATTTTCTGCCAACTTTTCTAGGGCCCATTCACTGAAAATTCGACGTTGTGGCAGATCGTTCGGCTTCAGTTGTTGCAGGAGCTGTATTTTATACGGTTTTACACCAAGATCTTTGCGTAAAATCTTCCATGTCGTCGAATAACACAAACCCAATTGCTGCGAACGGCGACGAATCGACATTTCACGGTCTTCAGCAACACTCTCAGAAACAGACGCAATATTCTCTTCTGTACGCACTGTACGCTATGTCCAATAAAGTAAACTGAGTGCGAAACTTGGTCACAATCGCATTAATTGTTTGCTCACTTGGTCGATTATGTAGACCATAAATCGGACGTAAATCGCGAAACACTTTTCGAACCGAACACTGATTTTTGTAATAAAATTCAATTATTTGCAAGCGTTGCTCGTTAGTAAGTCTATTCATTATGAAATGTCAAAGCATACTGAGCATCTTTCTCTTTGACACCTTGTCTGAAATCCCGCGTGATCTGTCAAATACTAATGCATGAAAATCCTAACCTCAAAAAAATCACCCTTTATAACATCAAACAGTAAAATTGTAAGAGGAAATACGAGAAACCAATCGAAGAAAAAATTTTTTAAAGAAAAAAAAAGAAAAAATTTTTCCTTTTAAGGGGGGAGGGATGTTGTGCCGCGGAATATTCCACTCCGTATTTAGTATATTCGGGAATATTCCATAGCAAAGAAACATTGGAATTCGTTCAAGACAAGAAACGAAGTCCAATGCCCGATCGTATGAACGACCCCAAGAACGCTGACGCAGCATGAGCGACTCGCTTGGCGTTCGGGCGAAAGGCTAACGCTAAAATTGCGAATTAAGGGATTTTCGTGAAGACAGTTAGCAACTGCTTTACGAAAAGACAGTATTAAATTAGATTGAAAAGAGAACGGTTGGTTCCTCGTTTAATACTCGAAACAACGCATTATTGTATTTCTTACTTTGATATATAAATAGGCAACGGAAAGTTGCTTATAATAAATACGTCCTTTTATATAAATTCGCGTTTCCATCTTTTACTCGAGATCCATCTCCTTATCGGCAAACGATCCCAAAAAATAATAACTTTTAATATTATACCGACTACCGAATAATCCAATTACTCGGTACCGGCATAACAATACCGACTACCGAATAATCCAATTACTCGGTACCGGCATAACAATAATCAAAAAACGTTGTTTTCCGTGTTGTTCCGCGTTCGGGCTCTTCGTTTATTATAGTCGTGGAGTCCCCACGTGATTTCAGTGTGTTTTTATAGTTGTGATAGTGATCCCAGTTCGCGAATAATCTACTTTGTGTGTCTAACGATGACAGTTTCCGTCTCGCGATTTTTCAGTGTCCCTTAATTATTTATCAATTAGTTATCGGATCTATCAAGGGATCTTCGATGTTGGACGTGGACGTTCCTGTTGTTCTTCTCTCTTGGTGAGTTGGTCTTTTAATTTATCGTTCTCTTCTCTTTTATGTCTGTTGAGTAGTGTCGTTTTCCTGCGACGCGCTTGACAGAACTCTTAAAATTGTTTCCCTCCTAATTATTTTTCTAATTATCTAAAAATTCTTAATCTAGTTTCCATTGGTCGGGCTGACTAATGCCCTCCTAATTCTATCTATTAAATATTTTTCCTAACTTCCTTTTAACTTTTGACTCCAAAGCCCTGTTGCTTTTTGATGCGGTAACTGATTTACCGAGAGTCTCAAGTTTACTGTATCAAGTCTCTGTGTTATAATTTTTCTAAATGTTGTTTGTTTTTCTCGTTTCTTTTTCTGTGTTATTCCACTTTTTACTTTCTCAAAGTTTCTAATTTGGAGACCTCTAGGTGCCACAACCGAGTCTTTTAAATGTATCGATGCGCTGCGTTCACAATACTTCTTAGAAACTATCCGGACTTATTTGCTAATTATTCTACCTAAACTTTCTTATACTATTCGCTTAATTCTCCTAAACTAAACTCTAATTATTTATTTTAATGCCACCAACTTTCTCTTCTTAATCTGGCTTTTTAGAATCTTTCCTGTTTTATTCACATGGTCCGATACTGTCCGCTCTTAATCTTCATATGATTCTTTGCACTCACTTGTGTTGTTTTCCTATTTTGCAATATTTGAATTAATTTATAGGGCCCCACTCACACCTTTTCTAATTGATTTCCGAATTTAAAAATCAAATTCTTGAATTTTGTTTTAATTTTTAATTACTTTTCGCCCGCGGGTCTAACTTGGTTGGTAGTTGGAATCGAATAAGAGAGCCTCCTTGGTTTGCAGCTCGCTTTTATACCTTTCTCTCCTTTCCCACTCTCTTATTTTAACTCTTCTTTTCTATTGTCTCATGTAATTTCTTTTGTTTCAGCTAGCCCCGCCATCCTGCCCCTACATCCCCTCACTGCCCGAGCGAGGCCAGCCGGTTGCTGACCCGCTGTTTTTCGGCAGCGAAGGAATGTGACAGGCTTCATCCTGTTTCGCGGTGTCGACTGGATTTTGCTGAGAATTTTATCATTTCTTACTTATCTTCTTACATTTCTGATTTTCTATGAATAAATGATTATTTTTGTAGGAATTTGTGTTTTATTCTATTTTGTTTTCTTTTATCCTTTTCAGGTACTATCAATAAATGATTTTGTTTATTGGTATTTTGTGTTTTATTTTATTCTGATTGTTATAGTCTTTTCTTTCTAGTCGTGACTACGTCACAATATCTACTTTCTCGTCGGATTTTATGTTTAGTGCATACCACACATTTTCGCGTTTGATTCTTTTTTTTCGCAGACGGATTAAAATAAGTACTTGGAAAATGCCTTTCAATAAGACGTAACGGGTCGCCAGTATTTCTTCCCCCTTGATATGTATTAGAAGTTCGTAGATATTTTCCAAATATTTGTTTTATCAGTAGTAAATGAAATGTCGCGAATTGTAACTCTTGACCTGATACGTGCTTGTATAAAACATATGCGTTCCAAACACTTATATCTAATAGATGAAAAAAAAATTTTTATACCATTTATAACTTTTTCTAATGCACTCAATAGTGCTAATAACCATATCGGTCTTATCTACAGCACCCATATTACGATTGTAATCCTGTATACATGTTAGTTTTGTTACTGGTGTTTTTGTATGGTAATGAAGCTTTCATGTTTCTACGATATCAGCGTGATGTAAACTTGTCAACATCCAAACTTCTTTTTTATCATGCCATTTCATACATAATAAAGTTTCAGTCGATCGAAACGATATTTCTCCTTTTTGCAATTTGTTGGAAATAATTGGTACATATTTGCGGTTTTTTCTTACGGTGCCACAACTATTTGTCTGGTGTTATAGTAAAAAAATACAGAGGGCGTATATTTACGCCTTCCGTATATATTGACGGATTTGTGAGGGCGTACATATACGCCTTTCGTATATATTAATGGACTTGTGAAGGCGTATATATACGCCTTTAGCAGTCAAAGGGTTAAGAGCCAATTTTGCGAGCGAACGTAAACCCGGATTTGACTGCAAAGCACTTCGCTCGAGATATACATATACCCTTAGACTCCTTGTACAATGCTATAAAACGCGCTATTGTCCTCGTCATCGTTACACGCTGTTAGCGGTCCACTCGCCTCCTGTTTTATTTTTAGGAATATATCGATGTACTCGGCAAAATGACCACCTTATCGCGTTTTCGAGTCATACTGCGTATCTGCTCCCCATTCGCGACGTTGTACAAGCTTACAAAATTTTCCGTTCGACCGCCAAAGAATGCATCGCGTGGTTCGAGAGGCGCCTGCTTGACCATGGCGTGATTTTTCACGTATAACGACATTTTTTCGTTATTCTCGAGTAATCTGTCAAAATCGCATTTCCATAGTTCGGTTAGAGAAATAAGAACTGTACGCTCATATCGCTCATCCATTGTATCGTCGAATTTAGTTCGAGCATCTCTATTCACGCGCTAACATCGCGGACAACCCTGCCAAAAGCAGCCGTGAAATTGATGAACGTGATGGATCCCCGCATTCGTGTAGTATCCGTCGACAGCCGGTAGACCGGTCGGAGGGCGATCTGTATCACTCGAAGTGGCGTTCCCGTCCGAAACCGCCGGGTTACCGGAAACAGCGTCCGCGTCAGTAATGAGACGGCCAGGCTCGTAAAGAAATTCGTAGTTATAATTTCTTAATTTCAATCGCCGAGTTCTCTTACCCGGATCATTCATAAAACCAATCCATTTAAGGGGCTCTTGGTTCGTGACTAGTTTAAATTTTTGCCCATACAAATAAGATTGAAATTTTTCCAGGGCTTTCATTGCGGCCAAGTATTCTTTTTCCGTGGTGCCGTAGTTACATTTAGCAGGGCTGTGTATTTGAGAAAAATAAACCATGGGTTGATCTTGTCCATCCTGCTTCTGACTAAGCACAGCCCCGATAGTCACATCAGAAGCATCGGTGGTGAGAATAAAAGGCCAACTGAAATCTGGATTCTACAGAACGGGTCTCTGCAGCCTCTGCAAACTCCTGCGCTCTGCTCTGGTTCACCTGAACGGCGCGTTTTTCTTTGTCAAATCTAATAAAGTTTTCGCAATCTTCGAAAAATCATAAATGAAACGTCAAAAGTAACCAGTAGGGCCTAGTAATTGTCGCAGGTTTTTTTTATTTTTCGGTGTTGGAAATATTTTTACGGACAACAATTCCTTCGAATCAGATCTCAATCCATCGCAACCGATTATGTGATCCAGATAACTGACTTCTCTTCTTAAGAATTTGCACTTACATGGCTCAAGCACTAGGTTCGCTTCCTCCAGTAGACTCACGAGGCGACGCACCTTTTATTCGTGTTTTACAAATGTCCCGGCAAATACAACCATGTCGTCCAGGTATACAAATAACTCCGTACCCTGGAGGCCCCGCATGACATTATCCATGAGACGTGGGAAGGTTGCTGGCGCGTTCTTATAGCCTTCTGGCATACGAAAAAATTCGTAGTGACCATTAGGCGTAGAGGATGCGATTTTTTTGCAATACTCTGGGTGCATCGGGATCTGTTGGAAGCCGCTCGCTAAATCAAACGTCGAGAAGTACTGAGCTTCTCCCAGTTGATCGAGAATATCCGATATATTCGGAAAAGCGTATGCGTCAGAGATTGTCTTTTCATTGAGCTTGCGAAAGTCAATCACCATACGCATACGGGGTCGACTTTGAAAATCTACCTTTTTTGGCACTACCCATATGCGGGAATTATACGGATATTGATACTCCTCTATTACTTGGTCATCGCGTATTTTTCGAAATTGGGTCTCAACCTCGTCTCGATGTATGATAGGAAACCGATTTTGTCGCGTGTTGACTGGTAATTCATCTACCGTACGGATGCGATGAGAAACCGGAGAAGTCCGTACAAGGCAATTTATCCCCTGGCAATTCAAATCGCTCAGGGAATTCTTCGACTTGGCGACAAATGTGTTTTATTTTTTAATTGTTTCGACCTTCCAGACGCAGGGCCCCTGAAATCGCTCCCACTCAATCCGTCGGTGGGGGCACCCCACTGTCTGAAGAGTCGTATCCGTCTGAGGTGTAAGCCGAGATCAAGCGGCAGTACTCGAAGAGCTGCAGCTCGAATGGCGGTACTGAAAATTCCATGTCTTCGTTTAAAGAGTTTATGACGAATGCGTGGAAAATTCGATTTTTCCGGCTGACAAGGGCGTTTCCTAAAAATAGGACCTTCGGTGCATCGACACATGGCAAATACCGCTTCGACTAATCGCAATTTGTAGTAGGCGGAGGTACTTGAGTTCGCAATCGTGCCTTCACCAAGAGGACGCGCTGGCCCTGGTCTCTTCGCACGAAAGCCCCATCCTGTGCAAATTTATCCTGCGTATGAAGGAAAGGTTTTGGACGTATGGGGTCGTTTAAGGTTATGAGTATTTCATGATGAAAAGAAACATTTGCATTTTCCTGGCGCATATATGGACTTCCCAACACTCCGTTGCTTTATATGAGAAATTCTCTTGCCACATGAGATATCTTAGGCTCGTCTCCGGAGTGGATTTCCACTGTGCTAAGAGTCGAACCTTTGATTTAATTGAACCTTCGAATTCCATGTTCGCGCTCTTATCCACGAGATCTTCGCCATAGAGCGCGGATCCTTTGATACGGTTGAGACCGGATCCCGTATCACAGTAAAAATTATTGGAGCTCAGGAGCCGACATTTTTACCACCGGAGATTCGACCTTTCCCTCCTCAACACCACGAGAAATCGGTATTCGGTGGTCGACAGAAATTTTTCCGACGTTTTCGGTTTTTCCGACTTCTTCGCATCCGGGTGGCTTCCCGCCGTTCTGCCGAGGCGAGTCAATTGCGAGTTTAAATCGTCGGACAAATTTGTTGTACGATTATTTGGAGAGGGGATAGGCAAAGCATTCCAGGGATCCTGGGCTGGACAGGAAACAAGCGCCGGGCGGGAAGCCCAGTGGTTCCACGGGCTGCGTGCGCATCCCTTCTCTCTCACACAGCAATAGCGGCGCGAGCAACCGTCCCCTATTCCTCTCTTGCGCCTCCATCTTCTATATCACGGGCAGCCACCTGAAGAAAGCGAGCCTGGTAGACCCACCGTATCTGAAGGGGGACATAAATACGAATGCGAAGGAGAACGCGATCTATTATATTTCGCGTCATCCCTAACAAAAAGTACCGATGGCTCGATTAATTTTTGTCGAGAGGAATCGTTCACGCCAGTGCGCTTCCGCTCGGCTCGAATAGCGAGCCTCTCTGCTAACTTAAACAACCGGTCGTATGGTCGAACCATTCAAAATTATGGCCACTTTAAAGACTAACAAAATCAGGGGAAATCGAGGATCCTGTATTAAGTCCCTTTTCGCTCTATCTCTTACAGGAGCCGAGCAAAACGCGAAAAACGGATTTTTCTATATTTCGCTATTTCTATATTTCTATATTAGGTCTAAAGTTATTAATAAAACTCACTCACACATCCACTCACGCACCCATACTTACAAATTAGTATTATTCCATTAACTGTGATTGATATTACAGGATATAATATTGTCCTGATTGTTGAACGTTATAATTGTCTTCATGATAATAATTGTATTTTACTGTTTGACGCCGGGGAATGAAATGCGTCGCACTCTCGGCGTTTTCTATTGAGTCGCGATGTGAGATCGCGGAGTCTGAAAACTATGTGCCGGAGAATTTACTTATTGTCAGTGCTCGTGCAATGCACCACTCGCGAAGTTTCAACTCTTGGAGCTACTTGCTTTGATTGTCGAGAGAAAACTACTGTTCTCCTCGTCTGCACAGTATTCGCAAACCCCGTGCAGGAGAAGAGGAGGGCAGCTTATTCTGGACTCAGCAATTCTTCTTGTGCAAAGTCCATTTGACTCCTCTTTGTCTTCGCATGGCAATAATGATATCATCCTCAGCCGAATGAGGAGAGAAGATATTATATTCCGCCGAGCTGTTTTCTGTCCAGAACTCGCCGCACAATAGTCTTATGTGAATCGCGCGCGCCGTGGTCCAGGCAGAGACCGCAGGAGGTGCATCGGATTTCAGCCCAGAAGACGAGGACGGTGTTTGCACCTGCATACGTGTCGGTCTCGGGAAAAATTTTCAACCATAACTATGTTATATAATATTGGAGATCATGGAAAACTCATAGAAAACCTAGAAATTTGTTTGTAAATCTTATTATCAAAAGTGAAATAAGTGAAATACATAGTTATCTCGGGTCCTTTTTTAATTCCACGGTAACAGTTTTCTCTCCAAATAAATGCCTTCTTTTTCCAGACGGTTTAAAACTGATTATAAAAGAACATTTGTTCAAAGAGAGGCCACATGTAATAAAACTAACATGTATTAACCAGGTAAAGTGATGTACGTAACCAATGATTTCAGAGAAGAACTGTCATTAACAGTAGAAATCGGATTTTTATTACGCTTCGTCAACATTTTATGAATAAAATCAACTCTTTTTGTGTATGGGACAATTAATAGATAAAGCTGTTGACCTCATTGGCATATTCAGTTTGTATATTTTTAGTAAAATG
Source organism: Cylloceria caligata (assembly GCA_963942595.1). NCBI lineage: Eukaryota > Metazoa > Arthropoda > Insecta > Hymenoptera > Ichneumonidae > Cylloceria > Cylloceria caligata. The sequence continues at coordinate 70,928,809 of OZ012706.1, read as the reverse complement.
TACATTATAGCTAAATTTGTATTATCAGGTCTTAAGTAATAATAGTTAGTTTCATTTATGAATCCAGTTCATTTTCAGATAACTAGATGGCTAGTAACTAATTTCTATACATTTTAAGTTGAATCATCTACCATAACCTTCTAATAATTTAAATAATTTAAGAGTGCAAGTGATTTTTGTTTGTAATAAATAGAGTTTAAAACAACAGTGCTATTTACTTTACCGGCTCTGGTGATTTTTATATCAGAGTGTAAAGATAGAGATAGCTTAGTATTGTTGTGCCGCGGAATATTCCACTCCGTATTTCGTATATTCAGGAATATTCCATAGCAAAGTAACATTGGAATTCGTTCAAGACAGGAAACGAAGTCCAATGCCCGATCGTATGAACGACCCCAAGAACGCCGACGCAGCATGAGCGACTCGCTTGGCGTTCGGCGATAGGCTAACGCTAAAATTGCGAATTAAGGGATTTTCGTGAACACAGTTAGCAACTGCTTTACGAAAAGACAGTATTAAATTAGATTGAAAAGAGAACGGTTGGTTCCTCGTTTAATACTCGAAACAACGCATTATTGTACTTCTTACTTTGATATATAAATAGGCAACGGAAAGTTACCGTTGCTTATAATAAATACTTCCTTTTATATAAATTCGCGTTTCCATCTTTTACTCGAGATCCATCTTCTTATCGGCAAACGATCCCAAAAAATAATAACTTTTAATATTATACCGACTACCGAATAATCCAATTACTCGGTACCAGCATAACATTTGGTGGCAGCGGTGGGATCTGCCGAAGTTAAGTGATTCGTGATTTATTAGGACAAAAGTGTTTTGGACAAAGTTGAGAATACTCTGAAGTGACGACTACGACGCGTGCAAGGACACCAGTGTAGTTCGTGAAAACCCGACTAATCTAACGCGAAGCCGTGAAGTGAACGTCGGTGCGGGGTGACGTATCGGTCAACCGTTTAAAGTCCCGATTGACGGTGTCACGTCAAGTCGCGGAAAACCGCACAAAGTGTGCAACCGAGTACGCACAGCAGCTACTCGAAAAGAAGCCGTCGCGCAATCGTTGGCGACGCACCAAGGACGAACCCAGGAACCAACAGAGATACGGGTCAACGGTACCAGGGAGGACAACTGGACCAACCTTCGAGAAAAGCTAAGAGACAACGGGTCTACAGCACCGAAGGAACAGCACCCGAGGACATCGCAATGGAAAGGACCGCCTTCCAGATCATCATACTGTAAGTGGCGGTTACGTTATAAGTACATATTGCCGATAAAAATCAAAGCCAGTCAGGGAAAAATATATTTTGAAATTTTGAAAAAACAAAATTAATAATTTTGCCGAAGCCAGTATAGAATAGATATTTGGGAATATTATAAAGTAGAGTTAGCCGAGAAATTTGCAAGCATGTCAGATCCTAGAGGAGCCCGACCAAGAAATAGGGGCAATTCGCTAGAGACGACGTTGCCCGGCGAAGAAGTAGACCCTACAGCCGGTTTAGCTGCGGCAGTAGGAGACATCGTTTACGAAGCGCGCAGGGCGCTATTCGAGCTCTCGCCGTCGGGGCGAATCCCTTCGTCCAGACAAGGGGCCCTGGCGGACAGACTGACGGCCCAGTTTGGCGTAAACCCACGTAGGGGTGCGTCATTCGGGGATCATGACAGCAACGTTAGCGACGACTTGCTTAATATGGCCACTGTCGAGCAAACGCCTGAACGCATCACCGAGGACATGGTCGAGCGAGAAATAGAAAACATGCGAACCATAGATCGTGTAGGTTTTCCAGCAGCTACCGGTACGACAGCCCGGTCGGTACCAGCGAGAGTACGCGATCGGTTGGAAGCGGTTGACCGAAGCCAACGCGAACTGGAAAGAGCGCGACGCCAGTGCGAGAGGCTGCAGCGCGAGCACGATAGAGGCCAACGCGAACTCGATCGCGAACTCAGGGAGGCCGAAACACCGTCGGCGAGACGGAACTTGGCGGACACGCTCAACGAGGTAGGTGCGGACGAGTACGAACTCATCCGGTCCCTACGAGAGCAAAACGCCGAACTATCGCGGAGGCTGGGAAATACAGGGTTGGAAGAACGTCCAATACCACGTCCGCGGTCGAGGCAAACCCGATTTGAAGAATCGGATTATCCCCCTGCGGATCCCGTGTTCCAGAGGGAACAACGGAGGGTGTCGGAAACACCGAGTCGGACACTCGACCTGGGGCTGGCCTTGAAAAATATAAAGCGCTTCGACGGCAGCAACGCTGACGAACTACATGCCTTCTTACGATCATGCGAGACTGTTTTTAAGCGTGTAGCGCCCCAGGATCAAGACATCCTGCTGGAACTAGTGCTCAGCAGCAAGCTCGAGGGAAGGGCGTCCAGAGAGATTAAGCACAAAGTCATCCACTCGGTAGCGCAGCTTAAAACCGAGCTGGAGGCCCTGTACGGAAAGCGGAAGTCGTTGCCTGCGTTACAAGTAGAGTTCAACTCCCTCCGGCAGGGCCAGGGTGAGGACATCGCGGTATACGCCGCCAGGACTGAGCGTATCACCGTCGATATAATAGAAAAACTCTGCGAGGAAGCCACCTCGATGTTGGAGATGCGCATCGTCGAAAAAATAACACGGAAGAGCGCTCAGGCCAACTTCGAAAATGGACTGCATGGGCAGGTCCAAATTCTGGTGAGATCTCGTAATTACGCCACCCTCCACGAGTCGGTAACCGGAGCCATCGAGATCACCAACATGGTGCAGCCAAAGGGAGGGGTTGGTGGAGCAATAAGCCACCCCAGAAGGTCCCAAGGTGCACCATCCCAGCAGAACGAGAACTGTTTCACCTGCGGGACACCAGGGCACGTGGCTCGAGACTGCACCCGCAGATCGGGAAGAGTAAGCCTACCGATGCCCAGCGAGAATACATCCATTCACAACGTTGACGTCGTGTGCAACTATTGTCAAAAAAGGGGCCACATGTGGAAAGACTGCAGGAAAAGATTGTCGCAGAACAAAAGCGATCCTGCCCAGTCTTCACAGCATCCCCAACGTCCAAGGGACTCAGGGGGCAAGAATGAAAGGTCCACGGTAAATGCAAGTGCAAGTCGATCGAAGACCGATGCCAGCCCGCTGGGAACCATGAGGATAAATACGCTAACTGTCCAGCAGAGACCTGCACGCAAGCAGAAGGAAACAACGCTGCGGCTCCTACAAGTGACGCTGCCGGCGTCGAGTGCCACCGCCAGCGACTTCGACATCGATGCACCGTTGGCCACAACCGGGGTACTCACCCTTAAAGCGGACACCGGAGCGCAGTGCAGCATAATCAAGGAAGGCTGCCTCAAGCCCGAAACCATGGTGAGCAGGTGCTCCGTGGAACTGCAGGGTGTTGCAGGAGAAAAATTCACCCCCCTCGGGATAGCTAAAATTATTCTCGAGACACCGGCTCTAAATGTAGAGCATTGGTTCTACATCGTTCCGAACGATGTGCCGTTGAAGGTCAACGGACTACTTGGCATGGATTTTATCAAGCAGCATAAAGCGGATATCCTGCATGGCGAGATGCTCAAGTTGTATGGGCACTGCATGCCGCTAAGGGACGGCGCGACGAGGATAAATTCGTCACCATGCGGTAGAACGGCAGCCACGTGCAAATACATAGGCCTGCTTACGAAGACAAATTCTCTTTACGGAAACGGGTCTAACACGGATGCCGCCAAGGAGAATAAATCTGTCGGACTACCTATGAGGAGCGGAATCAGCCGAGGAAAAGTAGCGAGATTCCGTGTCACACCGTCAAAACCTAATAAAGTGAGTTTATATGGTTATAAAAACGACGGAGAAGTGCAACAGCCGTCGGCGACACTCGAGCCGTCGGAGATAGCGAAGGCCGTACGGAGCCGGCAGGTCAAGGCACTACGCGTACGCTCAACGAGCACGGGGGCCAAACGCTTCGCGCAGCAACGACGGAAGCCCGACTTGGTGCCCCCCGGCAGCGAAAAGCAAGCAGCTCGCGCCGGAATAATGTGCGAATACAAGCGTGTATTCTATCTACAAGGGAACGAGCGTGCAGTATCGCACACCCTTTAGGGTCAGATCGAAGGACCAAGAATTGCAACCCTCGCCTGGAAAGAAAGTAAAATCGGGGCATGGGTCCGGTAAAATGAATAAAGCCGAAAAAAGAAATACAGATGTAGACGCTCCGAGTCGCATATACGCGACCACGCGAAGTCTTCCAAGAGAGAGCAGAGAATGAAATCCGTGGATCGGAAAAGGACAGCACCACGGGGTAACTCGGCACAACGAATGATCGCACAAAGCGGAGGGCCGAGGATACCCCGGGCCAGCCTAGCAACGCGGCAGAGAGAGAGGCCGCTCTGGCCAATGCGCCAGAAGAGGACAGAGAGATTCGCAGCGTGCCTGCAGAACGCTCTACTGAACCCCACAGCCCCGCCGAAAAGCCGTGCGGTCTGGGAAGGGGTAGACCACGCAAGCTACATACGCAGGCCACTGGTAAGACTGCGAGCACCGCTAACAAGGATAGAGCGGGCCCAGCACAGCATGGCGGACCCGCGAAGCGCGGAAGGCCGCGAAAGGCAAACGTAGCAAGGCCGCTCGAGAGAGAGAGCGACCCAACGGCGGAGCCACCGGTGGGCACACCGAGCGAAGAAACTGCGGACAGAGCACCGCAAAGGCCTGCTGAGGAAGCGAGGCACGGCGGGGCCCGTAGCCCACGAACTTCCAGCAGCGCAGACGAAGACAGCGTTATAAAAGAGTATAGCGACTGCCACAGTGGCGTAGCCACTCCTACTGCCGATGACCGCCTGAAAATAATTGAAGGAAAAGGGAATGAGTGCCGATGAGGGTAATCGACACCCCATCGAAGTCCCTCGAGAAAGTAACGGTCGGCAAAATAGGACCGCTACCAGGAACGCATCAAAGAAAAAATGTATACTTACCGTCCAGGATGCGCTAGCAAATTACGGTGCATAGCACGGCCGAACCAAGAGGCCTCGAATTCATGATTAATAATAAAGAATTAATAAAACTAAATAAATGTGGGTAGGGAGCTCCACAAAGCGCAAGGTAAGGAACTCCAATAAGAAAAACAAGGTAAAATGAAACTTGTTTAATTGAAAAGGCACGAGGGAAAACAGGTTACATAGTATAATTTAGAAAACCCGTCGGCAGAACGGGCAGGGATGACAACTCTCAAGCGCTTCCTGCCGGAAGAGGCGCCCTACCCCCAGCACATCCTCGGGAACAACCTCGCCGGCGTAGTGGCCGTCGCCCCATAAGGAGTCCACCCGCTGGGGACTGGCTTCCCGACGACGACGGACCCCTAGAGCCTGGGCGATGAATCGCCTCTCCCAATCCGGGCGACGCTGAGCGGAAACGATGGGGAAATACGCTTCCTGGAATCAAAAATAGTACCCGTTATCAAAAAGGGGAAAAGAAAAAGGTGTGAACAACACTTCTTCCGGCCGAAGTAATATGCCTACCCCACTTCGCAGTAGCTCAGGTGTAATGTTGCCCTCACGGCAGAGTAACACCCCATAAATTTCCTCTTGCATAAACCGAGCCATCGTGAAACGAACGAAATAGCCGAGCGGACGGTTAGAGTAAGAATGAGCCAAAGAGCCCTCGCACATCGAAACCCGCGAGGCCGCTCTAGGAAAGAAGGAGAACAAACGCAGTAAGCATTCTCACGTTTTTCTCCTACCTCATTACAGGCTGATAGCAGCAAAAGGTGGACTAACAAAAGCCACGCAGCGTCCCCCGGACTACATCGTCAGCACGTTTACCAGCAACCCGGGAATCTACTACGAAGACATAGGAAGCCTCAAGATAATCCAATCGACGTGGCGGTTGATTATCAGGTTGGACCTCGCCGCTCTAATGCAGCGAGAAGTAGAAATTAGCGAAAATCTACAACGCCTCACCGAACTGTGCGAAGGCGAAACTCGGGTCAACGACATATGCCCCATCCTCAACGACTCCGTTCTACGAATGAAGAAAAGGATAGAGATGGGGGTATTGACCATATTCGACCTCCTCGGGACGCGCCCCGTCAGAGAGCGCAGAGGATTGATAGACGGCCTAGGAATCATAATAAAGGCCATCACAGGAAACATGGACGCCGCCGACGCGCGGGAGCTACATGAAGAAATAACGAATCTTAAGGCGTCCCAACAGACCCTGAAGGAAGGGCTGAAAAACCAAGTCCAGATCATAAAAACCACGCTCAGCCTATTCAATGAAAGCGCACATCATATACAGGCTAACGAACAGACGCTGCTGGCCCAAATGCAGCTTGTAAACCGCACGCTCAACAGCGACGTATACTACTTGAAGAGACGCCAACACTTAGACGAGACGCTCAACGCAATAAGTATTGCAGTCGAAGCATTACTAAGCGACGTACAGGAGCTAGTGTGGCTAGTGGACGATATAGCTAGTGGTAAGGCCAGCGCAACGTCCTTGCCACCACGCACACTCGTCAAGCACCTCGTCGAAGCACTACCACACCTACCGCCAGGCAGTAGTTTCCCAGTAGCCATAGCACACGACCAAGCGTCAACACTTATGCGACTGGCTGATACCAGGGCCTACAGCGAAGGCAACGCAGTAGTACTCGTGCTGGATATACCGCTGATCGGGCAGCAACAGTATAGCATACAGAAAGTATATCCTATACCCATGCGAGCGGACAATGGTAGACACTACTACATCGACACGACCGAGAATCGCGTAGTCATAGATATCGAAAATCGCAGATACCTCAGGATGACAGCCGACGACGTAAAAATTTGTAAGGTACTGGACAGATCATACATCTGCCCTCCAACACACCCTACAATTCCGATTACGAACGACGCACCCTGCGAGGTCCTTATCTACGCAAAAATGGACACCGATAACGGCAAAAATTGTGCAAAAAGGGTCATCGAAATAACCCGTCCCTTCGTCGTCCCAATGCAACAGCAAGGGCGATGGCTATACGTCGCGCCAACCCCCGAACCAGTAGGAATAAATTGTGGAAAAAATCCCACTCAACACGAAATACTGAGCAATTTGGGAATACTGGCATTGATAGGCATATGTATAGTAACCGCCCGAGATTTCAGTATCAGAACCATCGGGCGAACGTCGCAGGTCATCAGGGAAAACTACCTTCCATCGTTCGATTTGAAATTAACGGAAATTGAAGGTCAGGCACCCCCTAAGAAGACCGAGAGGACAAGTCCACTGCAGAGCGTGCTGCGAGACCCGGAAGAGCTTCAAAAGCTCGGAGCTCGAGCCGACCAAATCTTGGACAACCTCAATACCGACGGAGACGGGATGCAACGCATCCATAATCTGAGTTTCTACTCACTGGGTGCAGTAGCACCGATAGCCTTGGTTGGCTATGTTCTGTTTAGATGTTATAGGTATCAACGAAACCGAACACCAACAAGGACAAGCGAGGCAACGACCCCGGCAACAGCCGAGGTAAACATCAACCTCGAGCCGATCGGACGACAACAGCCAGAAGAGCAACCGCGATCCGAGCTGGCCAGGTTATGCACCCGTCCCCTCAACCGAGAACGACTCGCTCGGCACGAAAGACGATAAGAAGCAGAGGAAAAACTTCATCGTCAACGAATGAAAAAATGAAATATTTTATTGTATTGTTATATAACATCAAACAGTAAAATTGTAAGAGGAAATACGAGAAACCAATCGAAGAAAAAATTTTTAGGAAAAAATTTTTCCTTTTAAGGGGGGAGGGATGTTGTGCCGCGGAATATTCCACTCCGTATTTCGTATATTCGGGAATATTCCATAGCAAAGTAACATTGGAATTCGTTCAAGACAGGAAACGAAGTCCAATGCCCGATCGTATGAACGACCCCAAGAACGCCGACGCAGCATGAGCGACTCGCTTGGCGTTCGGCGATCGGCTAACGCTAAAATTGCGAATTAAGGGATTTTCGTGAACACAGTTAGCAACTGCTTTACGAAAAGACAGTATTAAATTAGATTGAAAAGAGAACGGTTGGTTCCTCGTTTAATACTCGAAACAACGCATTATTGTACTTCTTACTTTGATATATAAATAGGCAACGGAAAGTTACCGTTGCTTATAATAAATACTTCCTTTTATATAAATTCGCGTTTCCATCTTTTACTCGAGATCCATCTCCTTATCGGCAAACGATCCCAAAAAATAATAACTTTTAATATTATACCGACTACCGAATAATCCAATTACTCGGTACCGGCATAACAGTATCAACAATGACTTTATTAGTGTCTTTTTGTGTTAGTGCAATGTACGTTACTTCAAATATTAGGAAGAGATCGTCTCGCATTATTTAACTTGTCTTTCTGAATCAAATATGACTGTGATTCAAATTCAGAAATATATATATATGAATGGCACCTTTGGTTTCTTTTGTGCGTAAGTATGATAAAATATAGGTCCGTACGATATAAATTACTGGATAGATTGATCAACCAGTATTTTGTAAGTTCGTAAGTTGAGTAGAGTTGTAAGTTCTGTCTCTGCTCAGAATCGTCTTAAAAAGGTAAATGGAATCAATATTTGTTGTTATGTTAGTGTTGCCGTCAATTTATTTTGAATTTGTATTGAATTGACTTTAGGATTTGCTTGACTCTTTTCCGGACCGTCACCAATGCCGTAAAATACTCATCTAATTTACAGCGAAAGTGATCACTACGTCTACAAACGATTATCTACGCTGGTATAAAACTAAAAATGGATTTCTTTAGAAGTATATATACAAGATATGGATCTACATATCTACAACGATCTAAAAATTCAGAACAGGACAAATGAAAAGAGACTACGGCTTCAAGAACAACTCAAATTTCTCCTTTGCTGTTGCTAGGAAAGTCGAGTCTAGAAACATTAAAATTCTTCTAAACTTTACAGTTTAGACATTTTGAATAGAAAAAATCAACTAAGATTCGAAAAATGCTACACTTACTGCGTACAAAAATACTAAATGTAGAGATTGATGACATCAGCTTTAGAAAAAAACTAGACGATCATAGAATTAGAAAAACATTAATGGTGATAAAAAACTCCCACATATGGTATGTTCACAAAGAATTTTCCAACATTCAAAAAGTAAAGCTAACTATGTTATATTTCGAACTACGTAATGATTATAAAAAAAAACTCCAACAATTACGTTGTACCAAAAAATTGCATATGCTTAACTTTATTTTCGGTAGTGGAGCTTATTTGCACTCTCTTGTTCTCATAGGGATATAATTTACATTTGATATAAGCTTATCATTACTCGACAATTTAGAATAATGAACATGACATACAATATAACTTATCTCTACACTAAATACACAAATGCAAATATTATTAGAAATAACAACAGAAATAATGGATATTTATATTACGAGTCTCGTTCTCGAGATTACATCGTAGTACCGTCTACTTTCACACGTTGGTGTCACGAAAATTCAGAGCTTAATTCAAAAACAAAAGCCGCCCCGGAAGTCTGGCGCTGCGTTTGTTTCCTCTATACCAATTCATAACGTTTTTCGTGCGCGAAGGTGTCGCACGTTTAGAGCTATAGTAAGTGTTTTAATTGGGGAAAATCATAGGAAAACACAAAAGGAAGAGAAGTAAGGATGACAAGAGCCAGAAATTCTTCAAGAAACTGAAGAAGATAGTCGATGCTATGCCCGATAGTTCCTCGGAATCAGACTCGGAAAAATTGACACACGAGGACGAGCGCTCGGGCGTGATCGAGCTCACGGACAAAGCCGCGCACATCCCCCTTCAGGGTGTGTCATCGGATATTCGAGGTAGTTTTCAATATTCATTTATGGAACCCTCAGACTTGGCGGCTTGCCGTACAAAGACACTCTTGTAGATTTGTCTTAGGTCGAACATAACCGAAAAAAAAAAAAAAAAAAAAAGAGAGAGAGAGGCTCGAGCGACAGATTGCGTTCCGAGACCCTTCTGGCCTCAGACTCGGCGGTTTTGTCCGTACGAAGGAAGACTCACAGAGTTCTTCCTTGAGTCGTTTGTGATTACAGTTCACACACACAAATAATTATCATGGCCATAGACTTGGCGGCTCAGTCCGTTCGAAGGTAGTCTCGCAGAGTACTATCTTAAGTCGAACAATAGAAGTATGTTTTAACACTAATCTCGGCGTTTTAAAGCGTTCGAAGTTAGAACTGCATTCTGCAGCTAACTTGAGTCACCCATAATGTGATTGGTACTCTCGTAGAGTCTATCACAGATTAATATATTTTCAGATTCTTCATCAAAGAAAAACGAGAATATTCCCCCTACTTCAGAGTCTCCGGAAGAGCCAGTTCAGGTTTTTGACGAGGAGACATTACGAATATTGGGTGTCGATACAAAAACTGACGCGCCAGAATTGCATCTAAATCCAAATTTAGCAGAAAATTGGGAAAAATGGATTGCTAGTGGGCTCAAGAAAGATGAGCAGGAAAAAATATTATCAAAATATGCTCGAACCGGTAATTGTTATTTAGAAGCCCCAACATTAAATCCGGAGGTGGCTGCGTCTCTATTTGAAACTGCCATTAAGAGAGACAAATATCTGACGAATGCCCAGAATATTCGTGGTACGGCCATGACTGCATTAGGCACGGGAGTTTCTCTAATTTTAAGCCCAAAAGAAGAAGGTATCGATGAATACCAGCTGTTAGAGTGTCTAGCTGACGCAGGTAGATTACTGGCGCACGCACATCGTCTCGACACGATTACGCGCAAATCGTTCATTACTCCATCCATAGACAAGAAAGTCAAGAATATATTGGATGAGACTAAGCCAGATAAGTTTCTGTTCGGGGAAAACTTGTCGGAAAAAATTAAGCTAGCGAAGTCCATTGAAAAGGTGGGCTTAGAATTGAAATCTCAACCGTCCGCATCAAAGACCACACTCCGCAGTTCCAACTCGGGAAACTGGAAAGGCCCGCCGACCAATTCGTATCGAAGGGGGACCCAGGTGGGCACAAATCAAAAAGGATCGAAAAGATTTGTCAAATTTCATCAGAAACCGACGCAGTCGTATCAGCAAAGGGATCAATACCGTCCTCAGAGTCAGTCTTACAAAACGAACTCTCAGCGGGGTTACCAAGGAAAACAATAGAGGTAATTGGAACGGCTGGTCGACTTCGGGATTTTCTCCCACAATGGGAGCAAATTACGAAAGACCGATTCGTTTTGAGTTGCGTGGCAGGCTACAGAATAAAGTTTAACGCGCCGGTGTATCAGAGTCGAACGCCAGCGCCCCCGATAATCAGTTCGTCGAGCGAATATAAAAATATGAGACTCGCTATTACAAAGTTGCTAGAATTAGGCGCCGTAAGACCCTGTTCACCTGATTCGAATCAATTTGTTTCTTCGTATTTCTTAGTACCGAAAACAGATGGTTCGATGAGATTCGTTTTGAATTTGAAGAAGCTCAATAGCCATATTTCAACACAGCATTTTAAGCTGGAAGACATTAGAACTGCGACGAAGTTAATTTCACAAGGCGATTTCATGTGTAATATAGATCTGCAAGACGCATATTTTCTAGTTCCTATGCACAATAAGAGTATAAAGTACTTAAGATTTGTTTTCGACGATGCGCTATACGAGTTTGTATGCCTCCCGTTCGCCCTATGTACGGCGCCGTTCATTTTTACAAAAATTCTCAAGCCGGTTGTTAATTACTTAAGAGAAAAAGGTTTTTTCTCGACAGTGTATTTAGATGATATTCTATGCATCGGAGCGAATTTTACAACATGTCATAGAAATGCAAAAACCACAATTGAAAAGTTGCAATCCCTGGGTTTTCTGATTAATTATAAGAAAAGTAAGTTGATGCCACGTAAGAGGTGTAAGTTTCTCGGAATTATTATAAATTCCCATAGAATGATATTAGAACTACCAGAGTTAAAAAGGAAAAGAATGATAACTTTGATCGAAGATTTAAGTAAACAAAATTTTTGTACTATTCGAGAATTTGCACACTTCATAGGGAAGCTAGTCGATTGTTGTCGAGCGATAGAGTACGGTTGGTTATACACCAAGAGATTCGAACGAGAAAAATTTTTCGCCTTGTTAATGAGCGGTGGTGATTACGAGGCGAGACTTGTGTTATCTGACGATCTCGAAGAAGAGTTTAATTGGTGGCGACAGAATATTCCAAAATCGGTAAACCCGATTAGAAGTTCTCGATATATTGAAGAAATATTCTCGGATGCGTCAAATTCGGGTTGGGGTGCCTACTGCGATAATGAAGGTACGCACGGGTTTTGGAATAATAGCGAACGGAAATTACATATTAATAAGCTGGAACTTATCGCCGCATTGATGGGCCTCAAATGCTTTGCAAAAAATTTGCGTAACTGCGAAGTGTTATTACGGATCGATAATACTACGGCTATCGCCTATATTGATCGTATGGGAGGTGTACAGTACGCGGGACTCCATAGGATAGCGAAAGATATTTGGCAATGGTGCGAACAGAGAAAAATTTGGATTTTTGCCGCATACATTGCGTCAAAAGAGAATGTACAAGCCGATAAGGAATCGAGAGTAAAGAACATAGATACAGAATGGGAACTGGCCAGTTCAGCGTTTGAAACTATCATTTTGAAGTTCGGTCAACCAAATCTGGATTTATTCGCGTCTAGAATCAACGCAAAATGTAAAGCTTACTGTTCCTGGCACAGAGACCCCGACGCGTATGCTATTGATGCGTTCACGCTGGATTGGGGCATTGAATTCTTCTATGCGTTCCCGCCGTTTGCGCTAGTGCTAAAATTTCTGAGAAAAGTCATAGCGGATTGCGCTACTGGTATTGCGGTGGTTCCAAATTGGCCATCGCAACCATGGTATCCGATGTTTATGGATTTGTTAGTAGGACAACCTATCGTCTTCAGTCCCGCTAAATGGCTTTTACTGTCTCCTTGTAGGTCCCTTCGTCACCCACTGGAGAAATCACTGGGGATGATTGCCGGGAGATTGTCCGCGAAGCATATCGTAAGAAGATGCTGGCGGACTCAGTAATCGAAATATTGATGGCTTCTCTCGCTGAGAGCACTTGGAAGCAATACATAGGGCCCATAAAGAAATGGTCGTTATTTTGTAAGGAGACAAAAACGGATATGTATGGAGCAGGAGCGAATCGTATTCTCGAATTTTTACAAAAGCGATTTGAAGTGGGAGCGTCTTATGGCACGTTAAACTCGATGCGATCGGCCATTTCTCTAATCTCGGGAAATGAAGCCACTAATGACCCTGTTATTAGTAGATCTTTTAAGGGCATTTTACGGCTTAAACCAATTAAGCCTAAATATGACTTAACGTGGGATGTAAGTCCAGTTCTGGCGTTCATTTCGACTTTGTATCCTCTCGAATCGTTGAATCTTTAACAATTATCGGAAAGATTGGTTATATTATTAGCTTTGGGTACAGCGCATAGGGTACAACCTTTTTCGCTTATGAAACTCAGTAATATCTCTCGGTCAAGAGAGGGGTTCGAGGTAAAAATCTCAGACAATATAAAAACATCTCGGCCAGGGGCTTCACAGCCACTATTATTACTACCATATTTTCGCGAAAACCCTAAACTTTGCATTGCAAGTACATTAGACAAATATTTAGAGTTAACAAAAACAATTCGAGGAAATTGCAAAAATGTGCTCATCACATCGAGGAAACCGTATAAACCGGCGAGTACACAAACGATAAGTCGATGGATCAGGGCTATGTTGGCTAAAAGTAGCGTCGGCCCCGAGTTTACCGCGCATAGTACCAGACATGCATCTACGTCAGCTGCGTTGGCTAAGGGAATGAATATTAACGCAATAAAAGGTACCGCAGGGTGGTCTAAGGACTCACACGTGTTCGCTCGATATTATAATCGACCGATCAAGCCTAATATAAAAGATTTCGCGTCGATTGTATTTAAAAAATCATAATTATTATAACTTTTGATTCCTTATTAATTAAGTCTATGTTGCATTGAGGTCCGTGAAAAATAATAAAACATTGGTGCCTTGTATAATGGGTTGTGAATATCTCTGAACATCTACGATGTAATCTCGAGAACGAGACTCGTAATATAATTAATCGATCAACTGAACTTACCTAAGTGAAGTTCGATCGTAATTATATGTAGAGTCTCGTTCGAGATGATTACATCCCACCCTAGGAACGATAAAAATCGTTGCACTGTTCCCACCCTAGTTTAGTTTCGTATGCTACGGGTTATTATTATTTTTATTCTGCTTTAGGAGATACTTTAAACAATATGACTTGGTATAGAGGAAACAAACGCAGCGCCAGACTTCCGGGGCGGCTTTTGTTTTTGAATTAAGCTCTGAATTTTCGTGACACCAACGTGTGAAAGTAGACGGTACTACGATGTAATCATCTCGAACGAGACTCTACATATAATTACGATCGAACTTCACTTAGGTAAGTTCACTTGATCGATTAAATTTATAGTACGAATATAAATAATAATAATAATAGTAACTCAATTTATTGCGACACCAACATAACAGCAAATAATGATTTCATTGACCCATTCACGACGATTTCTAACAACAGTCTTATCCATTAGTGATTAATCAAGCTATCCAGTATAGGTATTCCACTTCACATAGACCTTTGCCTATCGTTGGCACCTAAATTTTTTCACCCTTACTTATACACAAAAGAAACCGAAGGTGCCACTCATAAAGTTATTTGTGAATATGAATCACAGTCATATTTTATTTAGAAAAACTAGTTAAGTAATGCGAGAAGCACACTAACTGTAGGGGGGCTTATGGTAACACATATAGATTAATTTTGATACACTGAGTATTTTCTTCAGGATGGTAGAAAATACTTTATTCGTGGATATGTCGAGACTGACGCTTTACACTGTCACCCACAACGTCTCTCTAGCTCATTGCCTTTCACGCGTCTAACACTTAACTCCATCGCCCCGCAGCACTACGTTGCATAGGCCACACGGCAACGCTGCGAACCACTTGAAATCGGACTATTGTATGGGACAATTGTTGACAATTGTCCCATACATAAGATGAACTGATTTTATTGATAAAATGTTGGTGAAGCGTATTAAGAGTCCGGTTTCTAATGTTAATGACAGTTCCTCTCTGAAATCTGTGGTTATGCCCATTATTTTACCAGCTTAATACATTTCAGTGTCATTAGATGTGGCCTCTCTTTAAACAAATGTTCTTTTACAATTAGTTCTAAACTGTCTGTAAAAAGAAGGTATTTGTTTGGAGAGAAAACTGCTATCGTGGAATTAAAAAAGGACCTGAGATAAATATTGTAACAGTCATTTTTTTAACGTTCACAATTATTTTTATTTTTCGTGGGGATTCGGGCTCGATCACACGACTAATTGATGTAGACTTCGTGGTGGTTGTGAGTGAGGCTTTATTCTCAGAGAAACAATTCCATAAAACATAATTTTTTAAATTTCCGGTCACTGGTACTTTGTATAATGACATTTAAATTCCGTTATTTCAGCGATTATTTCTACGATTATTTCGTCTTATGCGGGCATAAATTATCAGTATCCTCGGGCTCGAGTTTCAGTTACGTGTCAATGCGTTAGTATTGACCCAGTAACTTCAAACATGCACACACACATCCACTCGCATCAGCCTCACTCCTTGACAGAGTGTATCAACTCTGTTTACAATGCTTTCTCTTTTACTCTTGTTCCACTTTCTCTCTTTCTTTCTTCCACTCACACACGATCGGGAAATTTCTGCTTATACTGCCGGTTTCGAGTCCACACTATTTAATTTCATTTCCTTACACACTACTCGTTTAAATCGCTGCACGTAATTTCCTATTCCTACATTTATCCCCTTAATCCTATTTTCTTAAAAACTACTCGCATAATCGTGTTACTTAATCCTATGCACCTACTCTGTTCACCTTATAAACTAGCTTAATTTTGATTATTCGACAATTTTCCTACTATATCACTGGTTATTGTTGATTATATAGCTATTTCTCGCCTGTCTTTTCCTCCCTCGCAGGCCTCTGGGTGTCACTCACTTATTTTACTTTCTGGAGTGAACACAATTTTTGGAGTGACTCTACAATTTGCACTTTTTGCGATGACTTCTGAATTTCTACTTTTTAATTAGAATTTTTGTGTTACGATTTGCTGTTCTTCAATGTTTAGGCTTTTACACCAAGAGAGCACCTCTCTCCCCGCACCGGCCTTTTATAGGCTTCCCCTCGCCTTATTCCCTTCTGCCTATTTTTCATCGTAATTTTAAAGACTAACGCATCTTTCGACTTTAGCGATTTGCCGCTGCCACGCTCACCGCCTTCCCCTCGCCGCCGAGCAAGGCCAGCTGGTCGCTGACCTGCTCGGTTTTTCTCATGACTTCGATGGCCTAGTGCCCGCAGATTTTCGGTACGCTCGTACTGAGTCCAACACACCGGCATTCTCGGACCTATTCTCGTCCCGCTCTCCTACATAATGCGATTATTTCATACTCGCTGCTCGGTCGTTTGAAATATTTTTAAAATCTCCCTTCGCACTTCTGGATTCTATTTATTTTATCCCGTGATCCCTTGGTGTGCAATTGTGAGAAGCTCACACTATGTATGTCACTTATTTCACTTTTGATAATAAGATTTACAAACAAATTTCTAGGTTTTCTATGAGTTTTCCATTACCTCCAATATTATATAACATAGTTATGGCTGATTGCGAAGAATGCTGCTTGTAAAAACATCATTACACTCCAATTTTATATAAAAGACATGTTGATGACGTGGTTATCTCTTTGCTCTGTGATCAAATTCGACAAACTTCAACAATTTTCAATACTCACAATCCCAAACTCCAATTTACTATTGAGAAAGACTTTTTCTAAATAAATTGTATATTATTCCTGAATTTATTATTAATTAGGGGAAATGATAGCATTATCACAGATTGGTATCGTATACCTGGTGTGGTAGATTGATTAGCTTTTTCTCGAGTGATAAACAATAGGCATTGTATACATGCTCGTTAGTAAGGCATTAAAACTTTCACATTCACATTTCTGAAGTAAAGACTTGAAACTCATTAATGACACGTTACTCTTAACTCTTAATCCTATATATTTAATGAAACCGATCATTCATGTCAGAAGATGGAATATTACGACTATTCCCATCACTTGAGAAGAAAATCAGAAAATTGACACAGGTTGAATTATGAATTTTCCATACATTATTAAAATGATTGTTCTATAACACATGTCTAGAGTTCGTGTAGTTTCATTTCTACCCGCTCATCCTCCCACTCTCTTCCAAGAAATAGCTCAAAGGGCTGACATTAATAAAGGCTGACATTAGTAAAATCCTTTAAATCAATATCTGTTTTAATTATTGGAGTGCTTACGTTTTTTTAGTGTTTCTGCTAAAGCGCAACAAGTCTCTTAATCGGCGGTTGCCAAGATCAAAAGTTGATATGGTGCGGCTTATGTCCCGCTCGGTCATTTTGTGTGAAATTGCGAGGCGTGTGATGCGCAGCGACGAAAAAAGACATTATTATATACCAGGTCTATAAACATGAAACCCGAATTTGCCCATAGATGGCCCTGGCTGTCAATGTAGTTACTGTCAAACCGCATCATTGGCGCCATTTGCTTGTTGACATCTCTGACAAAGATGTTCAACTCACAACAATACAAGTTTCATACAACAGTATAGTTTGTAATAGCGTTGTACATGTCGAATTTTGTGCCTGGAAACTACGATTTGCGGACAGCATTGATTTTCTGTTACCATTTGAAGAAAACTGCTGCAGAATCGCATCGAATGCTTGTCGAAGCTTACGGTGAGCATGCTCTTGGTAAATCACAGTGCTTTGAGTGGTTTGAAAAATTCAAAAGTGGCGATTTTGACGTGAGAAACGAAGAACGTGACACAAGAAGCCGACTCCATACGTTTGAAAGTCATGGGAAAGATCCAGAAGATGGGATAATGGGTTCTACATGAACTGAACGAAAGACAGCCGGAACACCGAAAAACCACTTGCGAAATGCTGCTTGCCAGGTACAAAAGAAAGTCATTTCTCCATCGAATTGTGACTAGCGATGAAAAGTCGATATTTTTGAGAATCCTAAGCGTAAAAGATCATGAGTAACTCCAGGCGAACCATCGACATCGACTGCAAGGCCAAATCGCTGTGGACGGAAGACTATGCTCTTTGGTTGGTGGGATCAGAAGGGTGTGATCTATTATGAGCCGCTAAAATCTGGTGAAACCGTTAATACTGAACGCTACCGACAACAAATGATCGACTTGAATCAAGCTTTGCGTGAAAAACGACCAGAATATCAAAAAGGCAACACAAAGTGATTTCGCTTCATGATAATGTACCATCACACACAGCAAAATTGGTCAAGGAAACGATTCAGGCGTTTAGTTGGGAAATACTTTCGAATGCGGCTTACTCACCAGACTTGGCTCCGTCCGATTACTACTTATTTGCATCGATGGGACACGCACTTGCTGAGCAGTGCTTTACTTCTTACGAAAATGTACGGAAATGGCTCGATGACTGGTTTGCCTCGAAAGAGCAACAGTTTTTTTGGCGTGGCATCCACAAATTGTCAGACAGGTGGGAAAAATGTATAGCTAGCGATGGGCAATACTTCGACTAAAATATTTTTTATCATTTTCATACAATAAACGTGTATTTTCTATATAAAAATTCCGGTTTCATATTTATAGACCTGGTATATGTCCGCTTTCGTATATTCAGGGTGGGCCATTTTAATCTATGCACCCAAAGTTCTTTGTACCTAAGACAGATACGGAAAAATAGTTCAGACAAAAGTTGTTCAAGATAATGGGGGTCACCTATCCGTGTAGCTTTGACCTTGAGACTACTTGTCAAGGTAATTTGAAGATCAGAGTGGTTTTTTTTAAATCGGAACCCCTATTTTTGACACCGGATTCGAAAAGCGCGGAAAATTTTACGTCTGAAATGATATTTTGAAGTTTTTTTTTGGGACCTTGAGAAGGTCAATTGAAACGTTACGATTATAACTTTAACCACGAACCAAATGTTCGAAGTTGCCTCCATTTGCTTCAAGGCACAAAGTTAAACGCCTTTGAAAATGGCGTACGGTGTCTTTCGAAGTGGGAATTGCTGCGCATGCTTCACGAATGCGGTTTTGCTACCAGGCAGTTATTTAGCATTTGACCTTAAATTGACCTTTTCAAGGCCACGAAAAAAATTCAAAATATCATTTCAGATGTAAAATCTTCCGCTTTTTTTGAATCCGGTGTCAAAAATAGGGGTTCCCATTTAAAAAAACCACTCTGACTTTTAAATAACCTTGACAAGTAGTCTCAAGGTCAAAATTAGTTACGCAGCTAAGTGACCTTTATTATCTTGAACAACTTTTGTCTGAACCATTTTTCTGTATCTGTCTTAGGTACAAAGAAATTTGGGTGCATAGATTAAAATGGCCTACCCTGTATACAGGGTCGCCGATTTATCTGAAGACATTGAAATATGTCGAACACTACGCATCGGATCAAAAAAAGTTCTCGATAAAATTTGTTCGCCTGGCAGGGGGTCATCCAATGATACCAAAGTCGACCCCTCACCACTACCCCCTGGGGCGGTGGTGTGGGTAACTTTGAAATCGTAAATGGGAATCTCTATTTTTTTATTGCAGATTCGGATGCCCCATAAAAAAAGTAACTTTTATCTGAAACATTTTTTTCGATTCGTGATAGATGGCGCTGTAGTCGCAAGGGACCTGGTTTTTGCGAATACCTCGAAAAATTACACATCGGATCGAAAAAAGAAAAAACACATTTTTAATTTTTCAAAAAGCTATTTAGCGATACGAAACTCGATCCACCCTCCCCACGCCACTGTAGTTCATGAAAACCCGACTAATCTAACGCGAAGACGCGAAGTGAACGTCGCACAGTGGGGCTGATTCCCGAAAAGCTGGTCAAAAGTCGAAAACGTAGTTCATTCTGTTTAAGATATAGTATATAAGGGTTTTTGGGGTCGCTGATTACGAATCTGAAGTCAAAATTGTAAAAAAACAAAATGGCGGGTTCAAAATGGCGTTAGAAAACCGAAAATACTCAGTTATAATACGGAATGTTTATCGAATTTGTATGAAACTTGGTTTCTGTAAGTTTTCGAGGTCGCTGAATACGAATCCGGTGTGAAACAAACACAATTCAATATGGTGGATCCAATATGGCGGACGCAATTTTCGAAATCAACCGGATTTGCTTGAAACTTGTTACACGGGGGTTTTTGAGGTCGCTGAACATGAATCCGATGTGAAAAAGACAAAATTCAAAATGGCAGATCCAAAATAGCGATTCTAAAAATTTATTAACTTTTTATAAATCCGTAAGTAAATTAGATATTTGATAAAAAGTAATAAAACATCTACTTTTACATCTATAATTGTATTGATTAAAATCACTTTTGGAAGACTTATTTTATACTATTTACAAGTTACATTTTCTTTCTTTATTGAAGTGAATGTACTTCAGTTACATGCAAGTAATTTTTTCTTTGAAGCACATATTTCTTAAAATCATTTTCTGAAACAAAATTAATTTGGTGAAATAAAATTAACATGTTCAAACAGTTAATTTATAATTATTTTAGCTTAAGTAGACATTTTTTAAGATTACTGTATAGTAATTTGATTTACAGTTTCAAAATAAATGTATTTGGATTATAGAGTAGTGATTTTCTTGTTTAAAAGAAATATTTTGTACATATTTCAGATAAGTAATTACATTTTTAATCATTTATAAAAATAATGAAAAATGTATAATTCAAATATATAAGAAAGTGTAATAAGGAACACGATTTTTTAAATACTAACATATTTATTTGAGAAATACAGTACAAAGTCAAATTCAAAAAATAAATTTATATTAACAAGAATATTGTTCTAATATTAACATCAAAATTAGTCTTCATCATCAGTCGAATTGTCTGTATAAAAATCTGAAGAATCTGAGGACATCGAAAAAGAATAGATAGAATCATGAGTAGACGCATAAACAGTTGGTGAAGTAAGCAAAACAATTGTTTCCGGAAATAAGGATTTTAATTTCTTATGTGGCAATTTCTTTAAGCTTGATATATACGGATCTGATGCCACCAACAAGCGCAAGAAAAGATCTTCCATCGATTTTGTTCTGCTGCGATTTCGTGCAAAATCTTCACGGTATCTTTTAATATATTTATTACAAGACTCCTGTGCATCTTCAGACATTCGTCCGATTGGCAATAAAGCAGATTGTATTATTTCAGAGCCGTGAATTAAAAGTTTGTGAACAGGAGTAGGCATGTAGAATCAGGGATATAAGTCGACGAATTTTCGAGCTGTTTCTATTGTGTATTCTTGGAAATGTGGTACATTAATTTCATGACCACTTGAAATAGCTTGTAAAATAACATGGAACCTTTTAATAACATCTTCGTCAACGCCCGTTATAGTAGCGGAAATTGATGCATTTTCGAAAAATCGTCGAGCAGTGTTCCCATCATTCGTACTACTATATCCAGGCTTTGGTTGATCCACAATAAGTCCTAACTGTTGGCAAATACCTTTTTGACTATTTTTTTTTTCTATTTTCTGTCGCTTTCTTATCTTCACTTGTTCGCCATTTTGAATTTTTTGACACCGGATTTGTATTCAGCGACCTTAAAAACCCCCGAGTAACAAGTTTCAAGTGAATCCGACCGATTTCGAAAATTGCGCCCGCCATATTGGATCCGCCATTTTGAATTTTGTTTTTTTGACACCGGATTCGTATTCAGCGACCCCCAAAACCCCCGAGTAACAAGTTTCACAAAATTATATTCATTTGAAAAAAACGTGCAACAAGTGGTTAATGTGAATTTGTAATTTTTTATATTCAAATGTGCACTAAAAACAAAATTGCAGCTAGCTGCAGCTGATTTTTACTAATTTTGTTACATAGCAGTACAAACTTTAATTTAAAACTTGTTTCGTTGCGGAACACTGCAGAACTTTTAACTTTTTCCCTGTTTTTCTAAAATGATTGCACATAATTTTTCATTTTTTTCTACTTTAGACATTGTTTAGCTATTCATTTATATGCATCTGTTATAATTTTCGACACATATGATAATAAACTACTTTCTTCAACCTGAAACCTCCATTTTGCAGAATTAAGAAACACCAATTTTACGATTTTCTACGAATTTTTCAATATGACGCTTGAATATGAGCTCGAATGATCGAGCTATTACTTGCGTGAAGGTCTTTTTTGTACTGGCTTATACTAGCCCTTATAAAATGTTCCATTATATTCTTTAAACATTACTCTATCCACCTATGTACTCTAAACCCTATAAAATGAAACTTCATTTTTCGACTTTTGACCAGCTTTTCGGGAATCGGCCCCACTATGCGTCGGTGCGGTCTGACACCGGTCAACCGTTTAAACTCCCGAATGACGGTGTCACGTCAAGTCGCGAAAAACCGCACAAAGTGTGCAACCGAGTACCCGAAGCGGTAACTTGTGACAAAGCCGTCGCGCAGCCATTGCCGACGCACAGAAGACGAGCGCAGGAACCACCAAGGACGGGTCAATGGTACCAGGGACGAAAACTGGACCAACCTTCGAGGGGAGCTACGAGACAACAGGTCTACAGCACCAAAGGAACAGCACCCGAGGAACAACGCCATGGAGAGGACCGTCAGCCAGATCATCTTCCTGTAAGTGGCGGTTACGTTATACATATACATATAGCCTCGTAAAATCAAAGCCGTAAATGGAGAAAACGCTCCAACGGATATATGTATCTCTCGTGAGATTATTTTTTTTGAAAGTACAGCCCTTCGCGAAATAAACATGTCGGAATCCCGAATAAGATGTAGAGGCAACACGTTAGAGACGACGTTGCCTGGCGCAGGGGCAGACTCCACAGCCGGATTAGCTGCGGCTGTAGGGGACATCGTTTATGAAGCGCGCAGGGCGTTATCAGAGCTCTCGTCGACGGGACGAACCCCCACGGCCAGACAGGAGGTCCTCGCATGCCGTCTGACAGCCCAGTTTGGCGTGAACCCACTTAGGGGTGCGTCGTTCGGGGATCACGATAGTGACGATAGCGACGACATTTTCAATATGGCAACTGGTGGCAGAACTCCCGAGCGCAGCACCGCGGAAATGGTTGAGCGGGAAATTGGAAACATGCTAACTGTAGATCGCGTAGGTTTCCTTGCAGCTACCGGTACGGGAGCCCGGTCAGTACCTTCACGAGTACGAGATCGGTTAGAGGCGGTCGACCAGAAAAGGCCAATGCGAACTCGATCGTGAACTCCGGGAGGCTCAAACATCGTCGGCAAGACGAATCCCCACGGACCCGCTCAACGAGGTAGGTGCGGACGTGTGCAAACTCATCCAGTCCCTACAGGAGCAAAATGCCGAATTGCTACGGAAGCTGGAAGGAACTGGGTTAAAAGAACGCCCGATACCACGTCCGCGGTCGAGGCAAACACGATTCGAGGAGCCGGAGTACCCTGCTGCGGATACCGTGTTCCAAAGGGAGCAACCGCGGGTACCAGAAACCCGTGGTCAAACGCTCGACCTGGGGCTGGCCTTGAAAAATATAAAGCATTTCGACGGCAGCAACGCTGACGAGCTGAACGCCTTCATACGGTCCTGTGAAACCGTTTTCAAAAGAGCTGCGCCCGGTGACCACGAGATCCTGTTGGAATCGGTACTGAGCAGCAAGCTCGAGGGTGGGGCGGCCAGAGAGATTAAACATAAAGTCATCCTCTCGGTAGTGCAGCTTAAGACCGAGCTGGAGGCCCTGTACGGGAAGCGAAAGTGGCTGCCTGCGTTACAGGTCGAATTCAACTCCCTCCGGCAGGACCAGGGCGAGAATATCGCGGTATATGCCGCCAGGATAGAGCGTATCACCGTCGATATTATAGGAAAGCTCTGCGAGTAAGCCGTCTCGATGTCGGAAATGCGCATCATCGAGAAAATAACACGGAAGAGCGGCCATGCCAACTTCGAAAATGGACTGCACGGGCAGGTCCAAGTTCTGATCAGATCCCGTACTGAAGGAAGGATGCCTCAAGCCCGAGACCATGGTGAGCAGGTGCTCCATGGAGTTGCAGGGTGTGGCAGGTGAAAAATTCACCCCCTTTGGTATAGAAAAAATTGTGCTGGAGACAACGGCTCTAAATGTGGAACATTGGTTCTACATAGTCCCGAATAATGCGCCGCTAGGGGTCTATGGGCTGCTAGGAATGGATTTTATTAAGTATCACATGGCAGATATCCTGCACGGAGAGATGCTGGAGCTGTACGAGCACTGCATCCCGCTACTGGACGGCACGACGAGGGTATCTCTGCCGCCGCGCAGCCAGACAGTCACCTACGCCGCAACAACGAGCAAGTTTGTAGGATTGCTCCCAAGAGTAGAGCTCGATGACGGGGTCATTATGGGTGCTTGCGTTACGCCGCCGCGTGGTAGTGGCAGTGCAATCAGCTTAAAAAATACTACCGATCAGGTGGTAGAGGTACAACGTCCTTCAGTGAAGCTCGAGCCGCTCGAGGAAGCGGCAGTAGGGCAAGCGGCCGAGACAGCAGCTATAGAGGTATGTGCCGTCAGCACGGAGTAAGGGGCCGACCGCCTCGCGCGTCTAGCCAAGGAGCTTGACACGGCGAACCTCAACCAGGAAGAGCGCGAAGCGCTTAACGAAATCACAAGAGAATACGAGGACGTGTTCCATCTACCAGGGGATAGGATTCCGTGTACGCCAATGGTAGAGCATGTGATACCCCTTAAGGAAGGGGTGCAGCCCATTAAGGTGCACCCATGCTGGCTGCCCGAGACCCACAAAAGAGAAGTGGAGAGGCAGACCTGCAAAAAGCTTGCAGACGGCATTGTCCAACCCAGCAGGAGTCAGTGGAACGCGCCGCTGCTGGCTGCAGCGAAGAAATCTGATGCAGCCGGAGTGAGGAAAATGCGCGTAGTGGTGGACTTTCGGAAGTTGAACGAAGTCACCGTCGGGGACTCGTACCCACTGCCCAATATCACCGAAATATTGGACCAGCTGGGACGGGCCCGGTCTTATACCGCCGGTATTATACCGGATCTCACCTCTGGGTTTCACTAAATGCCGATGGCGCAGCAAGACAAAGAAAAATCCGCATTTTATACACCACAGGGCCATTTTGAGTATAACCGCATACCGTTCAGACTCAAGAACGCGCCACCGACATTCCAGACACTGATGAACTCCACGCTGGCTGGACTGCAGGGAGTTAAATGCTATGTGTAACTAGACGACATAGTAGTTCACGGCAAAACCTTCACGGAGCACAACGAGAGGCTGCGAGAGATACTGCAGCGGCTAAGAGAAGCCAGATTGGCAGTGCAACCGAGCAAGTGCCAGTTTCTGCGCAAAGAAACGCAGTACCTTTGCCACATCATCTCCGAAGAGGGTGTATGTGCTGATCCGAAGAAACTGAAAGCGGTAAGGGAATTTCCGGTGCCGAGAGACGTAAGAGGAGTACAATCCTTCGTCGGACTAGCTGGTTACTGCCGGAAATTCATCAGAGGTTTCTCGAAGACCGCGAAGCCACTCACAGAATTAACCCAGAAAAGGGTTAAATTCGAGTGGACCGCAGTAAGAGATGCTGCCTTCGAAGAACTGAAGACAGCGCTTACCACAGCACCAGTATTGCAGTATCCAGACTTCGAAAAGCCATTCGTTGTAACAATAGACGCCTCAGACAGGGCGCTCAGCGCTATGCTTTCGCAAGGCAAGATCGGGGACGATTTGCCCATATGTTACGCGAGCCGCACCATGTCGAAAACTGAGCTAAATTATACAACGACGGAAAAAGGCCGCGAAAAGTAAACATTGCAAGGCTGCTCGAGGCAGAGAGCGACCCAACGGCGGAGCTACCGGTGGGCACCCCGAGTGATGAAACTGCGGACAGAGCACCGAAAAGGCCTGCTGAGGAAGGGAGGCACTGCGGGGCCCGTAGCCCGCAAACGTTCAGCAGTACAAACGTAGACAGCGCTACGAAAAAGTATAGCGACGGCCGCAGTGGCGTAACCATTCCCTCTAACGATGACCACCTAAAAATAATAAGAAAATATTACGACACCCCCACAGGAGGGCATGAAGGTATCAGGCGTACGTTACATCGGATCCGGACCAAGTACAATTGGCCCGGTCTAAGAAGGGACTTGGAACAGTATATATCGTCCTGCGAATCCTGTCAAAAGAACAAAATCAAGAAAAGGGAACGAGTGCCGATGGTGGTAACAGACACCCCATCAAGGTCATTTGAGAAAGTAGCGGTCGACATCGTAGGACCGCTACCTGAAAGCGCATCTGGAAAAAATATATACTCACTATCCAGGACGCTTTACGAAGTACAGTGCGGCGGTACCGCTGCCGAATCAGGAAGCATCGACAGTCACAAGAGCACTAGTCGAAGAATTAATTTGCCGGCACGGAACGCCGAAAATAATATTATAGGATCAGAGTACGAACTTCCTCAGCTCGACCTTCAAGGAAATGTGTTGACTGCTGCGAATCAAAAAGATACGAACAACGGCCTATCATCCCGAATCTAACGGCGCATTAGAGAGATCGCATCGCACTCTCGCAGAATATCTGAAAATTTTCATAAGCGAGGATCAGAAAAATTGGGACGAGTGGTTGCCGTACGCAATGTTTACGTACAATACCACTCCACACACGAAGACCGGACTGTCTCCCCACGTGTTAGTGTACGGATGCGAGGCTGCATTGCCGACCGCCGTGAAACAGGAGCTCCACAGCACCTATGCCTACGATGACTACGTCCACGAGTTACGCGAGCGATTAGGCGATGCATGGACAGTAGCACGCGACAACCTGGAAGTCGCGAAAAGACGGTCAAAGAATACGTATAACCACGGCGCACAGGTGCACGAGTATCTCGTCGGCGAACGCGTACTCCGCCGTGACGAGACGGTGCGCAGTGGGCGGTCAGCCAAGCTGACCCTGAAGTAGACGGAACCTCACGAGAGGGTGGAAACGAGGCCCCCGGTCAATTATATAGTCCGGAAAGGACGGAAAACTCAGGCGGTGCACGCAAACCGCCTGAAGCTCTTTATCGGGCACTAATAGATCAGGAATATATGAAATTACCTATAGCTAATTAACAGATTAATTAAAGCTAAGATTAAATGTGGGTAAGAACCCCTCAGGGCGCAAGATGAAAACTTTAATAAACCAAGCAGAGTTAGTAATAACGCTATATAATTGTGACAAACAAAAAACATTTTTCGATTAAGCTTATAATGGTCGACGGCCTTGAAAGCTTCAAAGCCATAAATAGGAAATATGGACGCTGCCGATGCCCAAAATCTCCACAAGGAGATTGCCAGAATAAAGGCCTCACAGCAGACCCTTCAGGAAGGGTTGAAAAACTGAAAATAAGTGGTAACGACCATCCTCAGCCTATATAATGAAAGCGCGTATCATATAAAGGCCATCGAACAGGCCCTGCTGGCCCAGATACAGCGTATCAATCGCACACTCAACGACAACCTGTACTATGTAACGGGGCGCCAACACTTGGAGGAAACGCTCAACGCGATAAGTATTGCAGTCGAGGCATTACTCATCGACGTACAGGAGTTAGTATAGCTGGTAAACGACATAGCTAGTGGTAAGGCCAGAGCAACGTCCCTGCCGCTAAGAACGCTCACAAGACATCTCGTCGACGCACTACCACACCTATCGCAACGAAGGCAACGCGGTAGTGCTCGTGCGAGAGATACCGCTGATCGGGCAACCATAGCACTATATATAAAAAGTACAGTATACAAAAATACTTTAAAATTGCAAGGTACCGAGCAAATCGTGCATTTCTCCGTCGACACACCTGCAATTTCGGTTACAAACGACGCACTCTCCGAATCCCAAAATACGCGAAAATGGTCACAAATAACCGGAATACTGGCTTTGATATGCGTATGTATTGTAACCGCTCTAAGATTCAGCGTGAAAACGACAGGGTAAACATCCCAGGTCATCCAGAAGAATTACCTTCCTCCGTACGACCTGAATTTTTGGGAAATAGAGGCTCAGACGCCTCCCACTCATACTACAGAGGAAATTACGCTAGCAAGCATACTGCAAAATCCGAAGGAGCTGCAAAAGCTCTAAGATCGAGCAGAAAAGATGTTAGAAACCCTCGACATCGCCGGAGATGGGGCGCCGCATCCCCATTTCATAAGCTTCTACTCGCTAAGTGCAATAGCACCAATAGCTTTAGTCGGCTTCCTTTTGTTCAAATATTATACGTCATACTGAACCGGACGCCGACAAGGACAACCGAGGCAGCGACCCCGGCAGCAGCCGAGGTGAATATTACTCTCGGGCCACTCGGACGACAACAGCCACAGGAGCGACCGCGATCCGAGCGGACCAGGGCCTCGTGAACTCGTCCCGTCAGCCAAGTGCGATGGCCAGATGAATGGCCATGGCCATAAAGAAAAAATAGCAAAAGGAAAAATGGTTAAACCATGATAGAGATTGTATTATGTATTTTTATGCCTGCTGTATTGTCCAATATATACCAGGTCTATGAATATGAAACCGGAATTATGTGTAGAAAATACACGTTTATTGTATGAAAATGATAAAAAATATTTTATTCGAAGTATTGCCCATCGCTAGCTATACATTTTTCTCACCTGTCTGACAATTTGAGGATGCCACGCCAAAAAAACTGTTGCTCTTTTGAGCCAAACTATTCATCGTGCTATTTTCGTACATTTTCGTAAGAAGTAAAGCGCTGCTCAGCAAGTACGTGTCCCATCGATGCAAATAATCAATAATCGGACGGAGCCAATTCTGGTGAGTAAGCCGCATGCGAAAGTATTTCCCAACTAAACGCCTCAATCATTTCGTTGACCAGTTTTGCTGTGTGTGATGGTGCATTATCATGAAGCAAAATCACTTTGTGTTGCTTTTTTTTATATTCTGGTTGTTTTTCACGCGAAGCTCGATTCAAATCGATCATTTGCTGTCGGTAGCGTTCAGTATTGACGGTTTCGCCAGGTTTTAGCAGCTCATAATAGATCACACCCTTCTGATCCCACCAAACACAGAGCATTGTCTTTCGTCCATAGCGATTTGGTCTTGCGGTCGATGTGGATGGTTCGCCTGGAGTTACCCATGATCTTTTATGCTTAGGATTCTCAAAATATATCCACTTTTCATCGCCAGTCACAATTCGATGGAAAAATGACTTTCTTTTGTACCTGGCGAGCAGCATTTCGCAAGTGGTTTTTCGGTTTTCCTGCTGTCTTTCATTCAGTTCATGTGGAACCCATTTTCCCATCTTCTGGATCTTTCCCATGGCTTTCAAACGTACGGAGACGGCTTCTTGTGTCACATTTAATTGATCCGCGAGTTGTTGTTGCGTTTGAGCGTCATCCTTATCCAACAATGCTTGCAATTCGCTGTCTTCAAACTTTTTGGTGGTCTTCCACGTTCTCCGTTTCTCACGTCAAAATCGCCACTTTTGAATTTTTTAAACCACTCAAAGCACTGTGATTTACCAAGAGTATGCTCACCGTAAGTTTCGACGAGCATTCGATGCGATTCTGCACCAGTTTTCTTCAAATGGTAACAGAAAATCAATGCTGTCCGCAAATCGTAGTTTCCAGGCACAAAATTCGACATGTTCAACGCTATTACAAACTATGCTGTTGTATGAAACTCGTATTGTTGTGAGCTGAAAATCTTTGTCAGAGATGTCAACAAGGAAATGGCGCCAATGACGTGGTTTGACGGTAACTACATTGACAGCTAGGGCCATCTATGGGCAAATTCCGGTTTTATATTTATACCAGGTGTATGCATAAGTTTTTTAACTAAGAGATGATGCCAGCGAAAAGTACGCAGCGTATTAATTTGATACATACGTCATTTTGTTCGTCTGACATTAACCTACAAACACACACAAGTTGAGTCCGCCAAAAACTAGCGTCTTTGTTTTATCGTTCAGTGATCATGTCGAGTTTTGTGCCTAAAAAAGAACATTTGCGGCACGCATTCCTTTTCTTCTTTAATCAAAAGAAAAAGGCTGCTGAAACGTTTGCTGGTAGAAACATATGGTGAACACGCTCCATCGATTAGAACATGTGAGACATGGTTTCGACAATTTAAAAGTGGTGATTTCAATGTGAAAGACAGTGAGCGCTCTGGTAGACCACAAAAATGCGAAGACGAGCAATTGCAGGAGTTATTGGATGATGACCCAACTCAAACTCAACGGCAATTAGCAGAAGCATTACATGTGTAACAAGAAACAATCAGCAGACGTTTACGAGTAATGGGGAAGATCAATAAACTCGGTAAATGGGTCCCACACGATTTGAATGAACGTCAAATAGAAAATCGCAAAGTCACTTGTGAAGTGCTGCTTCAACGCCACGAAAGGAAATCATTTTTGCATCGAATTGTGACGGGTGACGAAAAATGGATTTATATTGAAAACCCGAAGCGGAAAAAATCGTGGCTTTCACCTGGCGAAGCCGGTCCTTCAACACCAAGGCCAAATCGCTTCAGCAAGAAGACCATGCTCTGTGTCTGGTGGGATCAGAGCGGTATTGTGTATTATGAACTCTTGAAGCCCGGCGAAACCGTTAATACACAACGCTATCGCCAACAAATTATTAATTTAAACCACGCATTAATCGAAAGACGACCGGAATGAGCCAGAAGACATGGCAAATTGATTTTGTTACACGACAATGCGCCGTCTCACACAGCAAAAGCAGTGAAAGACACCTTGAAATCGCTTGGATGGGACATCCTTCCGCACCCGCCGTATTCGCCAGACCTGGCGCCATCTGACTATCACCTCTTCGCATCAATGGGGCACGCGCTCCCAGAGCAGCACTTCAGCAATTTCGAGGAAGTTGGAAAATGGCTCGACGAATGGTTTGCCGCAAAAGACAAGCAGTTTTTCTGGCATGGTATTCATAAGTTACCTGAAAGATGGGCGAAATGTGTAGAAGCCGATGGCCAATATTTTGAATAAAACAAAAATTAATTTCCCTTGAAAATGACGTGTTTTTTTTTTACCAAAAAACCGGAAAAAACTTATGCATACACCTGGTAGACCTGGTAGAATATCATTGTAAGAGGAAATACGGGAAACCAATGGAAGAAAACATTTTTTAGAGGAAATTTTTTTTTTTTTAAGGGGGGAGGGATGTTGTGCCGTGAACTAATTGTTTGTATATTATTTCGCCATTGTCCTCCTTTGCGTGAGGCTCACTCACCAAAGTAAAAAAATGTGCAAATGTAAGCATCGAGCTGCCCGCAATGACTGCAATCAGCTCGAGCTACAACTTGCTGGAATTCCCAAGCAAAGATTATTATGAAATCCATTTCGACACTCGATTTCGGTCAATGGGGCAAATAACTGCTTTGCCGAAATCAGTCTAAATTTTAACATCAACCTGAACGATTGATCGTGGGTCGGACTCGCCCGAAATATAAAATTCTAACAGTAGATTCGGACGCGACAGGTTGTATTAAACTCTGATTGACTTTTAAATAGACAGCGGAAAGTTGCCGTTGCCTATAATAAACATTTCCATTTTACATAAATTCACGTTTACACGAATTACTCGAGTTCCTTCTCTTAATCAGCAAACGATCCCAAAATAAATACTTTCTAATATTATACCGATTACCGAGTTATCCAATTACGCGGTACCGGCATAACAGTCTTTTAGAATTATTGAAAATAAGACATTTCAAGCGAAAATTACTTAATAGAAAAAGACTTTATTATAGCGTTATGAAAAGCTCTCGAGATAAGCTACAAGAATATGCAATAAAAAATTGGGGGTTCCATTTAAAAAATTGCTGGTGACCTCCACGTGACCTTGACAACGCTATTCAAGGTCATACTAATTCCACTGTCTGATGCGTCATTTAAAACCCTACAACTTTTGTATGAAAAACTTTTTCGAAAATGCGTATTTTTGAAAATAAAAGGGTTCGACCGGTGGTCGTACGCACTCTGTATATACAGAGTGCGCTATCTTTTATGTCTGTATGTAAACATTGAATAATTTTTAAAAAACAACCGATTTTCATATATGAGGTATTTTCATTTAATTTGGTCCTTTAAATTTATTTGGACTAGTTTTTGAATACGACATGAATCAAGTGGCCGCCTTTATCGGCCAAAGCAAAATGCGTCCTTTTTGCTGCGCTTTTAATCATTTTTTCGAGCATCTCGGGCGGTATAGCGATGATTTCAGCACGAATGTTTGCCTTGAGCTCGTCAATGATCTAAGGCTTGTTGGCGTACACTTTGCTTTTCAAATAACCCCATACAAAGAAGTCCAGAGGGGTCATATCTGGAGATCTGGGTGGCCAGTCAATGTCGCTATTTTTTTACATCACACGTCCAGGGAATTTTCGTTGCAGAAACTGCGTTGTTTGATTTGCAGTGTGGCATGGCGCGCCGTCTGGTTGAAATCAGTAACCGTCCAGACCTTTTTTACATATTTGGGGGCAGACATAATGAGCCAATATCCACCGATATCGATTCCCATCGACTGTTTCGCCTTCTGTGAAGAAAAATGGCCCAATGATGGTTTTGGTGCAAACGCCGGCCCAAACAGTCACCTTTTGGTCATGCAATGGTGTTTCATGGATCTCGTGTGGATTCTCCATTCTAAAAGTTCTGCCAACTTCAAAGATGCATTAGAAATTTTTTCGGAACACTTCCATAAATTCGCAATGTTTTCCATTGTCCGGAACATGTTTATTTATAATTTTTCCTTAGCGATGGTCATTTTTTGAAGCAAGGTGGTCTCGATATCATTATTAAAGTTTTGAAATTCATTTGCAAATTCTCAGACCATCTTTTGCGACGCACTTACAAATATGCCACCTCGTAAGCAATTCGGAATCATACGCGATTTTCAAAAAACCAATTTCTTCATTTTTCCACCCTCAAAAAAATTGCAAAAGTTTTGCAAATCGAGCTGATAGTTTTATTTTGGTATAAACGTCAGTATCTGAACTTTCTTAGTGTACGAAATAAAAAACCGGTAAGTGCCTTTTTGATTTTATTTGAAATGAAAAGATGCTGAAAAATGAAATTGCAAAACCTAGAAACGTTCCATAACGTTAAATAGCGATGATTCCTTTATATTACACACAGCTAGCAAATCAGCTCTCAAATTGCTCTATTTTTCTTTACTTTTTCATTTCGTTTTTATTGTATAAAGAAATATTAAGCACTTCATAACGCATGAAAAGTACGAGGTAATTAAATGTTCATAACGAAGATAAGTAAATATTAATGAAATTTGAAGTTCAATATTTGTACACAATGAACGACAATAAGTTGCTGAGTATCAGTGTACCTAACCCGAGAATTCGTTTTATTGATATAAAAAATACGTAGCTAGAGCTACGAAAGTACTAAAGAACTTTATGAAGCAAAAAGCCCCCATCTATAACGTGGCCAACATTCCCTAAGAAAGTAGGTTTCTTAACTGTTGAAAAAAGATCATACATAGCTGTTAGAGAACACACCAGCATTCTGCTGCGCGTGGCTGAACTGTTCACTGCAAACGTGGCCAAGCGCTCGATGCTTCTGCATGCCTGCAGGACCTCAAGGGAGTGTGAAACCATTCGTGATAAGCATGCCATGAGCCAGCTCACCGTGCGCACGCGCTCTACAACAGAGTTGTTGGTAAAAGCTGGTTTGAAACCGCAGCCATGTTACTTGCGAAAATCGGTCGGTTCGGTACGGTCTCACCTCGTATAGCGTGCATCTCAGCTCTTCAGTGTTTACGGTGCTCAATTGTGTTCAATTAGTCGAACAGAACTGAATCGAAATTCGCGAGGGTTTACCGCAAGCAGCAGACTACTCGAATGAAACAAGGCCTAAACTAGTGGTCATTGTCGATCTAATGAGCGAAAATCGAACAATACCGTTATAAAAATCTTAGTGTCATCTTCATCGCGCAAAATCTTTTCAATCAGGGTCACGGGCAGCACGATATCTCCTTAAATGCTAATTATATCGTTGTCTTCAAAAATCCGCGAGATCGCGCGCAAATTCAACATCTAGCACGCCAGGTATGTCCCGAGAATCCAAGATTTTTGCAGGAGGTATATTTCGATGCAACAGCTGCACCGCACGGCTATCTATTATTCGACTAGAAACAATCGATGCCTGATAATTGTCGAAATGCGCTTGTAATGGCGTTGCATGGACCTCTCGATAAAATAAATTATTATATTGCAAGCGCTGTGTTATCTGAAGCAAGATCAACGACGTGCAATTTTGCGCAAAGCAGATGTAGCGGTCGCACGGTGTATATCCAAGTGTGCTCTAAACGTTTTACCGGGAAACGTGAGTCTAAATAACATGTAAAAAAATCATCTTCGGAGGCACGCGACAATTCTTCGACGACTAGCCGCGAAAAGGGGAAATTGGAGTGGTAAGAGGAAGACCATCGTCGAGCAATGTGTCGGATTTCTCAAGTTGCACTTGTACCTGTCTTGGTCTACATGAGCCATGGAATATGCCAGAAAGATGGTGCTTATTCTTAATGATAACATACATCGTCTCGCAGGTCTAGACACTACTGCTACTACTACTACTACTGCCAGAGATAAAAAATAAAGTGAATGCAAGTTTTTTTGGGCCGTTCAAATGTCGGGTTCAATTCTTTAGTTAGGCCATGATAGACTAGACGACAATAATCCAAAAGAGGAAAAATTAGAGAAGTAATCAGCAGTGTTCTTAATTCTTGCGAAAGTGGTTTTCGATGGAGTTTAAATCTGTAGAAGGTAAAGTGGACTTTTCGGAAGATATGCTTGACTTAAGCTCCCCACGTTAGGTTGCAATGTAACATCACCCTTAAGTTTCGCACCACATTAACCAAAGGAATAGTCGTATCATTCAAAGAGATAAGTGATAATGCGCGGAAGTCAAATTGGTGAACAAGGAAGAGTAGAGATAAGAGCAGGATGGAGTAAAGGTGTACACATACTTGAAAAAAGGAATAAAATTAGGTACTCACCGCTGCTGTTGTTGACGTCCACCTTCATTCGACGGCGATTTTGAACTTCTGTCTCTCACTATCTTACTCACACAAACCCACACACACACATGCGCGCGCGCACGTGGACACTTTCCCACCCGAGCATCGTCCGCTTCAGGAAGCTCGGACGTCCTCGAAGCCCTCGTGCACGTCGCTGCCATCGTACCGGATGTCTATTTCGGCACCGAGGACTCCGAACACCCGCTGGCGTCGTAACGAGGATACATTGTGAAAAATACGTTTTTGGATCCACGGTCACGAAGTTAAAGACAGACTGAATGCTCAGGATGCTGCTGGCTGGTATCACAGGGTTTGAAGATATCAAACCCCTCTGAATCATAACTAGGTATTCAGCGCTTTGAATGCAACGACAGCGGTTTTGCACGTGCGTACCGCTTTGCGCTGTGCTCCTCGCGAAGCGCTTGCTTTGCAGTAAAAGGCGCAGAATATATTACCGTACCGAGAAAGACCTCGATTATAATTACTGTAATAGTTTATATATAATTATAAAATAAGAGACACAGTAAGACGAGATATTTGTTTTTAATTAATCAATATTTTATTTAAAACACTTTACACACATTTACCGTCGCATGCAACATCCCTGCAAACACGGTAATCGTCGATCGGAGATTCCTCCACCTTTAATTTATTTTTATCACTATCTGATCGTCGAGAGGCAAAAGCATTGTAATATTCACGTACTATTCTATAGTTTTTCATTACATTATCGCTAAAAAGATTATTAAATCGCGATAGGGTGAATCCGCACGACATACGATGCAGGAATACGATACAAAATAGTCCAAACACATCCGATTACTCTGTAGCTGCTTGAGCATGTGCCGATAGAACTTGCAATTTCTTCGTAGCCATGCGAGATGTTTCGGTATAATAGGTGGTAGTCCATAGCTATCAACGTACATTTGACATGCACATCACACCTTATAGGCGTAGACTTGGCTGGCTTACTGTTAAATCGCGACGCGTATATTTTCTCGGTATTTCTATGTACAACGTTATCGGTAATTATTATCGGTATTATCGGTATTATCGGTATTATCGGTATTATCGGTAAGAAGTCACCAGCCTATATTCTCGAATTGTTCCAAAGTGAGGGTGATACATCTTAGCGCTCTGAGAGGAGACCACGATTCGTATTTAACATACTTTGTATCATACAACGACATATGAACAAGCGTATTCCTTCTCGAGAATATCTCTGCGGAATTCTCTACCAATCCTTGTCACTTCGTCGTCCACTTTTGATATGTCGAAGGCACGTCTCTATGCTCATCTGTTTGGCCATGAGGATTTGGTATAATATTTTCTGATACGTTGCTAATTTTATATTTTTGGTACTTTCTTATATTATATTTGGATGGTATTTGGTTTGATTTTATTTTTGATATCTTATTAATTTGGTCATATTCAGATTAGTGATATTTATTATTTCTTGATCCCGATATGATTTCAGATATCTTGTAAATTCATTTGTACTAAATTTTGATTTTGATATTTGGTTATTTCTAGATTACGTTGTGATTTTTGATATTTTGTTATTTCGTAATTATATTTATTTTTTTCCATATTTTGTCATTTCATTTCACTTCGATATTTTGCTACGTTTAACTTGTAGTATGTAATTGTAGTCTTTATACATTTTATTATACTTTCATTCATCTTGTATTAACGTTGCCAAATAACTACTAAGGCGTAAATAAACGATCTCTCTCTCTCTCTCTCTCTCTCTCTACCCCCCCCCCCCCCAGAACCGGGTGTGCATCCCAGAACGTCTCTCGCTACTTCTAGTGCCCCTATATCACTGATTGTTACTCTTAAATCTTCAAAGATGCATGATCACGGTATTCGCAAGAAACGAGAAAAAGAAAGTTGACAGTCCACCTAGTTTTCGCTATTGATCAACGTGAAAGCGTAGGCTTAGCGAGTTCTTACCGCCTCAAATTTACAACCTGCTTCGTCCGACGAAGGCAACGGTCGCTGCGTCGGGCTTCAAATACGTCTGGATGAGGTCTGGTACTATATGTATCTGTTCAGACACCTATCAGATTCACGCGGAGGTGGATATTGAAAAGCTGGTTTGACTTCAACCGGAAATCGTCGATTTTGGTCGTGCGATCAACGCATCCACCAATACTAACGAGTGAGGATCTTCACCACCTCATCTAAAAATTGAGCAATAATTAAATTGCGCATATCAACTTAATAAGAGCCCATATTTTTTCTCATGCGTACCACTTAATTTTTATATTAGAAACATGGCTTCATTATGCAGTACCCGATACACTTGTACATTGTAACGGTCATTTTTATCGTTGACATTAAATTAATTTTCCCAGGGGAAATTCGAGCTCGATCACAGGTGTAATTAATTTTAGACCTCTGGGTAGGTGAGAATAGGGTTTAGTTATGCAATCAATTAAGAACAGAATGTTAACGGTCGGTTTCCTGGTTCCACTTTCTTCACGCTCTTATAAGTATCTTATTTTCCTAATTCGCACGCATATCCTATAATTCATTTCTAATCCCTATAATAAAATTGACTCAAATGAAAACACAAAGTCGATATGATATTTATTTATTTATTTATTTATTTTTCATTCTATTTATGTACCGTCACTGACGTTTCCCCGGTCGTCGTCGCTTTCCGTCTCGTACGTTTCGTCTTGTGTAATTACCCCCTAATTAATCAGTATCGTACGTGTCTCCACGTCTGGCTCAGGAGTGGCAAGCCATTCCATTTCTTCATGGTCATCTTCCTCTTCCTCGACGTCGCTGTCAGACCACTTTTCGTACACCGTCTCGTCTTGCGGTCCGGTTTCCGTGGCGGCTCGTGTTGTTGATGTCTGCGCTGTCGCGCCAGCAGCTGAAACTCTTCTTCTTTCCTCCCGTCTTTCCTGGCGAAAGTGTTTCCAGAGCCTTCCACCGTCGGGGCCATACTCGTATTCCGGGTTGTTCTGGACCCTCTTTGCCATTCCTTCCTGAATGAGTTGTTCGGAGACATCATAGCACTCATCTCGGAAGCTAGCATGGATGTCTATCCAGATCGCCTCCACCATCGGGTCTAATTCATTGATGTAAACATCGCATGTCCTTTCGGATGTTAATTCCATGACGCGATTCCTCGCTGTCTCCGTCCAGGTTGGTCCTGCGGGGTCGAGGCGGTCCAGAGCGCAAGCTATTGCGAAATAAGGCTCTCCAAGATATATATTTGGTGCGGTATGTATAGAGTTTCCATATTGATCGCTGCCTTCTTCGCCAGATCCCCCAGCCATACATAGACCCTTCCGTCCGATTTTTTTCTCATCAGAGTGCCCCGGAAGAACGTATACTCGCTGGTATCTTCCTCGTTTATCATTAGGAAGAGTACCGATTTCCCGGGGTACGCTTCTTCCTCTAAGATTGGTGAAGTTGAGGGTCGTCGCGTGCCGTAGTTGCCACCATCCTCAGAAACCTTTCTCTTCTTACTTCCTCTCGTTTGATCCATACGTGGAATCGGCCCGGACCCTCCACTCCGATTATCTCAGCTTCATATGGTTCCCCGGGGGGGAGATATTCCACCGCAATTTTTAATGAAACGATGCATTTTTTCTTTTCTTTTTATTTAACAAAACAAAAAAAATTTGAGAGAAAATAAATTTTCACGATTACGGATTTCTTTTTTTTCTTTTGATCTCTTTATCTCGGTTGCGATCCACTAGTCTTTGTGGATCCGATAGCTCGCCCCGTCCTTTTATATCATTTCCGAAACTTTTATTATTACTATTAAGACGACATACTCGTCTTATATTAAATATACCGCCGAAATGACGAGCTTAAACTAGATCCACACACACCAACATAGAGATTCATACCACATAGCACGCACACCTATAAACCAACTACCGTTACTCAAAATATAGTTATACTGACAAGCAGTAAGACTATAGTCTCAAGTAACGTATGAAGAAGTATCTATACGGAACACGCTAAATTATCATAACCAAGAAGAGGATATTAACGGGACAAATGGGCTACAGGAGATGGGCTACATGACGACTAGAAGATATAGTAATACCCTGCTACACCGACGGAAAGGAAATAAGAGCGGGGAAGCCGGTATAAAAGGGCACGACAAACCACAGTCGGGGAGTATTCTGTTCACAGACTTTCGCCAACATCCGGAATCTACCAAAGGAGGACCACCTAATCAACCAAAGGAAGACCAGCTAATCGACCAAAGGAGGACCAGCCATCCAGCTAAAAGAAGGACCACCTAGTCAAAACAAGGAGAAGCATCTTCAACTGCACCACTCCAAGGATCAGGCCTGTAACTTCTCGCCCAAGGAAAAACGAACATCTCCAAGGCCTACTACAGAGCCATCAGTCATCCAAGTAGTCCAGCATCCCAGCCTACAAGATCTTCCATCGAAATTATAACAAGTGGTATGGATCCTAAATATATTGAAATCCATAGGGACTAAAAAACACCATAGAAACTAGCTAGAGCCGCTCCTGCAGCATTTCCGATGCGCCGATGCACCGAGGATGCACCGCGCTGACGCCTCCACCGGAACAGCGGCGGGACCAGCGAGTAGATCGCTCAGCCAGAGGAGCTCGAGTGAGAGCTCCGTCCCCACTACAGTCCACGCGCTATAGATATAGAATAGGCTACCTCCAAACACCGAGGAATAAT
Organism: Cylloceria caligata; assembly: GCA_963942595.1. NCBI lineage: Eukaryota > Metazoa > Arthropoda > Insecta > Hymenoptera > Ichneumonidae > Cylloceria > Cylloceria caligata. Next base: position 70,888,914 of record OZ012706.1, on the reverse strand, counting down.
AACAGAGGCGATATAGATATAGTAACGATGGCAAGCTCAGCAAGCGCCTTCTATGTGTAGATACAATACCACCAAATAACTATAGAAATGCTTCATTAATTCAAGATAAAATCTCCTACTTCATGCGGACGCGATTATAGAGGCATGCGCAAGCCCGGGTTAAATTCTTGTTGTAAGGTGCATAATCACCAAAATTAAGAAAAAAGGAGTATATTTAATTTTTACACGAATTATTTCACTTTTACTTGTATTATTTATTAAATGTGTCTAATAAACCATACTTTTACCTAATACAGAAGCCTATATTAATTTCCTCCCTGCTCGAGTTCGAACTAAAACCCTTTAAGGGTGATGTTAACGTAAAATACTGTTACATTTGGCGCCCGAACAGGGACTCGAGCATAGGAAAGAAAGGCTGATATTGGGCTATAAGTATGAGTTTTGAATCGATATTCGCTCAGAGACTGGTGCAACGAGCCGCACTCGACGCTAGTGTCGAACTTAATACATCGCTACTAGGACGCTCTTTAGAGTGGGAATCTACAACAGCGGGCGGTATCTTAAGGCAACAACGACGGATTCAAGATCGGGAAGAAATCGCTAGGCTATCGGAAATTCCGAACGTAACAATGGAAGCCAATGCATCAGGGGAACTCCAAGATGGGCGATCGACACCAAAGCTAGGAGAAACTCTTCCGGTAGTTCCAGACCCAGTGAATATGAGCCAAATTATGGCCTTTCTCCAAACCATGGATGGAAAATTCGAGGATATCCGGACAGAATTACAACAAGCGAATCAGTCCTGTACCTCGAGAACAACAATACTCAAAGAAGATCTGAAGGAGCACATTAAACACAAAATACTCGATAGTGACAAACGGACGGACACGAAACTCGAAACAGTCCGTCGAGAAATAATTGAAGAGCAAGAAGTTGTCAATAATTATCACAGGGATATCATTGTCAACGAGCAACGGATTGTGGCACGACTAGACAAGGAGATGAAAGAGGCTATGGAACGAGTCAAGAAGAACCAAACCACTACAGAGAAACATGCAAATAGAATCAAGGAACTGGAACAACGCGTGTCCACAGGCATGAATAATTCCGCTCATGGTTTGTCGACGTTCCAAATAGGCAACCTCACTCGTCTCCAGGCGTCTACCCAAAAGACACCGAAATTTGCTGCAGACGGAAAGCAACGTCCCACAAAATTTCTCAAAGAACTTCAAGAGTACTGCGAGGCAGGAGGAATTAAAGGATCTGACGTACGCATCGTCATACAAGACGCACTGGAGGGCCAAGCTAAGAACTGGTGGCATCTCGTGGAAGGTAGCGTGCAAAATTTCTCGGAATTTGCAACAGCATTTTCTGCACGCTACTAGACCAGAGAGATGCAAGACAAGGTCCGTAGCAACCTGGAGTTTAGTACCTACGACACAGAAGGACAAAATCGCACCAGGGCAGAATACGCCACCCTCATCTTTGGTAACGCGAGAGACCTTGAAGAGAAAATGTCGGATGAAGCAATTATTCGCCGCCTAGCTCGACATTTTGACGAAGAGGTGCGATGTGCCGTCAGGATCCGGCAGATAAACAACGTCCAGGAATTCCTCGAGCTCCTCGAGAGCATCGACATGGCGGGGCCTCTTAATAGTAAGAGAAGGCACCAGAGGCGAGACTTTCAAGGACGCGGGGGACCGAGGGACCATGGATGGCGGGGACCACCGAGGAACGAGTGGCAACCACCACGAGTCCCTGACAGCTGACCACGTTGGCAGACCCCTTCGCATAATGGCAATGGAGGACATACAACATGGCAGCAGGCGGCGCAGAGACCACCGCAGCCATACAACACTCCTCCACCTACACCACGAGGAGCGTACCACCAGGGAGCGACAACATGGCATCAAGCACCGCCACCAGCACCGGCCAGACAGGAAGAGTATAGACAGACGAATGCAATCCAGGGACATCCCCCTGGACCATTCATCGAAAATACAATCACACCAGGAATGCGAGCACAACTAAACCTTTTCCAAAATACAAATCTGGGAAACGCTTAGACGTTGTGCCCGTACAAAAATCCGAAAGATAAAGAGAAAAACGAGGTGCAACGATAAATAAAAAGGAAATTCAAGGACGAAAAGAGGGAGTAAATGTAGAAAAAAGAAAGCAGAAAAGAAAAGAACGGAGAGCGTTAAAAAATGAAGAAGGAGGAGGAAAATCGAAGACAGACGAAGGGAAAATCGCCAGTGAGCCATCCAGTAGTAAAGTCATCCAAAATGATATCGTGATGCTGAAATCATCGGAACGGGAGCAAGGGATCGCAAGGGGAAATGGTATGATGATATACACCCCCGGTGCCCAGAAATTCCAGTAGGAATCGAGGGACTATCTGTGAATAGTCTGATTGACAGCGGCAGTGAGGTGAGCTGTATTTCTGAAGAATTTTTTAAACAATATGATGAGAAATTCGAGAAATGCCCCACACCGCCAGTCACTTCGACAAAGGTTGTAGGAGCTTTTGGAGGGGAACCAGAGAAAGTAAAGAAACAAATAATAGTAGAGGCTAGAACATACGGATCAGAAGGAGTACTACAGTTACTGGTTGTCCCAAAATTACTACGACCTATCTTAATTGGGATCGACGGAATAATAAAACTACAAATTTCCGTCGATGCTCACAGCAAATGTGTGGCAGTTAAAGATAAGGTCGTAGCAAACCTAGAAGACGGATTATGGAAATTGGTGAACCATGGCAGAAAACAAAAGGAAGGAAGCAGAGAAACATGTGCAATACGAGAAGCGTCTTTACCAACACCCCTCGAATTCCAATTATCGGAGGTAGAATTCGAGGAAAAGATGAAGGAATGCCACGAGCTCAAAACTAAAATTAAAACAACCTTCAAAAACATCGTTGAAAGAAATCAGGAAGTGTTCGACCGAAGACCTGGAAGGATGTCTAAGTATGTACACCACCTGATACTCAAGGATCCAAAGCCATACTTCCATCGATCGTATCCTGTGGCGCTGGCACAACGAGAGCGAGTCCAACAAGAAATCGATAAAATGCTCAACTACGATGTAATACAAAAATCAAATAGTATTTACATAAATCCGTTAATGCCAGTAACAAAGGCCGACGAGAGTGTGCGACTGTGTTTAGATGCCAGAGAACTAAACAACTATCTGGTAAATGACCACAACAACGCACCACCCATCGAGGAAATTTTTCAGAGATGTGGAGGAATATCCGTCATTTCAACGTTGGATCTCACAAGCAGCTTCTGGCAAATTCCACTACACCCAGACTCTAGAAAATATACTGCTTTTCAGCACAATGGAAAGGGTTACGAGTTCACGGTCACGCCTTTCGGATTAAAAACCAGCACGGCAAGCCTAATTCGAGCACTTGACGTAGTGTTAAGCGAATTAGATTTCGTCATTAATTTTGTCGACGATTTACTAGTATTATCTAGAGACCAGGAAGAGCATCTCATGCACCTCGAGATCCTTTTTCAACGTTTTAAGGAGCACGGAATGACACTAAAATTCACAAAGTCACACTTTTTCCGTAAAGAAGTATCCTTTCTAGGCCACATTCTCACCACAGAAGGACTCAAACCAGATCCAGAGAAGATACGGGCTATTAAGGAATACCCAGCTCCGAAAAATTTCAAACAATTAAGAGGATTTCTCGGTTTGATAAATTTCTACACGAAATTCACAAACCGACATGCACACGAGACTGCTCCACTTTTGGAATTGTTGAGAAAGGGTGTGAGATGGAAGTGGAATCAACACAACAAAAAGGTTTCGATCGAGTTAAAGACCTGTTCTGCGAAGAAGTCATCCTGCGATTCCCAGACACCAGGAAGCCATATATCTTGACAACCGATGCCAGCGGATATGCACTTGGAGCCGTCCTATCACAAAAGAACAAGGAAGGAGAGAGCGAAGTCATATCCTTCGCCAGTCGGACTCTTAAGGGGGCAGAACATGGGTACATGACCACCGAAAAATAGTTACTAGCAATAGTATGGGCCTTAGAAAAATTCAGGACATATCTACGAGGTGCTGAGATTCAAATAAAAACAGACCACAAAGCATTAATCTTCCTCAAAACATGTCGATTCACGGCCGAACGATTAATGCGGTGGGTTCTATCCATTCAGGATTATAATCTGAATATAGAACACCTCGAAGGACACAAAAATACTGTTGCTGACGCTCTAAGCCGAGTGGAAGGATACGAGAGAAACCATAAAGGAGTAGTAGTGATCGGGGCAACCTTGGCACGAAAAGCTTCAAAAGAATTAATCAAAGAAATAAAACAAATTGCGAAGCTTCAGAGAGAACAAACAGATCTTGGGGACATCATGGAATTTTTGAAGAAAGAAGAAAACACCGAAGAAGAAAAAAAATTCCGGTTACAAGAAGGAATCCTCCAGAAAAAGACCAAAAATAAAATCTGGAAGGTCATGCTGCCAAAATGTTTAGTGTGAAAATTAATCATAGAATGTCACGAACTCTATGGGCACATTGGAGCACGAAAATGTTTTCGAATTCTCGACGAAGACTTCTCGTATCCCCACCTAGGAAAATGCATCCGATCGCTCCTGGCATGCTGTGATATCTGCCAACGCAGCAAGGTGACAACACAGACCAATTTCGCTGAAATGCAAACAATTATTCCTGAGAAGCCGGGGGACCTGATCTCCATCGACTTCTATGGACCACTCCCCACCTCAATAGGAGGAGTAAAACATATTCTCGTCACCATCGATGCATTCAGCAAATACGTGGTATTGTTTCCCATGCGAAAGGCAAACACGACAACAGTAATCAAAAGGATCTTTAACGACTACATCCCACAGCTGGGAAAACCAGCACGGATCCAGTTCGACCATGGAACACAGTTTACCGCGAAAAACTGGTTAAAAAAACTGGAAGAAGAGAAAATAAAGGCCGTATTTTCCTCCATCCGTCATCCTCAAGGGAATATCGTGGAAAGAGTTAATCGTGAACTCGGACGATTTTTCCGGACGTTTTTAAAAGAAAATCACGCTGGGTGGTATAAATGGGTTCAAGTGGTACAAGATTGTATCAACGAATCCCACTACGATACCACCGAATTTACACCCACTGAATTACAACGGGGTAAAAAACCAGTAAGACTGTGGAATAAATGGTTAGGTATACCAGCGAGTGAGGAAGACGACCCCTTGACCTACGAGGCTAAACTCGAAATCGCACGAGAAAGAATAATAAAAAAGGGGGCGAAACGGGCCGAACGATTTAATGCCACACACCGACTGACAAACTTCGAAGAAGGAAGTTTAGTATTAGTAAAGGCTTTAAATGTATCGGATCCCGCGAATCAAATCACCTCGAAATTCTTGCCTCTACGAGAAGGTCCTTACCTCATAGATAAATGTGTAGGCCTAGCGACCTACTCACTAGTCGACCCACTCACAAGAAAAGTCCGCGGAAAATTCCACGCCAGTCTCATGACGAAATACCGTACCGAAATAGACACAGAGGAAGGAGAAAACAAAGAGACAAAGAGACAAAGTAGAAAATAATAATAATATCAGGAGTACAAATTGAAAATGCGGGATTTTTTTCTATTTTTGAACGTTTATTCTGAAAAAATGGTAACAAATGAATTATTCAAAGTATTGTCCATCGCTAGCCACAACTTTTTCCCATCTTTCTGGCAATTTACGGATACCATCGCGAAAAAATTCGGCCGGCTTGGCTGCTATCCAGTCATCGACCCATTTTTGGGCTTCTTCGTAAGAATGGAAGCGCTGGTCAGCTAGGCCATGTGTCATCGATCGGAAAAGGTGGTAATCGGAAGGAGCAATATCTGGGCTATACGGCGGGTGGGGTAAGACTTCCCATTTCAGCGTTTGTAGGTATGTTTTGACCGGCGCTGCAACATGTGGCCGAGCGTTGTCATGTTGCAAAATTACTTTGTCGTGTCTTTGCTCGTATTGTGGCCGTTTTTCTTTGAGTGCGCGGCTCAAACGCATCAATTGAGTTCGGTATAGTGCTCCTGTGATGGTTTCGTTCGATTTCAATAGCTCATAATACACCACACCCAGCTGGTCCCACCAAATACAGAGCATGAGCTTGGCGCCGTGAATATTTGGTTTGGCCGTCGATGATGATGCATGGCCGGGGTAACCATATGATTTTTTGCGCTTCGGGTTATCGTAATGGATCCACTTTTCATCACCAGTGACAATGCGATGCAAAAAACCCTTCCGTTTTTGCCGTTCGAGCAGCAGTTCGCATGCAAAAAAACGGCGCTCGACGTCTCTCGGCTTCAGCTCATACGGCACCCAATGTCCTTGCTTTTGGATCATTCCGAGGGCTTTTATACGATGGGAAATGGCTTGTTGTGTCACTCCCAATGAATCTGCGAGCTCTTGTTGAGTTTGACACGAGTCTTCATTGAGTATTGCCTCCAATTCAGCATTCTCAAACTTTTTCACTTGGCCCGGCCGCTCTTTGTCCTCAACGTCAAAATCACCACTTCTAAACCGCACAAACCATCTCTCGCACGTTGAAACCGATGGAACATGACTCGGATAAGCCTCGGAGACCAATCGATGTGCTTCAGCAGCACTTTTCTTCAAATTAAAGAAGTAAATTAAAACTTCCCGCAAATGCTGTTTTGTTGGCACGAAACTCGACATATTGAGAGCTCAAAAAAACTATGAATTTGACACTGCGACAAATTGACACATACTGAAAATTAAAGCTATAAGACGTAGCTTTGACATGAACATAGTCACAGTACTGCCTGATGCGTATAGCGTTAGTAACGCCATCTGTTATCAAACCCGCATTTTCAATTTGTACCCCTGATAATAATAATAATAATAATAATAATAATAATAATAATAATAATAATAATAATAATAATAATAATAATAATAATAATAATAATAATAATAATAATAATAATAATAATAATAATAATAATAATAATAATAATAATAATAATAATAATAATAATAATAATAATAATAATAATAATAATAATAATAATAATAATAATAATAATAATAATAATAATAATAATAATAATAATAATAATAATAATAATAATAATAATAATAATAAAAATAATAAAAATAAAATTTAGAATAGTAAAAAGAATAGAGAAAAATCGATCATAGGATAAAATAAGAAAATTAGAAATAAGAAATAGAATAAAAGAAAAGATAACCGATCTTAACCGAATACCGACCAAACGCTGATAAGAAGAAAAATTGAAATATCAAATTAAATCCAACAAAAATGCAAATAAAATCTAACAAAATATGGAAATTAAGGAAAATAACGATAAAAACAAAAAAAAAAAGAGCTGGAAAGGCAAAATATCACAAATTTCGGAAATTACACATAAAATCAAACGCTGGGATTTAAAATATCCGATAGACGGTGACGGTCTCATAATAATTACGGACGATAACATTCGAGGGTGGGAACCGGGAAGCAGAGAGAGGAGGGATAATCGCGTCGAACACCAAAATTACACAGAAACAATTAGTCTGAATCGAGCCATCGACCAAGAATACCAAAAATGTACCGAAACTACCCAACAAACAATTTACAAGGGGAATACCAGCGGATAGAAATCCTCAGCATCGCTGATCCTCAGCGATTCTACATTTACAAAGAAGACACAGAAAGAGTCCGGGAAAATTTTATCACGTATATTGAAGACCTGCCCATCAACACACCAGGGATCAGGCAACTCCAGCCAGGACAGGATTATACGGGAAGACATATTCATTATCGGTTCGAAAAAAAATTTTACCGTGGTCTCATGACCACCGAAGAGGACCCAGAGGGTGATATTTTAATTTGGTTGGGCGATCTCGCCATCGACCAGGCAGCTCCAATAAGTGCTTGTTACACCACACCGGAAGAGGCGACCTATATTGCTTTTCAAGCCATCCCGTTCGGACTAGACCAGATCCGGCCCCCGGGAAACCAGTGGACCAGGGAGGAACTCTCCATCATAAGAGAAACCATGAACGGAGCCACTTGGAACATGATCGTCTATCCAACGGAAGCCTTCGCCGAGGCTAAATGGGTCAAATGCTAGACAAGACAAGAAACCGGCGACATCGTACTCCTCAGCGAGAAACTAATTGCACTAGGAGTTGCAATTAGAGGAGAAAATCCTCCACAATACGATTGGGGAACGGACGGAGGGATGCTCCTCGATCCCTACTTCCAAGAAGAAGAGTCCGACGATTCAGGTTACGCTACGGATACAGACCAACTCTCAGAGGCCACGACCGACCAGGAAAATGAAATGGACATCGATGAATAAAAATAAATAAATAACCTTAAAATATATAAAACTTATAAATCAAACGAAAATAAGCGAAATAATATTTTTTCTATATTCATCACGTAAAATTTATTTCTAGAAACCTGCCACAATAATAATAAGCGATAAAATAATAGAATAAGATAGAAATTCAAAGTAGAGAAAATAAGAATAACAAGAACAGCGAGAACAATACACAAGCGAAATAAAATAGAAAATAAATTTATTAACAGGAGCACGAGAAATACACTAGCGACAGATAAGTTAATAGGAATAAGAACATAAACAAGAAGCAAGAAGAGATTAGACGAGAATATGAAGACATAGTAAAGACAGATAAATTCAAAGCCGAGAGAAATAATAAATAACAGATCCTCGATTCAAGGAATTCACCTCGGATCGGGGGACAATAAGACGACATACTCGTCTTATATTAAATATACCGCCGAAATGACGAGCTTAAACTAGATCCACACACACCAACATAGAGATTCATACCACACAGCACGCACACCTATAAACCAACTACCGTTACTCAAAATATAGTTATACTGACAAGCAGTAAGACTATAGTCTCAAGTAACGTATGAAGAAGTATCTATAAGGAACACGCTAAATTATCATAACCAAGAAGAGGATATTAACGGGACAAATGGGCTACAGGACGACTAGAAGATATAGTAATACCCTGTTATACCGACGGAAAAGAAAGAAGAGCGGGGAAGCCGGTATAAAAGGGCACGACAAACCACAATCGGGGAGTATTCTGTTCACAGACTTTCGCCAACATCCGGAATCTACCAAAGGAGGACCACCTAGTCAAAACATGGAGAAGCATCTTCAACTGCACCACTCCAAGGATCAGGCCTGTAACTTCTCGCCCAAGGAAAAACGAACATCTCCAAGGCCTACTACAGAGCCATCAGTCATCCAAGTAGTCCAGCATCCCAGCCTACAAGATCTTCCATCGAAATTATAACAAGTGGTATGGATCCAAAATATATTAAAATCCATAGGGACTAAAAAACACCATAGAAACTAGCTAGAGCCGCTCCTGTAGCATTTCCGATGCGCCGATGCACCGAGGATGCACCGCGCTGACGCCTCCACCGGAACAGCAGCGGGACCAGCGAGTAGATCGCTCAGCCAGAGGAGCTCGAGTGAGAGCTCCGTCCCCACTACAGTCCACGCGCTATAGATATAGAATAGGCTACCTCCAAACACCGAGGAATAATAACAAAGGCGATATAGATATAGTAACGATGGCAAGCCCAGCAAGCGCGTTCTATGTGTAGATACAATACCACCAAATAACTATAGAAATGCTTCATTAATTCAAGATAAAATCTCCTTCTTCATGCGGACGCGATTATAGAGGCATGCGTAAGCCCGGGTTAAATTCTTGTTGTAAGGTGCATAATCACCAAAATTAAGGAAAAAGGAGTATATTTAATTTTTACACAAATTATTTCACTTTTACTTCTATTATTTATTAAATGTGTCCAATAAACCATACTTTTACCTAATACAGAAGCCTATATTAATTTCCTCCCTACTCGAGTTCGAACTAAAACCCTTTAAGGGTGATGTTAACGCAAAATACCGTTACACTATATTCCCTGGTCTCCTACTGATGGTCTACTTCCCCTTCAGCCATCGGTCTCGGCCAGTTAGGTGCTCTATTTGTCGCACCTCTTTCTCCGATTTATTCTCCTTCCCCAGAATTTGGCGTTTTCTTCTTGGGATGGCTGTTTGTCGTCACGTCAGAGGCTTCCGGCGGTCGGCCTCAATCCCGAGTTCGATGACTCTCTACCGGTGTATTGGTGTGTACCTGTACAGCCACGCGTTTGCCTTGTTGTTTTCATTTCGGGTTCTCTTCTCGCACTGTCTCACTCCTTTCCTTGGTCGTTGCGTCCATTGTGTCCTCTCCTTTCTTCTCTGTCTTTTCTGTCTCTGTCCTGTACCTCTTAAACATACTCGTGTGAAATTTACCTCTTTCTATCTTATTCTCTAGGTCTCCAAGTAAATAAGTCGCTAAACCTACGCATTTCTTAATCCGATACGGTCCCTCATATAATGGCATAAATTTTGAAGTTAATTGTTTTAACGGATCTGAGACATTTATTGCCTTTATGAGAACTAGATCGCCTTCTTCATAATTCTTTAATCTGTGAGTAGAATCAAACCTCTCAGAACTTCTGGAAAGGTGTCTTGGAGGTTTGCCTCACGAATGTGACACGAATGCCAACGAAAGTTTGAACCAACTAATTTGGAGGATTGCACCGAAAAAATTATCTGGCAGCAAACATATCGCTGAATTTGCATCCTACGAAGCTGCATGCACTTTCAACGAAGGTACTGGTGCTTTTCTCACCTTCCTGTCAAATATGAACGTCAACGTTGGGCCGAGCGCTCACGAATAAGCAAGATCGGAGGACAGCTGTCGCATCAACAGGGAGGAGATACAAGCTCAGCAGCAGAGCAAAGAAGCCAAAATAAGGCAGACTTGAGAAAAAAGAGGCTGAAGACATCGAAGCTGCTGCAGGGAGTCTACTGTATGGAGCTAGAATCGATAATTCAGTATAAGTAAGAAACTTTTTTTTTTTCACTTTTTTAGCTTTTAAAGCTTTAAACGCGTCTTTCTCAAAACCACTTTTTAAAAGTCCGTGCGCACTGCTATTGAAAAACTACATTACCGATTCATTTCAAACTTGGTACACACTTTCTACTGATAAAATACCTCCCCCGAACGTTAAGTTTTAGATGTTTTTGTACATTAAGGGGGTTTTCCACTTACAAAATAGCGGAATATTTCGTAAAATATAGCAGTTTTCACTTTAAATGACCACCAAAAATTTAAAAATGAAAAAAATAATAATCAGGGAACGTTGAGGGGAGGATGTAATGATACTTTGACTAAATTTTAATGCTTTTTATTTCAGATAATTTTCAGCTGAGATACAGTGCACACCGCAAATCGTCTATTTCCAAAGACGTTCTTAGAAAAGCTCCGTCACCGGCTTGTTGCCAATATTTTCGCATAAAAAAATTACTGAGTGTTACTGAAATCATACTTAATAATGTACAAAAGGTTTTAATAAATTTGCTCATTCCATATTTCTAAAAAAAAATCGCAAAAAAGTGTTTTTTTATGCGAAAACCCTTACCCCTCCGTTTATTATATCCTGAATCATGTCTTTTGGTATTAACACCCGCCAAATTCCGTTCTTCGATTTCTTTTGTAAAATCCCTTTTTCTAGTCGAAAGTTCTGTCCTTATTCTCCTTCCTTTTCCTCACCAAGGAAATCCATAATAATTCGTAAGTCTTCTTGCTCTCTCTGGACACCCTTTATACACTTTAGTTTCTTAGCGAGTTCGCGTGGAATTTTTTCGGCCAGAATCCCCGCGACCACCACGATTCCTTCCTTCTCGGTCGATGGTGCATTCTCGTTATCTTTTACACGGCCCAATGCATCGGCCACCACATTCGATTTTCCCGCGACATGTTCTACCTGTAAGTCGTAGTCCTGCATGGACAATGCCCATCTCATCAGCCTTTCGGCCGTAAATCTGCACGTTTAAAAAAAATTAAGGTTTTGTGGTCAGTTTTTATATGTATCTGGGCTCCCTTTAAGTATGTCCTGGATTTCTGTAATGCCCACACGATTGCTAACAACTCTTTTTCAGTTGTCATATACCCGATCTCTGCCCCCTTCAGTGTTCTGCACGCAAACGTCACTATCTTTGCTTCTCCGTCTCCATCTTCTTGCGATAGAATCGCTCCAAGCGTGTATCCACTCGGATCCGTTGTGAGAGTATATGGTTTCGAGTATCAAGAAACCTGAGTACTACTTCCTCACAAAATAAATCTTTTATCTTTTTAAATGTTTTCTCCATGGCCTCAGCCCACTTCTAATGGGTACCTTTCCTCAAGATATTTAATAACGGTGCAGTTTCATGCGCGTGACAATTCGTGAATTTGGTGTAAAAATTTATCAGTCTCAGAAATTCTGTTTATTGTTTTATAGTACGGGGTCGCGGATATTCCTGGATCGCTCTTATCTTCACTGGGTCGGGTTTCAGTCCTATAGTCGTGAGAATATGTCCGAGAAAAATCACTTCTTTACGGAGAAAATGTGATTTACTGAATTTCAATGTCATTCCGTGCTGTTGAAATCTCTCAAATAATTTTTGTAGATAGTAGAGGTGTTCCTCGTGTGATGTTGACATTAACAATAAATCGTCGATGAAATTAATGACAAAATCCAGACCTTTGAGGCCGACGTCGAGGGCTCTTATCAAACTCGCTGTGCTAGTCTTCAAACCAACAGTGTAACGGTAAATTCATAACATTTCCCGTTGTGTTGAAACGCTGTGTATTTTCGTGATTCTGGATGGAGGCGTATCTGCCAGAAACTACAAGTTAAATCTAGCGTCGACATTATTGTATTTTCCCCGCACCGTTGGAACATCTCCTCAATCGGTGGCGCATTGTTGTAATCATTAATTAAATAATTATTTAACTTCCGAGTATCCAAACAAAGGCGTACGGAATTATCGCTCTTTGTAACTTACTTTCGGATTTCTGTATAATTCCCATCCTGAACATTCTCTCAATCTCTCTCTGTATTCTCTCCCGCTGCGTGAGTAAAGCCGGGTACGAACGGTGAAAATACGGCTTCGGATCCTTCAGTAAAAGTCGGTGCTGTTATTCTATCATTCTTCCTGGTAGTTTGTCGAAGATCTCGCTTCTCCCATCGATGATTCTTTTAAATTTCTGCTTTATTTCTGGCCTTAGATCTTGGCATTCTGCCATCTTATCCTCAAACTCCTCCTCCGATAGGCCGATATCTATTCCACCCTCGTGCACACTTTCCGTCTCTACTGCAGCACACATCTTATTCGGTTTATTTGTACGGAACTCCTTAGGATCTACGTGTCACTACACCCCCTCATTTAATTCCGCCACGATTCACTCTCCGACCGCCAAAATCCGTTGTTGAGCATCTATAGAAATTTTTAATGCCAACATCCCATCGATCCCGATCAACACCGGCCCTACCAATTTCGGCACAACTAACGCTTGTAATGCCCCTATCGATCCATATGTCTCTGCATCTACTATTATTTGCTTCTTAACGCGTTCAGTCTCTCCACCAAACGCTCCAACAACCTGTGTCGATGCCACCGGTAGCATTGGGCACTTTTTCAATATTTCATCATTTTTCCGCAAAAATTCCTCCGACACACAAGACACCTCGCTTCCGCTATCAATGAGACCTACTTCCGATATTCCAGCGATCCTTACCGGTATCTCTGGACACCTCGGATGTTTTTCATCATACCACTTACTTGGTATTTTTTTTTACCTCGGATTTTCTATCAGCATTACACATGTCATTCTCCTCTCTTCGCCTCCATCCACCTTCTTCGGTGCCGGTCCTCTGATATCCGGTACTCTCCGAACTCTGGCAACGATGTACAGCCACATATTTTTATTATTATTAGATGCACCTTTATTGTCTTCCTGAACTCTGCTTTCCCCTGATTCAGCCTGCCCTCGCCGACCGGTGTTCTCCTCTCGATCCTTGCTCACTGCCTGTTCTCTGCTTTTACCTTTTTCCACTTTTCTTTGCTTGTTCCTCACTTTCTTCTTTTCTCTCTTCTTTGCATTCATTCGTTGTCTCGTGCTTTGTCTTTCTCCATGTTTGATCGTTGCGCTCCGCTCCTCTTCGTTATGATTTATTTTTCGTTTTTCTTCGGGCGCAACGACTAAGCGTTTCCCGAGCTCGTGTTCCCTGCTCCCGAGCATCCTGATTTCTGCTCCCTCGGGATCGTGTGTTCCACAAATGGACCTTGTACATTACGATATATGTTGTTTATCAGGCTGTTCAGTTGTTGCTCCTGTCTCGGTAATTCAGGTCTTGCAGGTCTGTAATTTTCCGGCACCTGAAATTGTTCTGTCCTATTTTCCTGCCAAGCTGGCCTTGATGGCGGCCATGGCTCGTTGTTTTGCCATGGTGGTCTTTCCCCCTACCATTTTGGCATCCTGGTGATGCTGGATATCTGTTTCCTCCATTATTCGCGGAAGTTTTCCGATTTTCATATCTCGGATACGGCCGCGCTGTCGGCTCACGCGCAACGCCTCTATTCATATATCTCTGTGGCTCCTGTGACGCGTATTCACCGGTGCGACCTGCTCCTCTCTTGTCGTTTAGAGGACCTGCCACATCTGTGCTTTCCAACAATTCCAAGAACTCATCGATATCCCGTATTTGTCGGACTCTCACGGCACTGCGCACTTCTTCGTCGAAATGCTTCGCGAGTCGACGGATTATGTCCTCGTCACTTAGTTTCTCACTCAAATCTCGTGCATTTCCTATTACCCGAGTCGCGTATTCAGCCAGCGTCAAGGTCTGGCCTTCCATATAAAAAGATCTGAACTCTAGATTTTTCTTCACCTTATCTTGCATATCGCGAGCCCAGTATCTCGAACGGAATTTTTGCTCAAACGTCTGCAAATCCACCACCAGCCACCATTCGTTAGCGACACCTTTTAACGCCGACCCGATGGTGTGTCGAATCTCTGTATCCTCGATCCCACCAGCGATACAGAATTCACGGAATTCCTTCAAATACCTCATCGGTCTCTCATTTCCATCGCCGTTGTATGTGGGCGGTTTCTGTGCTGTCATGTATAATCGGGTGACATTTAGCCCCCCTCCTATAGTCTGGCCAAAATAAATCAATGTGCTAGTTCGTTGTATCGTTTCCTCTAATTTTTCGATTCTCTTAGTGTTCTGATCGGTGATTTCGCATGCTGCTTTAATCTCAGCCGTCATCTCCTGCATTTTCCTCTCGAGTTTCTCCATGGTCACCTTCTGACCGGCCATCTATTGTTGGATGTAATTATCCGTAATGTTCTGATTCTCTTATATTCTTTCCTGGTGTTGGATAATCAGCTGGCGCACGGCGATCGACATTCGCCGTGCGTCGACCTGTTGCTGCGGTGTAGCACGCTGCGTTCGTCTACGCCGTAGATAGCCGAGGCAGGCCTCGCAGAGCCGAGGCTGTAGCTCGCATGCATGCCGCGTTAAGGCATCACATACGTCCAACAGTGCCTAAAACGTGCTAAAAGAAAAACTGTTTTGAGAAGAGATAGCAATAGAAATTAATAAAAATAATTTTTACACATTATTTATTAGTATTTAAACTTTGTAAAAAAAATTATTCCATTTTTTTTTTCAAAAATTACAACATAAAAAATCACGTTTCCCGAAGCACTATGAAAAAAAGTTGCTCCACGGTCTGCATCATTTCTTCTTGAAATGTTGATAGATCTGCAAAACGTAAAAAAATTCTTGTAAAGTGAAGTTGTAGTTATAGTCTATCGAGCCGGATTTTTGAAATTTGAACCAATAATTACAAAAAAATATGTCAAATATAGAAAATATCAATGTTAAAAATAACTACAAAAATAAAGTGAATTGAATTTTAACCATGAAACTTGAGCAGCACACAATTATATTACTTGTGAAATTGCGAGAGTCCCGTGGATGCGTGCGCTGTCCTATGGTTGTCACGAAAAAGGGCCTGATTTTTCAATATGGCTGCGAGATACGAAATCGACGTTGAGTGCTGGAGTCAAATGAGTGAGATAGCTGGTGAGCGAAGCCGAAGTCAAGCGAGAGAGATAACCTCTCGCTTAAGGTCTTACATACGTCCAGCAGTGCCTAAAACGCGCTAAAATAAAAACTGTTTTTAGAAGAGATAGCAATAGAAATTAATAAAAATAATTTTTACACATTGTTTATTAGTATTTAAACTTTGTAACAAAATTTATTCCATTTTTTTTTTTCAAAAATGACAACATAAAAAATCATTTTTCCCGAAGCACTATGAAAAAAAGTTGCTCCACGGTCTGCATAATTTCTTCTTGCAATGTTGATAGATCTGCAAAACGTAAAAAAATTCTTGTAAAATAAAGTTGTAGTTATAGTCTGTCGAGCCGGATTTTTCGAATTTCAAAAATTTTACAAGAATTTTTTTACGTTTTGCAGATCTATCAACATTTCAAGAAGAAATGATGCAGCCGTGGGAGCAACGTGATTTAGGAAAAGCGTTGTATATTCTTCCTATCTATTCGTCGCCTGTCATCCAACAAATGTTCGGCTGTCGTCGACTCCCATACATAGGTTTGACCTCCTTCAGCACCCCCCTCCTGCCGGCGATGATCCGCCATACTTTCCATCATTCTTAATTCCTCGATTTCGAGAGAAATGTTTTGTTCGTTTCCCGTAGCCATGCTTTAAATTACACACCAAATTTATTTGCCTTACGCGCACCCTACCTCACCACCGCAGTTTTTCTTATCTGTGTCGAGCCCCACGTTGGGCGCCAAATGTAACGGTAATTTTTATCGTTGACATTAAATTTATTTTCCCAGGGGAAACTCGAGCTCGATCACAGGTGTAATTAATTTTAGACCTCCGGGTAGGTGAGAATAAGGTTTATTTATGCAATCAATTAAGAACAGAATGTTAACGTTCGGTGTCCTGGTACCGATAACCAGTACAATTCATTTAAATTTTGTAATTCCTACGATTATTTTTACAATTCTTTTCGACTATTTCGTTTACATAGGCTCTTGGTACACTAGACTCGGTAGTCTGTTATTGTCTCGTACGTTTATAGTAAGCCGTTCACTCGACGCACACACACACACACGGCTAAACGCGTCACACTTGCTCTTACAGCCGATGTCTCGACCACACCTAGAGATTTCTCTATTTATCATTTGTTTCTCTTCTCTGCTATCTTCTTTAAATCGACAAGCGTATATAATTCTAGCCGATCCACTGGTTTAAATACCACGCGCTCAAGTTCTAATTGCTTAAATACTATCTGCCTAATTCTGTTTAATTAATTTTCTACCCTTAACTCTATCCACTTAATTCTATTTACTTTAAACCTATCTAACTCTAGATTACTGTCACTTTCATCGATTTTCCACAGATTGTTTTTTAGATTGTTTAAATACCTCGCCAGCCTTTCGTCTTTCTCCAGTTTTCGTTCCATACTTTTACTAACTCGATTTCCTCACTTCTGCGACCACGTATTTAAATAAATGATAATTGTATACTGTTGTTATGATTCCTTCACAACATATGAATGGATATTTAATCATTCGAAATGATAGAGAGGGTAATCGAGGAGAGGGAGTAGCACATTACAAACACGAATCACAGAAACATGGCTTCATTCTGCAGTACCTGACACACCAGTACATATGAATGGATATTTAATCATTCGGAATGATAGAGAGGGTAAACGAGGAGAGAAAGTAGTATGTTACAAACACCAATCATTCACGATTAAGCTACAAGCTGCTTCTTCTAGTCAATTCTCTAACTCTCAAGAATGTATTATACTTGAAATACGGTGTCCTAATCGTGAGTCAGTATTATTTTCGTCAGTGTACAGAAGACCGAAAGGGTTATTATTTGGTGATTTCATTGATTTGCTTACTCGTCTATCATCCTGTAAGAGCATATTAATAAGTGGAGATCTCAACTGTAATTTACTTAGTTCTAACTATGAATCGACGTTTCTTCGCGAATTCGTCCTTACTCGATCATTGCACATAGTTCAATCGGAAGCTACACATCACATTCCTATGGTGGACTCCTAGCTCGATGTTTCTATAATAAATGGCTCGATTATGCAACTTACGTACAGAAGATATGATATTCCGTTCATTGCTCTACACGACTTGATTGAGTTGGATATCGGTTCGATGTAACATCCGTCGTTGATCGCATTATCTCTCGCCGGAAGTTTAAACGATTCAACGACCAGGCATCTCTGGCCATGCTCTCTACAAAATTTGAGTCTAACGATATACTTTTCCATGGTTATTGTTCTTACCATAACGATATCGACGTATTGGCCAAGTCTCTTTGTCATGAACTTGTCTCAACTCTAGACAGCCATGCTCCTAGACAGACTTTGAATGTTAATAAGCAGTGTGCACCGTGGTTTTCGGAAAATTTTTAATACATTATCAGGAAACGCTCTCTATACCTATCATGAAGTGCTCTCTATAAAAAAAACCAAACGAACTGGTACTTTATTAGCGCTAGAAATATTCAGATACTTCAGGGACGAGCTAAGTCGTGACTTGAGGCAAGCGAAAAATACGTACTACCTCGAAAAGCTGTCTGTTGTAAGCAACATTGGTAAGCTATGGAAATAATTGGCAAACTTAGGTCTAGTTAAGCCTGCCCAGAATTCGCCGCTTAATTTTGTTTCATGAAATTCATTGAATAATTATTTTTCTGAAATAACTAATTCTCCTCCCGCTTGCACACGATATGATCTTAATAGTGTGATTGAGTTACCTTGTGGTTGAACTTTGTTTGAGTTCTCACCTGTGACATATGATAAAGTGGCTTTGCAGGTAACATATTTATCGCCATTATCACATACCAAAGGACCGGCTGGCATCTTATATTTCGCTATTCGTAAGGCACACCTTAACTTATTTCAATTATTTACATCCTTAGTCAATTACAGAGTGAATTATGAATATTTCCCATCTTCCTGGAAGCGCGCCTTTATACGCCCACTTTTGATAGTCAATCCTCCGATGTCCCTGCCACGCTGTAGACCCATATCTAAATTGTGCGAGCTGTCAAAAATCTTTGCAAGAATTATACATCGACAAATCACAACGCACATCACTACAAATGAGATTCTTGATCCATGGCAATCTGGTTACAGAACTGGTTTCGGTACACAGACTACACTTTTATGCATGTCACGATGTCAGGAAAAATGTTGATGAAAGAGGGCTTACAATTCTTGTTTTATTCGATTTCAGCAAGGCTTTCGACTTACAAGGAAGGATAGTTTGGTGCCCCCCTCCGATTTTGAGGGAACTCACGTATGTTGTAGAGCATCGCAAACTAAAACACACGTATTTTTTTTTTATCGGCGTAAAAACATTTCTAAGGGGTGAAATCGCCTTTAAACCACGGTGGTTAAGTGTTTAACCACCGTGGTATTGAGAGGTTGGCCAAGCTTAAGATATCTACCCCGATGTTGAGCTATCTGGCTGAGAGTTGAACCGGTAATGTTTCGCCCTAATTAAGCTTGTAGAGCCAGAGTTCCTGAAGAAATATCTTGGCTTTTGTAACAACAGGGGCGAGAAAATCGAGTGGATCTAAAATCTGAGCCACTTCAGGTAAGATACGCCACTTGGTGAGCTTTTCCGTTAGTGATCTAAACCTTGAAGTGAAGACAAACTTGTCTTCATGAGGAATCCAATGTTATCTGAGAATTTTGGTTTCACAGTTTTGTTCGAGAATTCAGTAGATGGAAAGAAGTGGACTGTAAATGTTTGCAAGGTGAATTAATGAGCAGTACACTGATATTAATTACAATAGCATTTATTGCTCCACATAAATGCTGTGGATGAGAATACATATAAAACAAGTAGAATATGGAAAATAATAGATTAAAATGAGCACAGAAAAAGATAGAAAAATGTAAGAATGAAATGTGGTGAGCTTTTACCACACACGATTATATTAATCGTATGTAATCGCTGAGAAGATCTGTCACGACCGGGCCTCGTTGTGAAGCTGATGCTGGGTGCACGACAAGATGAGCCAAATGGTGATGTACTGGTGAGCCGACGTCTATATACCAATGCTGATATGATCGAAGAGTTTGTTGAGACTGTAGGTCAGCAGAGCTGCACTTTGAGACGAATTTGGATGCACAGAACTTTTATGAATACGCACGCCCATAGAAGCGAAGAGAACCGTACGAGAGCAAAACGCAAGATGGTTGCGTTATACGAAGCAGCCATTGTCAAACCAAGCAGTCGTAGAGCGCTTGCGCGCAGCGACCTGTTGCTCGGCACGCAGACCTAGTGCGAGATTTACAGCTTCTGCGTGGTGCTGCCGCCGAGTGGCACCAGCAAGCAGTTGCCCATGCTAGCCTGCAGTGCGCAGTCTAGCTACGCATAGCAGAATGCTCAAGCATTCTCAAACAACAGTCATCTAATAAGATGGTTGAGCCTGAAGTCTTTAATGCCGTAATGCTAGTGACGTCGTCAGGATGTATTGAATGCCAGTAGCTAGCGGGAATCTGCCCGGCATACATAACTCCGTGAGCTATCGAGCAATGGTGATGAGCTGCTGACAGTATTAGCTCCTTCAAAGATATCGTCAACATATCTGCCGTGAGTGAGTGACGGTACAGCCTGTAGGAACCGATGACTCTCATCTTTCACAAGCTGCATGAGAGCTCGCACTGCTAAGAGCGGAGTAGCCTTGTTGACATAGATAACTATTGTTGTTTCATATAGCGCCTCGAAACCGTTGAAAACCACTCTGAGCTTAGTGGTGGTGGAATCTGGTCGCAGCACTCCACGATGAGGGAGATAATAGTGCTCCTGTCTCGCTAAAGTCGGTGTAGGACCTTTCATGTGATTGGGCTACTCGTATTCTACCATAAACTTGACGTAGAGTTGCCTGTACTGTGCGCAGCAAACATTGATGAGCTGTTCTAGGAGAGTTTCCTAAAATCGTAGCTGATGGTGTGAATGGGATTCGGACTATATATCTCCCTATCTTGTCATGCTGATGTATTGCTTGGACGAGATCTTCACACACTTGCTCTTCTGGTGTGAGTTGTGGACTTTGACTACCTGGTGGTTCTTCTTGTTCCCAGAATTTCGTGAGTGCATCTTGTAATGCATGATCGTTCTGTTGCATCCTCGCATGGTGGATGGTACAAGGTCCTAGATGGTCGCTATGTACTGGTCCAAGAATAAGCCAACCAAAAAATGTCAGTTGAGCTAGGGCATCGTTGTTGAGCTCTTGATGATGTCTGGCTTGATAATTTGTCCACAGAAAGCAGCCCCGATGATGATATCGATTAGTTTTGATATATAGAATTCTGAATATGCCAACTTAGGCTTCTCCAAGTGTGGTCACGAGTGTGCTTGCATGTTGAACGATGGAAGAATCGATGTCAACTTCTTCAGGATGTGTGCTTGAATCATATCATCTCGAATCAGATCATTTCACACCATGGCTATGGTGTGAGATCATCTAAGGGTGAGCTGAACTAGTCTTCTCATTCGAGGAGCCTAAACTCCTCCTATCCCCACTATCGAATTTGATGAGTGGTAACGAGTGGTATTGAGATGGTGGGTGAGGTCCTCACTACCGAAAGATAATTCCAATCTGGGATCGACGAGGAGACGTACTGGATTGATCGAGACGGGGATTGAGATGAGTGCGAGAGCAGTCGCTAGTAAGGTTGAGTTGGTGTTCCAAATGGATAGTGATTGAATGACTGAGCGAAAATTTCGATGAGCTGGTGGCTGATCGTTGAGATGTTGGTTCAAGAGCTGTGGCTGTTGCTTGCAACATGGTGTAGACTGTATGGGAAAGGATAAATGGGGATGAGTCATGGATCGAGACTGGTGGTCACACAAGAAAGCAAACCAATAAATGAAACGTAATGACAGATATATTTGAGCAGACGAATTTACACAGTAGACAAAATTCCATTGTGTACAGTAACGAAAATATTGCATTAAGTTTCTGAGAATAAGGCGTGAAGCAGATTGCATTAATCTGCACTCACTTACAGAGATTTTTAAGCGCGAGACATTGGGTACAAGACACCAAGACGCGCACTTCTAGAGCCTAGCTATGCTGTTATCCGGCCGCACGCACGGCCGCCGAGCTTAGCGAGATCGCATACGAGCTGTGCTACCGTGCAGCGACATTTGTCACAGAAAAATGAACTGATTTCTTAACAGAAATAAATTACATTTTTGAGTGCTGAGTTTGAGGTTTAACTTTCGTAGTTACTGAAAAACTTCGATAGGATTATCTATTAACTCATTGGAATATTTTTCGAATACGAAAATAGAATCGATATAGGTTTATTGAGTAACGCCTTGCAGAACTTACTACATTAGTGCTTTGAAGGTTGCTTACGCATTACAAGAATCCTAATGCAAAGGTACTTTCTCTTTGTCTTCTGGAGCTAGTTCAATTTGTCAGTTACGGCTTTCAAGATTGTTTGCAGTGAACCGAGTAGCACCAGCCAAAACGTCATTTAAAAGTTTATATTCTTTTATGAACTTCATTTTCCTGCTGAAGAGGAATAGAAATTTCATCATTATTATATTGTGCATTTTTTTCAACGAAACTATTTTAGACAGTAAATCAGTTCCGAAAATAAAATCGTCCGATATTTCAACAAAATCGATATCTAAAGCGATCGTGGAGTCTTTGATTTGAATGTTGCCGTAAGTAGTATGTGTACGCATTTGCTCCAACACTCCTATCTCCACTCCTTCCCTTACCATGCGGCTACCCCCACCTCCTTACTTTTCTGCTACCACGCTACCCTCTGTGCTTAAACAGTATCGGTATCGTGGAAACGGTGTAGGTACTCTGGTGAACATGGACAAGTAGAGATAAGAGGAGGCTGGAGCAAACCCGTACACATACTGAAAATAATATTTTTAACTCCCCCTTACAGCCGTTGACGACTCCTACGACGGCTCTCCAATCCAGGTGACGATAATGATAATTCCTCTTACACACAGACACACAGACAGGAATAGGTGAGCTCGCAAGCAAATACATCATCCCCCTCTCTCTCACACTCTCTCACTCACTCACTCACTTGACACATTCTCTTTCTCTTACTCGTCAGCATCCGGGGGTATGTACTTGGAACAACCGCTAACCGCACAGGTGAGGCGAGGTTACCGTCCAGGAGAGGCATCTGTATCGCGATTAACGTATCATTAACGCACGCTTCCTCGAGGACAGCCTGATAGCCGACGTCGTCATCATGTTCGAAGCTGAATATCACGCTCTTAACGAGTAACGCCGGTAGCATACTGAAGGGCGGTTCACAGTAAAATAGGTGCTGCCAATTGATGTATACGGATTCTCCGACATCGACCAGCAGCACGTCGGAATACCCGTCGGCATCCGGGTAAATCACCTAAAATCATTGTAATATTCACGTGCTATTCTATCGTTTTTGTTCACATTGTTGCCAACGAGATTCTTAAATCGCACACATTTGACGTATTACACTGTAGTTGCTTGAGGCCATACCGATATAACTTGCGGTTTGTTCGAAGACGTGCGAGATGCTGCGGTATAATCGGTTGCACTTCGTAGCTATCAAAGTACATTCCTTTTCAATGATAGTCAACGTACAGTGTGCTTCAGGGTTCTGCAGGTCCGTCGTGGTTGTCCGTGTTAACAACGAGTCTGGACGGTAACGACCATACACGAAGAATTTGGTTATCAAGGTTGTTGAGAATCCGTCCGGTGTGACTTGACAGATCTGCGAATATATTGGAAAAGAATGTAGCCTCACTCGATACAGGGTGATAAATAAATCAGACACATTGTTATTATCGTGAGAAAGCGGTTTATTCTACCTTCCACTTATAACAAGAAAAATGTCAAATTTTAGAAAATATTTGTGTTAAAATAAATTTAGAAAAATACAAAAATGATATAAAAAAAATACACCAAAAAACTGAGAATTACAATTATAACCAAAAATGCCTGAATTGAATTTAATGTCGGGACTGAGAACCAGCACACAATTAGTATAATTGTGTGCTGTAAGTATTGAGAGTGATGCGCGTACCGCAGTCAGTGCTGCGTAGCACGCCACGCTAAGAGAGAAATGAGTGCGTAGAATGTATAAACTATTCACTGCAAGCTCTCAGCAGTTTTGTCGAAGATAAGTTACATTGAATAGATGAGAGCATTTGCAATTGAATTGCTTGAGTGCTGTGAATGGATGTGAGAACAGCTACGCAATCAGCACATCATACAATATAACATAGACTGAGGATGCACAAATAACCAGAGTATAGTCACTGTATTTTCCCAGCAGATTTTCTGGGGGAAACGACAGTGAATATAAAGCACATGTATAATTATATTAATTAAGCCGGCAAAATTTGAGTGAGGAGAACGTGGTGCAGCACGTGCTGCAGCGCACGCCGCAAAGTGAGACAAAAGTGATGATTTACCGCTATTTTCCTCCTCACTGACAGTGAATTGCTCTGCATTATATCAGTGAACGCTTACCTTGAGTTCTGTGTCCTGGTGAGCGAGAAGTTGAGCAAGTCCGGTGAATTGCGACGAAGAAAAAGGTCCGAGAGTCCTTGGTTGCGTGTGCTGTTCAGCCGATGCGTTGCAAAAGTGTCTAATTTTCCAATATGGCTGCGGGATATGATAGCGTCGTTGGGCGCTGAAGTCAGTTGAGAGAGATAGCCGGTGAACGAAGCCGAAGTCAAGCGAGAGACATATCCTTTCGCTCAACGCGGCGTGCCTTTGAGGCACAGCCTCGGCTCCGCGAAGCCCTGCCTCGGCTATCTCTGGCCCAACCGAACACAGCGTGCTAGAGCACAGCAACAGATAGGCGCACGACGAATATCGATCGCCGTGCGCCAGCTGATTATCCAACAAAGGTATTGTAACATAGTTACACCAGCTAGCCGGCTCTGTTATATTTCGTTGGCATTATCGAAGAGATTATGTTGGAACGCTCGGAGGAATTCGAGCACCGGTCATCGAACTAAAGCAAATTGAAAGTAAATAACTGACGTCGCGCCAAAGGAATCCCCTCGCTACCGAAAACAGCAGGTCGGCGACCAGCTGGCCTCGCTTGGCGGCGAGGGGAAGTCAGGTGGCGCGACGACGCAAATCCGGACGATTAGGAGATGGGTTATTTCGATAACCCTTTTTGCACATTTTCCGCCGTTATCGGTGTTCATTTTTGCGTAGATTAGGACTTCGCAGGGTGCGTTGTTTGTAACCAAAATTGTAGGGTGTGTCGACGGGCAAATGTAAGATTTGTTCAGTACCTTGCAATTTTTAAAGTATTCTTGTATACGGTACTTTTTGTATACAATACTATTGCTGCCCGATCAGCGGTATCTCTCGCACGAGCACGACCACGTTGCCTTCGTTGCAATAGGCATGGTAGTGCGTCGACGAGGTGTCTTGTGAGCGTCCTGGCGTCAGTGATGTTGCTCTGGCCATACCACTAGCTATGTCGTTTCCTGTACGTTGATGAGTAATGCCTCGACTGCAATACTTATCGCGTTGAGCGTCTCTTCCAAGTGTTGGCGCCTCGTTACATAGTACAGGTTGTCGTTGAGTGTGTGATTGATACGCTGTATCTGAGCCAGCAGGGCCTGTTCGTTGGCCTTTATATGATGCGTGCTTTCACTATATAGGCTGAAGGTCGTCCTTACCACTTCTTCTTAGTTGTTCAACCCTTCCTGCAGGGTCTGCTGTGAAGTCTTTATTCTGGCAGTCTCTTCGTGGAGCTTCTGGGAATCGGCAGCGTCCATATTTCCTAGGAAGGCCTTGATGCTTCCAAGGCCGTCGACCATTATATGCTTAATCGAAAAATGTTTTTTGTTTGTCTCGACTATATAGCGTTATTACCTACTCTGCTTGGTTTTGTAACGCAAATTTGACTCCTCAACGCACCACGTTACCTATAGCTGGCCCAAGCTATTTTTCCTTTCTTTAATTAACTCTTTCGAGATGGGCGCCAGGCGCTTACGCGCCGGAAGGAAAGATAACGAGATGTTCGACCAGACTCAACCCAGGCTAACTACAGCTGTTCGAGGCAGAGTGGGTGGTTCAGACTGTCAGGGTAGTCAGAAGTCCATAAAATCCATACATAAAATTAGTCGATAAGATTCGTTAATAAAATAAAATCAATCTAAACAAATAAAATCAATAACCAATAAGAGACGTCAGGAAATAAAACAGATAAATAATAATAAATACAATAAGTCAACTATAAAATAAAGTCAATAGATAACTTTAAATAAACAATAAAATAAAGTAAAGAACCGAACCTTAATAACATGACATCAGGAGGTAAAATAAATAAATAACACCAACAACATAGCAGGTACAGGATTAACAAATGCCACTCGGCAGATCGTTTATTTAATTACCAGGACTACTAGTCCTCCAACAAAAATAATCACCAAGAAAAATATAAATAAAATATCCCGTAAAATTAACTCCTCAACAATTCATAAACTTAATTATTCTGGCAGTATATTTTATCCCGGCATTCGTCTCGACTCTCACTCTCTCTCATACATGATCTATATTCAGCCGGTTGCGGGAAACGACCAAAACACGGCCAGGCAAAGTAAATTTGACAGGTCGCCTCGCAATTCGGCTCGCGATACGGCCTACACCGAACTAATCCCACATACATCCAACAATTATAACTTCGGGACGTCGGAAGGTCACGTACGCGAAGCCTTTAATGA
Organism: Cylloceria caligata; assembly: GCA_963942595.1. Lineage (NCBI taxonomy): Eukaryota > Metazoa > Arthropoda > Insecta > Hymenoptera > Ichneumonidae > Cylloceria > Cylloceria caligata. The sequence continues at coordinate 70,862,173 of OZ012706.1, read as the reverse complement.
TTTGAATCTCCCAACTATCACATTGCAGGCAGCAAAATCGGGAATGTATCGTGAACCAAAATAACGATAAATGAACCACGGTTATATCCAATAAAATAGGCAGAGCTTCATTAAATAACCCACTTAAAAATAGCCATGATATCAATCCCTAAATTATTCCAGATAAAGGATCACAAAAGACAAAGCGAGATACGTCTCGAGCCGTACCAATCCCTCGCGATCAAGTTCCAAATACGGGACGACGACCGAGCACGCACTGCATTAGCTCACAAAATAAAATAAAGTAATGTCCAACATAAGAAAAATAAATAAAGTAATGTCCAACATAAGAAAAATAAATAAAGTAATCGAAGTCAATATAAAATCAATTGTCCAGTTAAATCCGCGACGCGGTCTATCCCGTTTAAATCCCTCACACATTCAAGCAAACACGGGATAACGGCCTAACGCACGCACGGCTTTACAGCACACGACTACAGAACAGTAACAACGAAAACAACGAACGAACTATTTATCATAACAAGATACGCTTCGAACCGTACTAATCCCTCGCGATCAAGTACAAACACGGGACGACGGCCGAGCACGAACTGCATGCATTCGCAGAAATAAAAGAATGTCCAATATAATAAGAGAGATAAATAAAATAAAATAAGACGATCCCTCAAATACAATCTGACCACGAGATGATGTACCAACACGCGCGCGACCTTACAGCAAAATGACGACAGAATAGTAACCAAAAAAAGAACAACGAACGAGGTGACTTCTTCCCGGCTCTAACCGCCAAATGATCTCGATGTTACACTCTACTCGACACAGTCTGTTCCGATACGAATAGTACTCTGTGCGTGGTCTATCAGAATCGCAGGTACGACCAGGCTCTAATTTATCATTTATATAGATCGGCAATAGAAATTACGAAAGACCGTAGAGAGTAAGAGAGCTCACCGGGGCGATGCTGCAGCGATGTTCCTTGTAGATCCGGGAAAACTCAAAGTAGGGCAGCAAGATTCTCTCCTCGATTTACTCCTCGTCGTTTCGGAGGATATACCCCGGTACCCACGATAGGTGGTGACCGATTCAGACGAAACCAACGGTAGAGTGGGACGATATAATATTCGCTACTATGTCCTGTTCGCTCGACGGTAACCGGGAAAAAGCCTTGAGGTCCGACCGGCACGCGTGCCCATGAACTATGATCCCTCTTAGCGAGCCGAACTTGGTCACTTGGGGGAATCGGTGTCGCTCGATGACCGCGACTAGCACCTCAGCTGGACGACGCCTAAATTAGCAATAGATAATACTGAGAGTAGCTCCGTTCGGCCGATGAACCCCACGAGACAGCTGGACTGCTGCAAGTAGATGATAGATAGCAGCGTATCGGTTGCTGATGAACGTCGAGCCGGATGGCGGTATCTCCCGGTAGCGAGAAATAGAAAATATCTGTATCCTTTCTGCTACGAAGGGGTGATTGGATCCCGAAGCCGTCAAGATGTGTGTGCAGTACTCTTTCTTTCTCTTTCTCTGCGTCCCTCGGTCGTACAAATTAAGAAATACAAAAAAACAAAAATAATTAAATAGAGTACGGCGATTATTCCTTACAGCCCTGCGAGATCGTGTTGGCAGCCGTCGTGCGAGGAGGACATAGCGCTTGAAAATTTTGCCATGTTACAGTTTATTTAAGTTTCAACCTTGCGCCCTGAGAAGTTCTTACCCACAGTCAATCTTAGCTTTAATTAATCTGTAAATTAGCTATAGGTAATTTTCATAATTTCATATATTCCTGATCTATTAGTGCTCGATAGAGAGCTTCAGGCGGTTTGCGTGCACCGCCTGAGTTTTCCGTCCCTTCCGGACTGTGTAATTGACGTGGGGCCTCGTTTCCACTATCTCGTGGGGTCCCGTCCACTTTGGGGTCAGCTTGGCTGACCGCTCCCTGCGCGCCGTGGTCGTACGTAGTCTTCGACCGTCTTTTCGCGCCTTCCAGGTTGTCACGTGCTACTGTACATGCGGCGCGTAATCGCTCGCGTAACTCGTGGACGTAGTCGTCGTAGGCATAGGTGCTGCAGGGCTCCTGTTTCGAGGCAGTTGGCAATTCGGCCTCGCGTCAATACACCAACACGTGAGGCGACAGTCCGGTTCCCGTATGTGGAGTGGTGTTGTACGTGAACATCGCATACGGCAGCCACTCGTCCCAATTTCCTTGATCCTCATCTATGAAATTTTTGAGGTAGTCAGCGAGGGTGCGATGCGATCTTTCTAATGCGCCATTTGATTCCGGATGGTAGGCCGTCGTTTGTATTTTCTTGATTCGCAGCAGTCGACACATTTCTTTGAAGGTCGAGCTGAGGAAGTTCGTCCCCTGATCCGATAGTATTATTTCCGGCGTTCCGTGCCGGCAGATTAATTCTTCTATTAGGGCTCTAGCGACTGTCGAAGCCTCTTGGTTCGGCAGTGATATCGCTGCACTGTATGTTGTGAGCGCGTCCTGTATGGTAAGTATATATCTTTTACCTGAGGTGCTTTCTGGTAGCAGTCCTACGATGTCGACTGCTACTTTCTCAAATCGCCTTGATGGGGTGTCCGTTACCACCATCGGCACTCGTTCCTTTTTCCTGATTTTATTCTTTTAGCAGGATTCGCAGGATGATATGTATTTTTCCAAATCCCTTCTTATGCCGGGCCAGTCATACTTGGTTCGGATCCGATGCAACGTACGCCTGATACCCTGATGCCCTCCTATGGGGGTGTCGTGGTATTCTTTTATGAATTTCCGGCGGTCTTCGAAGGAGGGAATGGCTACGCCACTGCGGCAGTCGCTGCGCTCTTTCATAACACTGTCTTCGTCTGTGCTGCTGGAGGTTTGCGAGCTGTGGCCCCCGCTTTGCCTCGCTTCCTCAGCAGACTTGTGTGGTGCGCGGCCCGCAGTTTCTTCGCTCGGTGTGCCAACCGTCAGCTCCGCCGTTGGGTCGCTCTCTGTCTCGAGCGGCCTTGCAACGTTTGCTTTTCGCGGCCTTCCGCGCTTCGCGGGTCCGCAATGCTGTGCTGTAGCTTGCGTATGCAGCTTGCGTGGTCTGCCCCTTCCCCGACCGCACGGCTGTTCGGCGGGGCTGTGGGGTTCAGTAGAGCGATCTGCATGCACGCTGCGGATCTTTCTATCCTTGTCTGTAGCATTGGCAACGCTGTCTCTCGCTCTGCCTCGTTGCTGGGCTGGCCCGGGGTATTCTCGGCTCTCCGCTTTGTGCGGCTGTCCGCACCCAGGCGCATGCTGTCCTTTTCTATCGCGTGGGCGAGCTCGATCTCTCGCACCGACGAGTTACCACGGCTGTAAGGGGTATCTTCCGCTTTGTACGGTCATTCGCTGTGCCGAGCTGCCCCGTCGTACTGTCCTCTTCTGACTCACGGACTTTGTTCTTAGCTCTCGCTTGGGCCCTCGTAGTTAGGAATATACGGCTGAGTGCATCTTCATTCGTATTACGCTTTCCTGCCTTAAATTCGACGTTAAACTCATGTTCCGCCAATTTTATTTTCCAACGCATTAGTCTCGATCCTGGGTCCTTCACTCCGAACAGCCAGGTGAACGGTTCGTGGTTCGTCACTACCATTAAACCTGTACTATAAATATGTGGTCGAAATTGAGCGAGACCCCAAACTATGCCGAGTAGCTCTTTTTCCGTTGTTGTATAATATAACTCGGTCTTTGACATGGTGCGGCTCGCGTAGCATATGGGCAAATCGTCTCCGATCTTGTCTTGTGATAAAATTGCGCGGAGCGCCCTGTCTGAGGCATCTGCTGTGACAACAAACGGCTTCGTGAAGTCGGGATATTGCAGTATCGGTGCTGTGGTAAGTGCTGCCTTCAGTTCTTCCAAGGCAGCATCTCTTACTGCGGTCCACTCGAATTTAACCCCTTTCTGTGTTAATTCAGTGAGTGGCTTCGCGATTTTCGCGAAATCTCTAATGAATTTCCTGTAGTAGCCAGCTCGTCCGAGGAAAGATTGTACTCCATTTACGTCTCTTGGCACCGGGAATTCCCTTACCGCTTCCAGCTTCTTCGATCAGCACGTACACCCTCTTCGGAGATTCTGTGGCCGAGGTACTGCGTTTCCTTGCGCAGGAACTGGCACTTGCTAGGTGGCACTGCCAATTTGGCTTCCCGTAGCCGTTGCAGTACCTCTCGCAGCCTGTCATTGTGCTCCTTGAAGGTCTTGCCGTGAATGACTATGTCGTTTGAGTATACTGTAACCGTATTTCTACGTTAGCATTAAATTTCAATCTTCTGAGGGGAAGAATTCGGGCTCGAACACTAAGATAATTAATTCGAGACTTCTATAGGAGGTGTAAGTAGGATTTATTTAACAATTATCATAGAATTGTGTGGTGTTAGGCTTTTTGGCGCCTTTAGCCGTACAATTTATTTGTACAATTTATTCAATCGCTCTGCAGGTTCCACGCTCTTCTTTACCCGTGGTGTTATTGGATTCCGACTTCTGCGCTGAGCGATGGATATTCCAACTAGGCAGTATCGAGCTCAGCCGTCTTGATCTTTCTCCCGCCTGGCTGCTGACGCGCGGTCAGCTGGGCTCGATACGCTGTTGCTGGCGCGTCGGTCAGCTGGTATGGACGCCGGGTCAATGTCCGTGTCCGCATTCTTTTGTTATTTAGTAAAATTACTTTGTTTTTCGTGTTGTTCCGCGTTCGGGCTCGTCGTTTGTTATAGTCGTGCCGTCTCCGTGAGATTTCCAGTGTGTTTTATAGTAGTGATAGTGATCCCGGTTCGCGAATAATATACTTTATGTGTCGAATGATGACAGTTTCCGTCTCGCAATTTTTCAGTGACCCTTATTTATTTAGCAATTAGTCATCGGATCTCTCAAGAAATCTTCAGTGTTGGACGTGGACGTTCCTGTTGTTCTCCTCTCTTGGTGAGTTGGTCTTTTTTAATATATCTTTTTCTTATCCTTTCTGTCTTGTGAGTAGTGTCGTTCTCATCCTACGCGCTTGACAAGGCTACTAAAATTGTTTCTCCCCTAATTATTTTTCTAATTATCCTAAAATTCTCAATTAACTTTTCCTAAATCTGGTTTGGTATTCACCTCCTAATTCCACTTATTAATTAATTCTCCTACTCTTTATTTATGATTCTACTCCATACAACCTATCCTTTGTAACGGTATTTTCCTCCCGTTCACATATATTTTTATTTTTCGTGGGGTTTTGGGCTCGACACATAACTAATTAATGTAGACTTCAAGGTGGTTGACAGTGATGCTTTATTTAAGACAAACAATTTATAGCTAAACATCACTCTTTTAATTACATTCATTTAAATTTTCGAGGATCTTCCTTTACACTCGGTACGCAACCGATTATTTCCGCAATTTATTATCTTATTTGTGATGCGCGATTTCTCGGTATTACTCGAGAGTCTGTTATGGTTCGTAGCACAGTTTCACTATACCTATGTTCAATACGCCGCTATATCCATACCGCACCGCTCGCTATCTTTCCTCGCACTCACTCCTTTGGTCAAGCGTCTCAGCTCTCTTTATGATTCTTTCGCTCTGACTCTAATGGTGCTCCGTTCTCGCTCGGTGTTACACGGTATTATCGGATATTTGTCGCACCAAGATTTCGCTTTCTGGTCATGATACTTCGCATTTTCTCTTTTTATAGGGTGTAGGAACCGTATTCACAATACTTTTGCTCTCACACTTCTTTCACTGATTCACTCGTACTTATTTATCCTATGTGTTAATGCTACTTATTCTTATTGAATTACAATTATCCTATCTTCTATATTTCTTAATTCTATCTTTTCGGTCTCGAAAATTAGGGAATTCCCTCGATTTTATTTATTATTATTTCTACTTATTTTACCCGAAATTCTTGGTATTCCTCGTTGTTCACACACATACCACCACACGGCCCAGACTCTCTTTGGACAGAGTGTAGCAACTCTGTTTACAATTCTTTGTTCTCTCTCACACTTCTCTCACTTTTCACTCTTTCTCGCTTTCTCTCGCAGGAAAAGCGATTCCGATGCTTCCTACAGGTTTAAAATCCGCTCTCTTTAATTTATTTTATCATACCCGATGCACTGAATTTTCGGCGGACATTTATTCCATTACTCCTATACGATGATTCTTAACTATTTCTAGTACTGGTTCGCTTTCTAACAACCGACAAATGAATTTTCTGAGTCTCCTTTCCTTTACTTCTAAGACTATCGTTTTTAAGACTTATGCACTTTGTATTACTTTTTGTTGGGTTCGCGTCCGAATAAGAGAGCCTTCCTTCCGGTGCAGGCGCTTTTATAGCCGTCTCCCCACCCTAGTTCCTCCTACGTCATTTTAGACTTCGATTTTTAAATTTGTCCCGTTTAGCTCGATTATGTGATTCCGTTGTCACGCCCCCCCTGGCTCTCCCTCGTCGCCGAGCAAGGCCAGCTGGTCGCTGACCTGCTGTTTTCGGTGACGAGCGAATTCCAGAGGCGTGACGTCACCAGTTTTTATGCTAGGTCCGGGTTCGTCAGCCTAGTGTTCGCTGTACTTGACGCTTCAACGATATAATATTGGCTCTCATAGCCGTTCGATAATATAATATCGTGCCGCGCATGTAACTATGTTACACCTTACTGGTTGCGTAGACTTATTACCTATTTTAAGTCTATCGTACCATGTCTGTGTTTCCTATTCTCCTTAAATATTATTTATTATTTTACCTCCTTTCTCTATGTTGTACCACGATTTCTTCCACCCTGCTTTATTCTTCAACCTTTTAGTATCACTCGCAAGTTTCTGTCACATTTGTCGATGCGGTGCGGTAACAATTCTTCTTATAGACTATTCCTACTTATTTCTAATTATCCGATTTAAAACTACCTTATGCTATTTTCTTAAGTCTCCTAACTAAACCCTACTCAGCTATTCCAATGCCACCAACTTTCTTTTCTCAATTCGTTTTTTAGAATATTTTCTGTTTTTACACGGTTCGATACTGCTCGCTATCAATCTTTATATTTGTTCCTCCACTAACTTGCACTGTATTTTTTATTTCTTAATGTTCTAATAAATTTGTAGGGCTGACTCACACCCTTTTCTGTTAGAATTCTTAGATTTAATATGAAACTTCCAGATTTAGCAAAAATTTCTACTGCTGTGCACCAGCGAGTTCTGACTTTGTCGACTGTTGAAACGAATAAGAGCGTCTCTCAGTTTGAAGCTGGCTTATATACCATTCTCTGCTTTCCCACTCTCTTGTTTTAACTACTCTTATCCTAATATCTTGTGTGATTTCTTTTGTTTCAGCTTGCCCCGCCACCGTGCCCCTTCGTTCCCCTCACTGCTCGAGCGAGGCCAGCCGGTCGCTGACCCGCTGTTTTTCGGCAGTGAGGGAATTCATCAGGATTTAGCCTGTTTCGTGGTCTCGCATGGATTATACTGTGAATTTATCTTTCCCTATCTTTCTTATTTTCTATACGTGTTACAAATAAATGATTTCATTTGCATTGATTTGTGTTTTATTTTATTCTTTCTTTTCCTTTGTCCTTTGCAGGTCGTGACTAGGTCACAATACATATCATTTAACTCCCTGCAGTCCAGCCAGCGCAGAGTTCATCAACCTCTGGAAAGTCGGTGGAGCGTTCTTGAGTCCAAATGGCATGCGGTTGTACTCGAAATGGCCCTGTGGTGTGGAAAATGCGGTTTTCTCTTTGTCTTGCTGCGCCATCAGGATTTGATGGAATCCAGAGGCGAGATCCAAGATCGTATAATATCGGGCCCGTCCCAACTGGTCCAATATTTCGGTGATATTGGGCAGTGGGTACGAGTCTCCGATGGTGGCTTCGTTTAACTTCCGAAAGTCCACTACTACGCGCATTTTCCTCACTCCGGCTGCATCGGGTTTCTTTGCTATAACCAGAAGCGGCGCGTTCTACTGACTCCGGCTGGGCTGGATAATTCCTTCCGCTAGCATTTTGTCTGTTGGCCTCTCGACTTCTCTTTCTCGTGGACGAGTTTAGCCTCATGCTTTGACGAGTTATCGTGGTTGCCTTGGGTATCTTCGACTCTCCGCTTTGTGCGGCTGTTCGTATACCCGATCGCGCTATCTTTCTCTTTCTTATGGGGCTTTCTTTCATGTCCCACTTGGGCTCGTGTGGTCGCACATATGCGACTCAGAGTGTCTGCATTTATATTTCTTTTTCCGGCTTTCTGCATTTTACCGAACCCATGCCATGAACGATGTCCCCTACAGCCGCAGCTAATCCGGCTGTGGAGTCTACCCCTGCGCCAGGCAACGTCGTGTTTAACGAGTTGCCCCTGCGTCTTGATCGGGCTCCTCTAGATTCCGACATGTTTATTTCGCGATGGGTTTTATTTTAATATATTTAAAAATAATAATAATAATAATAATAATAATCTCACGAGAGATTCATATATCCGTTGGAATGTTTTCTTTATTCACGGCTTTGACTCTACTGGCTTTGACTTTACGAGGCTATATTTATAAAGGGTTTTCCAATAAGAGGTTTCATTTTGAATAGCCTGCTATTTGGACAGCTGTCAAATTTGAAGCTGTCATCTTTCGACATTTGACAAGTAACAACTACGCCATTACTAAAAATGGTACGATACACGCTTCAACAAGGCATTGAAATTGTTAAAATTCACTACAAAAATGGTGAAAATTTTGCAGTTACAGTTCGCAAAACTAGAGCACTTTTTGGTCGTCGTGAAGCACCTTCTCGGCCGGCAATAGTGAAACTGGTGGAAAAATTTGAACTGTTGGGACAAGGTAGTGATGTGAAGAATCGAAACCGTGTGCGTCGCTCAAGAACAACTGAGAATATTGCTGCTGTAGCCCGTAATGTTGAAGAAAACCAAGGTTTGTCGATTCCTCGTCGATCTTTGGAATAAGACATTCCACAAACGACATTACACTGTTTTTTGCATAAAGACTTAGGTTGAAGGCTTTTAAAATTCAGTTAACACAAGAACTCAAGCCGGTCGATCACCATAAACGTCGTATCTTCGCTGATTGGGTCCTTCTAATGCATGAAAATGATCCGAATTTTCATCGAAAAATCATCTTCAGTGATGAGGCCCATTTTCACCTCGAAGGCTACGTTAATAAGCAGAATTGTCGCATTTGGGGCTCAGAAAATCCAACAATGATTATTGAAAAGCCTCTCCATCCTCAACGTGTCACTGTTTGGTGCGGTTTTTGGGCTGGAGGTGTGATTGGACCCTACTTTTTCGAAAATGAGGCTGGCGCAACTGTTACGGTGAATGGATTGCGCTACCGAGCTATGATTAATGATTTTTAATGGCCGGAATTGGAAGATATTGATGTGGACGACGTTTATTTTCAGCAAGACGGCGCTACGTGCCACACAAGCAACGAAACAATCGCAATTTTGCAAGAAAAGTTTCCTGACCGTGTTATTTCTCGAAGAGGTGATGACAATTGGTCATCGAGATCTTGTGATTTAACACCTTTAGACTTTTTTCTTTGGGGCCACGTAAAAGATAAGGTCTATGCCAATGCTCCACAATCGATTCAAGACCTTAAAGATGGAATTCGTGAAGTTATCGCGGACATACAGCCGCAAATGTGCAAATTGGTCATGGAAAATTTCATGAAAAGGATATGGTGCTGCAAGCGTAGCCATGGCGGCCATTTGGCTGATATCGTTTTCAAATGTTAATGGCATACCTTCCTCTTTACAATGAAATAAACATTTATTGATTTCTCTTAAAAAATACTCGTTTTTTTTTTTAATATCAAAATGAAAGCTCTTATTGGAAAACCTTGTATGTATAACGTCACCGCCACTTACAGGAAGATGATATTGACGATTGGCCTCTCCATGGCGTTGCTCCTTGGGTGCTGTTCCTTCGGTGCTGTAGACCTGTTGTCTCGTAGCTCTCCTCGAAGGTTGGTCCAGTTGTTCTCCCTGGTACTATTGATCCGTCTCTTAGTGGTTCCTGGGCTCGTCTTCTGTGCGTCGGTAATGGTTGCGCGACGGCTTCGTTTCAAGTTACCGCTTCGGGAACTTGGTTGCACACTTTGTGCGTTTTTCCACGACTTGACGCAACACCGTCAATCGGGATTTTAAACGGTTGACCGATATCACACTGCACCGACGTTCACTTCGCGTCTTCGCGTTAGATTAGTCGGGTTTTCACGAACTACACTGGTGTCCTTGCACGCGCCGTAGTCGTCACTTCAGAGTCACTCTTGACTATGTCCAAAACACTTTTTTGTCCAAAAAAATAAATGACATAGTACTTATCACTTCAGCAGATCCCGCCGCTGCCACCAAATGTTATGCCGGTACCGCGTGATTGGATAACTCGGTAATCGGTATAATATTAAAAAGTTATTATTTTGGGATCGTTTGCCGATTAGGAGAATGAACTAGAGTAACTTGCGTATACGTGAATTTATGTAAAAATGGAAGTGTTTATTATAGGCAACGGTAACGTTCCGTTGTCTATTTAAAAGTCGATATAAGAGTAATACAATGAAATGTGGTTTTGAGCCGGTACGAGAAACCAACCTCTCGCGTTTGAATCTACTAATAGAGTGATTCCGGCAAAGGCTGTTATTCACCCCTTTGCCGGAAATCGAGTCGAAATGAATTTCATAATCAACGTTACTTGCAAATTCCTGCAAGTCGTTGCTCGAGCTCATAGCAGTCATTGCTCGCATCTCGTTGCTTACGTTTGTACATTGTTTCTACTTCGGTGAGTGGCCTCACTCGAAGAAGGAACAATGGCGAAATAATGGAATGTTCGGGGTACAACATATTTAAGCGAGTAGTTTTTAAGCGAGTAGTATTTAAGCGAGTATTATTTAAGCGAGTAGTATTTAAACGAGTAGTATTTAAGCGAGTAGTATTTAAGCGAGTAGTATTTAAGAGAGTAGTATTTGAGCGAGTAGTATTTAAGCGAGTAGTATTTAAGCGAGTAGTATTTAAGCGAGTAGACCTTTTTCAGATTGATTAATTAATCACTACGCGGTCATATGTTTTGTAACGGTATTAAGCGTTAACATTACCCTTAAAGGGTTTGTTCGGACTCAAACAGGGAGGAAACTAATTTTAGGCTTTTGTAGTAGGTAAAAGTAGGATTTATTCAAAGAAACACAGAGATTGAATTATATGATACAAAAAAAAATAAATAGAAAATTCAATTATCTAACCCTTTTCTCTCGGTATTATGGCTACCTCGCGCCTTACAATCAATTATTCCCGGGCACTCGAGTGCATGTATAATCGTGTACGCTGGCGAATTTTAGAGAATTTATGAGAATAGAAATATGTTCTGGTCGGTAATAGATTTTATAATAACGAGATAGTATTCTGCTAATAATACGCTCTTTGATATGAAGCAAGTCGTTGATACTGATATAATGCCAAAAGTATTCGTTAATTAATAATATAATTTATAATAATGAAGTTAAGCGTCGGTCGATAGATCTGTCTACCCTTCGTGTTCCTTGGGTAAGCTATTTAGCACGGGTACCGTCGGTAACTAACCGACCGTTGCTTCCGGTATCCTGACTAGGCTCGAGTCTACTGCTGAGTCGTTTCATACCCGCTTTAAGTCCGTTGGTGGGTGTGGAGTTCCCGGCTGGTATTTTTTTAAAGGCTGATTCATGCGTCCACCCGACCGCCGCCACTATCTGGCGTAAGTGAAATGCATTTTTAGTGCATGCACAGCTTCGTCAGGATCGTACCTGGTTAACCTATCGTCCTGTGTATTTTCCCTAAGTAATATTTAGATTATATTCCTACTTCACTACACTATCATATTTTCCTGGTTTTTAATATGGAGACATTATATTTTCGCTCTTAAGAATATTGCGGAGCGTCTTTCGTATCAGAGAGAGTAGACTGCTAGCTTGCTCGATCCACGGCTACCAGAGAGAGAGACCTGGTTTGTTTATGTTTGGACCTCTGGTGCGTCGGCCTCGAACGCAGCACCGAATCAGCTGCTTCCCGTTTAAATGTATGTCAGGTACCACAGCTGGGCTCTCCGATATTAATACGGCTGCACCTAGCAAGGGCTCGTTCTTCCTTCCTGGTAGCTGGACTTCTGCGTTGGCGGGACCTGCGAACAAAACTGTTCCCCAAGTGCCGAAATTCTGTTTTTTTATACCAGAATCCCCTCCAGCTGACCCATGCTTTCGGTATAACTATAGTTGGCGGCGGTCCTGTAGCCCATCTTCCTGTAGCCCACTGGTAGCCTTGGTACTTTTTGAAATCGGTCGTTGGTTTTTAATTTTCTACCGGTGCTTTTTGAACGAATAACGGGACTTCGTCTTCGACGTACCGGTCTAATGGTGTGAGTGACGCTCGGTAGCAGTGCTTTGTTGTGTGTGTACCGAGCGTCGTTAGTTGCCGAGTATAGGCCGGTCTTACTTGGTGTACGTAACGCGCGGTAGCGGTGACTTGGTGTGTGCACCGCGCGTTATTAGATAGACAGTATGTTACAGTTTCTTTAGAGTGATAAATCTAAGCGACAATATTTTTGACCAAATTTCATGATGGAATATTTCTGGCAGTTCGCAACCCGGTTAGAGTCAGCGCCGCCTAGACCCCTGTGTTATCGAACTCAGAAAGATCTCTAACAATCGAATCATTAATTATTTTTGTCAGCTCTGATTGCCTCACTCATTCATTAAGAATTAATGAGGCAACCAGACCTGACGATTTTTTAACTTCTAAAGAAATCGTGCAAAAAATTTTGCCACAGCCCGGGTTGTGTTATATTGTAAATATTGTTTTTCCTTTTCTTTCTTTCCCTCCTCCCTCTTGACGATGTCGTTGTCCGCCATGAGCATTAGAACTCTGCCTGTATTTAGTGTGCGGTCTCAACCTCGCTACTGCTGCTGCTGTTAATGCTATCACTATATCATGGTAGAATAACACTCTATCGTTCGCAGGAATTTAGCACAGTGAGATCGACCGGCAGGTTTCTCGCGTATACTAGCCTGCATAGCATCATTAACAAGATCAACGACATTGGAATTTGAAATTATTCTACCGCCTTTGGAAACAACGGCGATACGATCCCATGTTATTTTTTACTGACTGCACTGCGATGCAAATTGCGAATCAGTGATGTCGCTTTAGATTAACATTTTTTTGGTACGTCATTGATAATAAATGTGTAATTAAAACGAGATTTTACTTCGGCCATCAATACATCATCAATTTTGACATCGTGACCGTCCAGTATTGCCATTTTTCGTTTTGATGGAATATTCGGTACTGTATTCTTGTACACGACTAACAATAAGTGAAGATAACGCTGTAGAACCTGCTGATATGCTGTCCATTTCTCTCTCCCACTCCTATATGAGTGAGAGTTTGGAATTTCACTCAGCTTGGAGTCGAGGCGTGTTAACGGTGTACCAGTAGTCGGTATGGAAAACAGTGGCTCCGGACTAGTAGTAGTAGCAGCCAGCCCCGCAAGACGATGTATGTCATCATGAGGAATAAGCACTGTCTTTCTAGCACATTTTATATATTCTAAGACAGGCGCAAGAAGCAACTTGAGAAATTCGAATTCTTACCTCTCTGAATTCTTCTTTTTTTTTCGCGGCCAATTGTCGAAGAATTGTCGCATGTCTTCGAAGATTATTATTTTGTGCGTTTTTCAGACTCACGTTGTGAGTCTGTAAAAAGTTCTGAAAAAAAAAAAAAAAAAGTCTGTAAAAAGACTCGTAAACGTAATGGTATTGGTCATCGTGGAATATACAGGCGCGAAATTGACAATTAGGAGGCGTAGATTGTTTTAAGTTAAATAATAGATGACCGTGTGGTGCGGCTGTTGCCTGATTTTCGGGACAACTTGGCGTGTGAAATGCTGAATTGGCGCGCGGTTTTGAAGGGGACGAAGGAACTTCTGGTTTCAAGGAGATCTATTGTGAGGAATTTTACATGAGATAAACATATTACATGGAACACTTGATAATTACAGGTTCATTGTTACGAAGATTTATTCCCGTCGTGATCAAAAGCAAAAAGAGAATATACGTGTAAGATCTAGAGAACAAAATAAATTGATAATGAGCAAATTTAAAGTCACGTTGTGTCTGATTATCAACGAAGCGTGCCACGAGGCTTGCGAACCGACACAATGGCTTCCTAGAGAGAACAGACCATTAAATGAATTGACCGAATTGTTTGTGCTATCACTAAGAAGCTCTACACAAATGAAGACTAGATGAACTGCCGCACCAAAGTACTCGAGTTGTCCGTCCGTAAATCGAATGATCTGGGGAACACTGTGAGAAACTATGAAAAGACCGATCGAATCGCGTTGCGCACTACCGAAGAATTATCGGAAACGCGAACTGTGAGGCGTGCACTCACACATCGGAGTTATCTCGGAGTAGATCAGAATAGCAGTATCCTCGTCGAAGACCGTGATGGAAGTGCTATTGATAAAGAATCCCAAAAAAGCTTGAGTGAAGTGAGGCGGAAGACGAAAGTGATCGAACATCTAGAAACATCGGTTCGACGATTGCCTGTCAACTGAGGGCCTCTCGAGGACTCTCTGAAAACTATGGACTTTTCTGAACACGCGCGGTCTCGCGGATTTTTTAACATAACGATATAATTAGCATTTAAGAAGATATCGCCATGCTCGGTGGCCCTCATGGGAAATCGCATAATGAAAATGACACTCAGATTTTTATCATGGCTACCCTTGGTGAAAACATCGACTACGGTATTGCTCGATGCTTCGCGCATTAGATCATCAATGATCACAAATATAGGCCTCGTATCATTCAAGTAGGTTGATACGTGTAGTAAACCCTCGCGAAATTCGACTTCATCACTGTACTCTGAATACTCGGACTGCCACTCTAAGTAATAAATCATTATATGCTCGAATGGGACATCCATAATTTCGCGCATATAGTTAAAAAATGTTTTGATAAAATATGTTTGTATCTGTATCGATGAGTGTCTATCGAACCCAATCAGCTGTCTCTTAACCTCATGACATACAATGGCGAGTTAGGGTCGTCATTCATTGCATAACGTTCGGTTTTATTTGTATGTCAAGGGGTTAAATAGGCGCATACCGCAGCGGCGGTAGCGGTCCAGCGGGCGTCAGCCCTTTTTATATAAGCTAATGTTTACTTCGTATGTAAATTAAATAACGATCGTTTTTTAAATTTCTCAGAGATGAATCATTACTTTAATTTCACTGCGCTTACAGCTCATTATGCTAAATTTTCGAATTATGAAATTGTAAACAGCTGTATTATATTCATGGGAATAAAAGAAAAAAGTCAGAACAAAAGAAAACACTCAATAAGAAGGACGGGACAAAAGGAATTACCGATGGGAAAGTCAGTATAAAAGAGGATGGTGAAGAGATAGCCGCTATTGCTACTGCACAAAAAGAACGAACGGAGAACAGCTTTATACAAATAAATCAATATTTCTATCCTTTTTACCTAATATACATAGCAAATGCAATACATAAAATAAAAATAGCGTGATTTTAGCTGTAAATCATTAAATTATCGTCATAATTTTTTTCGATTATTCTGATTCACGCGTTTTACAATAGCCACATGGTACAGTAAATTTCTTACAGATTCAGCGATGTTTTTATTCCATTACGCATATGACGCTCTAATTTCGGTATGTCACGCGCAGAGTACTATTCGTTTCGGGAATAATTACGGTCAATAGAGTGTAACATCGAGGTCTCCTGGAGTCTAAGGCCGGGAATAAGTCAGTCCGTGTTTTCTATTTCCTTTTATTCGTTTATTATATAGTTGCCTACGTATTAGTTCGTCATCCCGTGGTGTGTTTTGTAGGAGAGGGCTTGTCACATTATAGACCGCGTCACGTATTGTTCCGACTATGGACGGTTATTTATTTATTTTATCCCCTTTTATTTTATTGCACATTATTATTTTTGAGGGATCGTGTAGTACGTGATCGGCCGTCGTCCCGTATCTTGTACGTTGGTGTGAGGGATCGGCCCTGAAACGATAATTTTTCTCGTTCACATTAAATTTATTTTCCCAGGAGAAATTCGAGCTCGATCACAGGTGTAATTAATTGTAGACTTCTGGGTAGGTGAGAGTAAGGTTTATTTATGCAAACAAATAAAAACGGAATGTTGACGTTCGGTGATTCCTCTGTGTTCGGTTTCCTGGTACCGATAATCAGTACAATTCATTTAAATTTTGTAATTCCTACGATTATTCTTACAATTCTTTTCGGCTATCTCGTTTACATAGGCTCTCGGTGCAATCGACTCAGTAATCTGTTATTTTTTCATGCGTTAGTAGTGAGCCGTTCACTCGACGCACACACATACAGCTAACACGTCGAACTAGCTCTTCGGACCGATGTCTCTATTATATATATAGCTCTAGCTATCTCCCTCGCTTCACTTCCTTGCTTTCTCTTTATATCAGACCGCTTATTCTCTTCTAGCCTATTTTTCGGGTTTATAATGCGATACGCGTTAACTATATCGCTTAAATACTATCCACTTAACTCTATTGCCTTAATTCTATTCACTTAATTCTATTGACGTAATTCTATTCACTTAACTCTATCCACTTAAAAACTATCTAGATCAACGTCAATTTTCCTTATATCTTACTAATAATTCCTATATTATTTCACTGACTCGCCTGTCCTTCCGTCTTTCCTCTCGTTTGCTCACCACGGATCCTCACAATTACCAGGAATAAACGTCTTTCGATAATCTACTGTTTTCTACTGTGACCAAAAAAAAACGAATCTCGATAGACTATTTTCGGTAAAATTGCAAACTAATAACTGTGACTTATTCTTAACGCACGGACTTTCCAGATTAGAGCCTCGGGCTAAGAGAGCCTTTTTCCCCCAGCGCAGGCTCTTTTATAGCCTTCCCCTTTGCCTCATTCCCCTCTTCTTTATTTTCGATTGCAATTTTTAAATCTAACGCATCTTAATAATTTTGCGGCTTGCCATCGCCTCGCTACCCGTCTTTGCTCAATTTTCTTCATTGTTGGCAGATAATGTCAGCTGACAAATTTGGAATAGTGCCATAGACAAAGTAATGATCAGAATGACTTTGAATTTTTACGGTTTACATATGTCAAGGACATCTATCGGACGGCGAAAGTTTTTTTTCTACAGTTACTTTATGTCGATAAGGTCGGAAACTTTTCAAATGGCCCTAGTACCTTGGGTAGCTGCAGTTAGCCTGGGCTGAGCCTGGTCGCAACCACCGTTACTTTCCTCCCGGTGCGTAGGCACCTGGCGCCCAGCTCAAGAGAGCAAATACAATAGAAGGAAAAATAATCGAAACCAGCTTCGGGTAACGTGTGAAAGGTTGAAGGCTAAATTTACGTTACAATAGATAGCCGCGATTGCTGCGAATAGCAGCGCAAAGAGAATTTATAGAAATAAATTAATATTTCTATTCTTTTTATGTACTGTACACAGCAAATGCGATATATGAAATTAGGCAAAAAGTTAATTTTTTAATGACGTGCATTTTTTCGTAAAACATAAAATTATATGATTTTTTTTTTGATTAGTTTAATCCACGTATTTCACAATAGTCATGTGTTACGGTAGAATACCACCCTTCCCGCTTTTATTTCCTATTAACAGGCTCGTAAGCAGTATGTGTACATCTTTGCTCCATCCCGCTCGTATCCCCACTCCGCCCCCCACCGCCCCACTTTTCCGCCGCCGCGCTACCCACTCTACTTAACCAGTGTCGATAACGTGGAGATGGTAAAGTGAGGTGATGTGGGTACTCTGGTGAATAAGAAAGAGTAGAGATAATAGCTGGATGGAGGAAAGGTGTACACATACTTGGAATAAAATTTGTAACTCACCCTTATGCTGGCGGCATCTACGACGGCTCTCCAGGGTGATGGCTACAATGAATCCTCCATGGCACACACACACACACACACACACACGCGCGCGCGCGCGCTCTCTCTCTCTCTCTCTCTCACATCAGGATTCGCACCTAAGCGTCCGGGTAATATAAATTACCCGCACCCATGGGCACCGTCAGGGGTAAGCATCCGTATCCCGATCAGTGTATAGTTACCGCACGTGTCTTCGATCTGATCTCGATCTCGGTCCTCGTCAATTGCATGATCTAGGCCGAATACTACGCACTTCGTGAGCAACACCAGTAACGTACTAATCGGCGGCTCGGGGTGAAATAGCTGCGGCCAATCGACGTATATCGATTCCTCGAAATCGACCAGCAGCACCTAGCAGCACCCGTCATCATCCACGTCGATGAGCTCCCCGCGCATAGCCCTTTGATGCCGTACAACGACTACAACGCCCCCACACACAAGTTCTCAAACACAAAGCAACTCCGCTCAACGTATTCCTTGATATATAATTTGTCTAATTTGTCCTCCAGTTCCAGCAATGCCGCGCACATTAGCTCCGCCCGAAGGCACACAGTATTAACATTGGTACTACATATCACCCGACACGCGAAATCTTCGGATAGCTTGCCGTCTAGATACCGCGGTTACATTTTGAGATTTTTTATTTATACGGACCTTTCCCTGTGTACTGCTAAAGACAGACTGAATGCTCAGGATGCTGCTGGCGGGTATCAGGGGGCTGAAAACCCTCCTCTGAATCATAATTAGGTGTGCTGCGCTTCGAATGCAACGTCAGCGGTTTTGTACGTGTGTATCGCTCTGCGCTCAGCACCTAGCGAAACGTTTGCTCTGCAGTAAAAGGCGTAGAATATGATACCGCACCGAGAGGGACTTCAATTATAATAATGGGTCTGGAAAAAAGTTCGTGGCGTATTTTTAGTAAAATTCAACTGGTTTTCTTATAGCGTGAAATTGAATTTGTTCAAACCAAATATGCTCCATTATTATCGACAATGTTTCGCCATCTTTCGGGTAGAGCCATGATGCCATCGGTGAAGAACTTCTGTGGTTTCTGGTTGAAAAACTGAATCAAGTGATTTTCACAGGTTTCTTTTGAAAGCAACATAATTCCATTGAGAGAGTT
The DNA here is from genome assembly GCA_963942595.1 of Cylloceria caligata. Taxonomy (NCBI): domain Eukaryota; kingdom Metazoa; phylum Arthropoda; class Insecta; order Hymenoptera; family Ichneumonidae; genus Cylloceria; species Cylloceria caligata. The sequence continues at coordinate 70,843,122 of OZ012706.1, read as the reverse complement.
CTGCAGAGATCGGATTAAGTAATAGCCAGAGGGTGCCTGGACTATACGGTGGATGCATCAAAACTTCCCAACCAAGCTCTCGAAATTTTTGACGGGTCATCAAAGAAGTCTGTGGTCGGGCGTTGTCATGATGGAAGACAACACATTTCCTATTAATCAATTCGGGCCGTTTTCTTTCAATTGCTTGGCGTAATCTATCTAGTTGTCCACAGTAAAGTTCAGAATCAATCGTCTGACCAACTGGAAGTAGCTCATGGTGGACGATTCCCTTCCAGTCCCACCACACACACAGCATCACCTTTTTCGCCGTCAATCCTGATTCGCGAACGCTTGTGACAGCTCACCATCCCGTGTCCACGATCTTCGACGCTTTCGATTGTCGTACCTGATCCATTTTTCATCACCGGCTATAACACGTTTCAGAAATGGCTCGATTTCATTGCGTTTCAGCAGCGCATTGCATGTTAATTTTTAGTCTATCCTTTTTTTCGCGGTCAACTCATGAGAAACCCATACATCGCGATTCTTCCTGTAGCCAGCTTTGTGTAAATGGTTCAAAACAGTTTTGTGGTCAATACTTGGCTCCATACCAATATCGAAACTGCTGATATGCTTATCTTGCTGGACTTTTTTAAGAATTTCATCAGCTTTTTCAGTGATTATACGACCAGAGCGTGACTCATCTTTCACATCAAAATTACCAGAACGAAAGCGAACGAACCATTTCCGCCCAGCAGATTTTGATATAGAACCTTCACCGTACACAGCACAATTTTTTTCACAAACCTGCGCAGCGTTCTTCCCTTTATCGTAATAGTATTGCAAAATATATTGCAATTTTTCATTACTTTTCTTCATTGTCGAACGCGAACAACTTTCTAACCACTGCACCAATTTCGATGTTTATACACTCAAAGTAATGCTCGAAGTGTCACCTTTCCAACGAGTGGTTACTGGTGTCACTGCGATCTGTGTTTCCTGACTTATTTGCAATTGATGCCATCTATCGGGAAAAATGCCGCGAACTTTTTCCCAGACCCAATATAATTATTGTAATAATTTATTCATAATTTTTTAATAAAAGACACAGTAAAACGATGTATTTGTTTTTAATTAATTGATATTTTATTTAAATCACTTTACGCACGTTTAGCGTCGCATGCAACATCCCTGCAAACACGGTAATCTTCGCACGGAGATTCCTTCGCCGTTAAATTAATTTTTATCACTGTCTGAAGGGCGAGAGGTAAAAGCATTGTAATATTCACGTACCATTCTATCGTTTTTCATTACATTATCGCCAAGAAGAATAGAAATCGCGACATGGTGAAGACGCACGACATAAGATGCAGGAATACGACACAAAATTGACCGTGCCGATAGAACTTGCAGTTTCTTCGTAGCCGTGTGAGATATTGCGGTAGTAGCCCATAGGTATCAGAGTACATTCTTTTTCCATGATAGTTAACGAATATGGCGATCGAATGCTCTTCAAGTCCGTCGTGGTTATCCGTGTTAACTACGAGTCCGGCCGGTAACGACTATACACGAGGAATTCTGTCAGCTGGGTTCTCCAACGGTTAAAAGTGGTAGATACTGAAGCCTTTCGTAGATTTGTCTAGTGTTCATGTTAAAAACATAATAAATGATTAAATGATTACCTATACGCTTTGATAGATGTATATATGCAACATTTATTTCACAGCATCGTCGATCGTGTCCCGACCATACGGTGAAGATTTCTCCACTTTCTTATTCTCTTTCTCTTCGTCTGCCAACCAAACATCCATGTATGATTCTCCTTGAAACGGGTGCTCGCGAAGGCAATTTTTTATTTGGAAAGCCTGGCGCATTGCACAATCCGAATACGCTGTATCGCTTATTATAGGGGGTCTGAAGCATTTTCGCAAAGATTTCGGAATAAATGTGTATGATAGGGCGCCCACTTCATCCTCCAGGTTGAAAATTTCACGACTCGTGATATCGCAGAGAAGTATAGCCTTCTCGTGGACGCGTGTATAGATACGTCTTGATTTTCGCGAAATTTCACGCAAGTTCGCGTATGCTTGTTTGCAGCTCACTACGCCCTCGTACCATTCAAGACCGTGAAAATATTTCGAGAGAAAATTATTCTGGCTTCTCGAATACTGCGGTAATTCGGCAAATTGAAACGGCGGTGCGACGATCCAATAAGCGGAGTACAGTCTATCCACTGCTACCACGGCACTTTCTTTCGGAATAAATTCCGAGTCTTTATCAGGCATTCCCTGCATATCCACTTCAATATCCATTTTCACATCTAATCTGTACAGATGCTCAAGCTCGATTGATTGGTTACTCACAAAGACGCTTCTTCGTCTCTTAACACGAAACAATTGTATTCCGACATCAGCATCGATTTCAATGACATTATCATATTCCGTGTAAACTACACAATTTACCGTTGAAGTAAGCGCATCCTCCAATCCTACCTTTATTCTCACAGTACCGTGCTTTATTAAATTCCCATGTGAATTGCAGTTTGCCGAAAGATCGGGTGTCATATCGAAAGCAAACATACAGTATCCATCGCGATAATTAACGCGATCGATTGGATTACCATCGTTCTAGAAATGTATTCCAGTTCCCCAAAACAACGTTTGAAAAGCATCCACATACAGATGATTTTTTGCGAAATCAGGTTGTAACGGCTTCGAAGGTATTTGAGCACCATCTACATACAACGAAAGATAATTGATCTTGTAATTTTGGAAATTGAATGGATTCATACTGAAGTCGCCGTTAAACACTTTGTTATCGACAAAACCGATAATTATACGCTTCGGCAATTGACCTAGCACGATATTATCGATAGTCACTCCATGAATACCGGTGTGTATTGAAACAGCTTTTACCTCCATTCGCGTAAGAGGGTATTTAGCCGTAGATTTTGCCAGAGTTCTAGCATGTGAGAGCAGCACACCAGGGGCTATTTTTGTTCTACGAACGAGAAGCGATGCCTCGAGAATCTGTAAGCCGCATTGACCATTCTCTGTATCGCCCACAAGACAATATGAATCTCTAGACCACACCAGTCGTAGTCGCATCTCGACACCGTTTAACACGTTAAGCGCCACGCCGAATTTCTGTGCCTTTCCGTTAGCCGTCAGGCGGGCTCTGCAGGGCCGCTCGCCGATAGGCGAGCCAGAGTATAGATAGATGTCGGGTAACATAACCCGCATTAAGGATCGGGGCTTGTCGTCGTATGTTTACCTTTCCACTTGCAGAAAATTGCACTCGAGAGCCTGACATTTTGCAATCGCAATAAATACTATGTATATACTTTGTTTATATCCTTATAGTCCCTTCTCCTTGGTAGAAGATAAACAAACCGAAAAACGATGCCTAATGACGCCCGAATGATGTACACAGAAACCTCACCTTTGCTTATCTTGTTTTAATAAATTACATTAATGTTTTTAAGTATTATATTGTTTTCCTTGAAGCATTGACCAAAGAAAAACCGATATCGCATAATTTAAATGTTCAGTCTCACAAGTACGCAAGGACCGACACACGCGCCGCAATAGAAGAACGAAAAGTCTGCCGCCGGTCCGTAATGACCGGCGAGATTTGAACGGAAAAGCTAGCGCCGGTCCCAAGGGACCGGCGTGGCGCTTAACGTGTTAAAAGGAACCGTTCCTGATTGAATATATCGCATTGCAGATGGCCGAGCAAGTCTACAGTTTTTCCGACATTTAAAAATTGATTTCTCTTTACAAGACCCGCATTTCCCGATGTTATATCATCCATTTTTCCAGGGGTATCATCGTACCAGAGAACGCTGGTGAAATGCGAATTTTTGGCAACTGGACCGTAATTTAAAAGTGCTTTTATGTACGCTCGATAAGCGTAGGTATTATTTGAAGGTGAAACTAGTTTTTGATGGGGTATTTGAGCAACCCGTCACAAAGTTAGACCAAGCGGGGCTGACCGCGGTGCACCTGCTCATTCGGCCGAGAGTCTCCCCGAGGCGATCCAACAGGGCAAAAATATAGCGTGCGAAGCGACTTATATTCATTTCGTGTTTTTTTTTTCTTCTTTTTTTATCTAATCCTCCGGAGCGGGCGACGGTCCAAGCCAGAAATTATCAGCAGCAATAGGAAGGTCAGCGGCGGGAGCCTGAACGACGCTACGATAACAGCGAGAAGAGCAATCTCGAGTCTTCGTCATCGTCATGCAAACCAACCGTAGCCCCGACTATGACGTCAGCGCTCTCGTCGAGAGAACTACATAGAGACCATCCCCGCAGCATCTCATGAGGACCGGAAGATGCAACAATCTCGGGCGTCCTTTGCATTTTCGCTGCGCTGCGAAGTTTCTGTTTTACTATTATCGTTCGCTTCTAACTGCTACTTCGTGCGAGGCATAGAAGCGCTCGCTAGAGCCGTTGCGGGCTCGAATAATAACCCCAGTCGCAAGTACCGTTACCATACTTTAAATTTTATTGGTGGCTACGATTTTGGGGGAGAGAGTTTATCGGCTCAAACAACGAGAGATATCGTATTGTCGAGGACTCTTGCGCCGTATTTTGTACAACGAGGACGTGTATACCGGGTCTGCTGACGTGTCTGATCGACGAGAACCGACGCCTGCCCCCCGCGATTCTGGACTGCTGCGAGAGAATTTCTCTAGATGATCCTGATACTGCCACTATTCGGTAAGGCTGTCGTTCGTCTCTGGTTTGAGTGTGGGAGTCAGCTCCAGTCACTTGGTTGAGAAAACCCGGGCGATATTGTCGTGACGGCATGCTGTCGAGCCGAAAATCCAACGTCTTTTCGAAAATAGCGGTCAAACAGCTACCACCCGGTATTCTAAATTTACAATTAATTCGCTTCGCGAGAATAAAAGGATCGCCGAAGGGGTTCCATTCCATTGTTTTTTCTTTTGGTTAAATATTTTATTACCGTAAATTTGAGTGCGGCAATTTTCACGTATGGAGCATAAGTGTGTGTGAAATTCAGAGCGAAAATTGAGATATTGCTTGTTATTTATTTAACTGTTTCTGTTCTATTTAGTCGGTTTTATGTATTCTGTTCGATTTAATCCGATTTATTTATTCTATTTTATTTAGTTCGCTTTATTCATTCTAAAGTAATTATTCTGTTGTACTTCTTCAATTATTTCTTTTGATTCCTTTATTTTGTGTTATTGGATTGGTTTCGTTTAAATGTTGTCGCCAGTCTGAGAGCCTTTATTAGATATTTTAAGGAAAATTGAATTAACGGGAATCTAGCACGTTACCGTTTGTCGCTTCCCGACCGTGCTTCCGAGAGTACCTCTTTAGTTCTCGGCTAATCATTTTGTTCATCACTACAATAAATAGTTCATTTGAATTTTGCTATTCCCAAACTGCCATGTTGAGATTTTTGTGCGAACCACCACTGATTGACCCATCCCCTCTACCAATTGCCAAGGCTGCAGCGAAGCCGAGCCGGCCCCGTGTATTCTGCGTGCGAAATAAATTTGTCTCAGAAAATAATTTATTTCTCGAGACCGGCGCCCAGCACGCGAGATCACGGGCTTTTATGACCATCCGCGGGAGTTGAAGGCGGAGAAGGTGGAAAAAGTGGTTACAACATCTACCTGATTAAACATAGAATGCAAGAGATTGTTTACACGGCTGGTATTTACTTTCGGCACTGCACGCGCGGCAGTTTCCATTGAAGGAGATGTTATTTTCACTCTCAGACTAAGCATAGTATGCGCGAGATGGATATACTTATCACCCCGTCCATGAATAACAAATTCAATACGTGAATTATCTGTTAGCGAATAAATTGGCTTAGAATAACGAGATAATACACTCAATTGGAGCCACCGATAGTATTTTGCGTCGATGGGAGTGAAAATAATTCAAGTTCCGCTTTAAGACACTTGTACGAGTGCGCATGTAGAAAAGCCATCTTGTTTCAGCTATCCAAAAATATCTGCAACCGTTCGTTAACGAGTCTTCTTTTTCTTATTATTCTTCTTCTTTATTAGGCTTTTCATTTTACGGGAGATACGTCGTGGTTTACGTTCGCTCGATGAATGAGGAGTTCGCGAAATTTCGCGCTTTTTATAACCAGACCCCCGCATGAGAGTGTCAATTTTTCCAGAGACTTTGCGTTCGAGATTACTGCCTAATTCTCCCGTTCTCTCGCGAATAGCATCTTTCACAGCTATATTTCTATCGAGGATATCACCGGCAACGTTTACACCAGCTCGCAATGCCTCTTTTCCAACTGCTTTAGCACCCTTCTTTAAAAGTCGTAACACTCGACGAAACAGGTCCTGAGAAAGCTGCCGATACCGTGTCCTCGTTGATTAGACATCCCGATATAAACACGGCTAATACCGCCGTACCCGCGACGGCCCAATTCGTGCTGCACACTGTCAATATCATCCATAGCAGCGTAATCAATCGTAGGATCTTTTGGAATGTAGTGTCACAGTCAACGTTCCCTGTTCGAATGGTATAGGATTTCCAAACTCGTATCTTATATCAATCTCGATAGTGTGTAAATTGTTGCGCAAGAGAGGTATATATCTTGGCGCCGAAAACGATTTAATTTTTATCGAATCATACTGATAGTCGTCAGCATCAATGAGAACAACTCGTAAGAGGGGTGTTTGTACATCGCATGTAATATAGCTCTCGCAGATATCGGTGTATAGAAACATGCTGCCTGGTATAGCACCGGTGAGAGATGCAGGCCTCGACTCTGTGTATTCGCAATGCGGTTCTATCATTACAGACCTACAGGCCTTTTCCGAGAATCGGCGTAGCCTTGCGATAGCGGGCGATACTCGAAAATCGTGGTATTGTCGCATACGCGCGTCACTTCGATCTGCAAGCTCGAAAGCAATTTAAAGCGCAGATGACCGGTCACGTGAGGTAACTTATTTATACTCTCCAAATGAGGGTCTATTAAGCGATATACACCAGATGGAACTTGGTTTCTATCTACGCGGTACCACGTTAAAAGATTTCGACCCGATAAACCATAATTACCATCCTTAAAAGTTACGAGATTTCCTATAGTAGGAACATGTAAAAGAGTTATAGGATAAGCAATTTCCATAAGAGAAACAGACCATTCTGCGTGCGAACGTATCTGACGCGGTATTTTTATAATAAATTTCGTCGTTTTATCCAAAAAATATTGCAGACTACTGTTGCTCGGCAGTACGACAAAGAAAGAGCTATTCTTGGAGTTCATATTTATCAGGGACGGTGATTCCGAGCGTTCTTCCTCTTTGTCCTTTTCTTCTCTTTCATCTTCTCAGGTAACGGAGGCACTCGTACTCGCGATAATTCTGCCTCATAGAAAATACCGTCGATAGTCTCGGTATTCAGATCGTGTAAAATATACACGAATGGTTCTCGATTCACTAATATTCGTTGAATCTTGAATAACTCGTTACTCCAACCACTCTCAATCCTTTCACGAATGCTGCTTTAGCTGTATGGATACGTACCAAGTCACCGACACTGTATTTAGGCTTTTTAGTTTTTCTCGCGTTACGCTCGTAACGCCGCGCTAAATTTTCTCGGGCTATGTTTTTGTAAAACATCAATGTAACGCTTATTTCGCATGTATGTAAAGTAACGCTACATTCGCATTTGTATTGTGCGATTAAAGTGTTCGTCAATCGAGGCTTTTATATCGGGGTTACGAGCAGCGCGAAAATCGATATCCCTTTTCTTGCGAATTTGCTGAAATGGAATGCCGATAAATTCTTTGCCTCGATCAGTTTGCAATTACTGCGAGCGATGATTGTTACTGCGTGGGAGTATGCGTGTGAGACCGCTGGCCACGTTTGCGCTCGTTTTGTCACGCGAAGCCTCGACCCACGCGTATTTGCTCAACACGTCGATAACAACAAGCAGATATGCGTACCTATCATTGTACGTAGCTATCGAGCGAAGATTAGCTAAATCAGCCTCCCATACATCGCCTATATTACTCACATTGTACGTACGAAGGGGAGATCATCGTCGCACGAGACGATGCAGGTTATATGAATCCTGTGTTTCGAGCCATGGTAAAAAGATTTTTCGCGTAACTCTCCAATCCACCTGCGCCAAAAAATTTTCTCGAGAATAGGATGCAGGATGAGCGGTTTCAAAATAGATTTTTTGAAGAATTTTCATAATTTTAACGATGACCAGTTAAATGGATTCTTTTTCTTCTTCTTTTCTAATTGTGTGGGGGATCGATATTCACTCGGGTGTCGTTGGCTCTCTACTTGTGCGTTGTTTTGCAATTGCTCGTCCTCTTCTTATTCCCCCTCCAGACCCTCGATGGTGTCGTTGTCCGCCGTGAGCATTAAATCGCTGTTTGAGTATGCGGTCTCGGCTTCGTTCTTGCTACTGTTGCTGTTGCTGCTGCTGCTACTATCACTATCGCGTAGTAAAATGAGACGCCTCTGCGGCGTCGAGGATGATGTAGGTGTAGGCTCGTGTAGTAACTCAGGATTACCGATAAATTCGCGTGACATATGTATCGTTCGCAGGAGTTTGGCAAAGTGAGTTCGACCGATGAGTTTCTCGCGTTTTCTAGCCCCCGTAGCATCGTTAACAAGATCAACGATATTGGAATTTGAAATTCTTCTGCCGTCTATGGGTTTCCATAGACCGTTACGATCTTATGTCTTTTTTTACCAACGGCGCTGCGTTGCAAATTGTGAAGCAACGATATTGGTTTAGATTACATTTTTTTGGTACGCTATCGATAATAAGTGTGTCATTGAGTCGAGATTTAACTTTGTTAAAATGTCGTCGATTTTATTCTCATGGCTATCGAGTATTGCTATTTTTCGTTTTGAGGGAATATTTGGTACTCTATTATCCGACTCGACCAAGTGATGATAACGCTGTAGAACCTGTTGGTACGCTGTCCATTTCTCTTTCTCACTCTTGTACGAGTGAGAACTTAGAACTTCACTCAGCTCAGAGTCGAGGCGCGATAATGGCGTACCGGTAATCTGTACGGAGGGCGACGGGTCTGTAGTAGTAGTAGTAGTAGTAGTAGTAGTATCAGTATTAACGAGACGATGTACGTTATCATGAGGAATAAGCACCATCTTTCTGGCATATTCCATGGCTCGTGTAGACCAAGACAAGCATAATAAGCAACTTGAGAACTCCGACACAGTGCTCGATTTTTTTGGCGATTAGTGGTCGAAGAATTGTCGCGTGCCCCCGAAGATGATTCATTTGCACGTTGTTCAGACTTACGTTTTTCTGTAAAACGTTGAGAGCACATTCGCACATACACCACCATACGAGCGCTACATCTGCTTTGCGCAAAATGGCACGTCGTTGCTCCTGCTTCAGATAACACAGCGCTTGCAATATAATTATTTGCTTTTTATCGAGAGGTCCGCGCAGCTCTATTACAAGCGCATTACTGGTGTGCCGCGCGTTGCATCCCGAACCTTAATTGCATTTTGAGGCACGTAAACGTAATGGTATTAGTCATCGAAAAATATACAGGCGCGAAATCGACAATTATCAGGCGTCGATTGTTTCAAGTCGAATAATAGATAGCCGTGCAGTACAGCTGGCGTATCGAAATACTATTGTGTACAAAAAGTAAGGTGAATTTTTAATTTAAACTTCCCGCGTTAACCGAATCGGACAAATAAATTTTTTTTTCAAGTTGGTAGGACTGTTAGTGACATCTGTGACAAATTACATGTTAATATCATCATTAATTTTTAGTTTACGCTTGGTTTTGTGAACAAAGAAAAGTGAATTTGGCGATTTTTACGATGTCGAGTTTTGTTCAGCAAAGAAATGCTATTAAATTTTGCTTGCGGAATAAAATTTCCGCCGCTGAAACGTATCGAATATTACAAAAGGCTTTTGGTGACAAGACTATGTCACAGAAAAATGCTTACAAGTGGTACAAAGACTTCGAAGAAGGCAGAGAACGTGTTGATGATTTGGAACGCTCTGGACGACCATCGACGTCAATTGATGAGCAACACATCAAGAAAATCAAGGAATTGGTGCTAGAAAATTGTCGATTAACAATTCGAGACCTTGCCGACATGCTTGCAATATCAATTGGATCAGTGCAAGCAATGTTGAAGGATAATTTGTGCCTCAAAAGAGTCAAATCGCGTTTGGTGCCAAAATTTCTGAATTTTTTCGAAAAAGAGCATCGCGTTCAAGCATGTGAATCAATGATTTCTGACTATCAGGACGTCTACAAACAAATTATTACGGGCGATGAGACTTGAATTTATGCCTATGATCCGGAAACAACCGATCAATCGAGCGAATATCGTGCCAAAGGTGAACCGAGACCGAAAAATCCATGCCAAAGTCGCTCAAAAATCAAGGTCATGTTGACAGTTTTCTTCGAATATCGTGGTGTGGTGCATTACGAATTCCTTCCCACTGGCCGAACTGTCAACAAGGAATATTATTTAAGTGTTATGCGTCGTTTGCGTGAAGCTATTCGCAAGAAAAGGCCAGAATTATGGAAAGAAAACACTTGGATTTTGCACCACGATAATGCACCGTCGCACACAGCACTGGTTCTTCGTGAGTTTTTCGCCAAAAACTCCACTCATGTCGCTCCACAACCACTGTATTCGCCTGATTTAGCACCGTGTGACTTCTGGCTGTTCCCAAAGCTCAAGAGACCACTCCGGGGTAATCGTTTTGAGTCGATTGAAGAGATCAAACGTGAATCGCTACGCGCATTGAAGGCTATACCTGAGGACGACTTTTTAGCATGCTTGAAAGATTGGAAAAAACGTTGGCATGAGTGTATTGTAGCTAGGGGGGACTAATTTGAGGGGGACTAAATCGATTTGGAAAAATAAATAAAAAAAATTTATTTTAAAACAAAATTCACCTTACTTTTTCAATACAGTAGTATACCTCCTGCAATTTGAGAATTTCAAGATGATGAATTTGCGCGCTGAATTTTCGCTTTTCAGAATCGCATGTGCTCGCACTCACTCTCTTTAAATGCTATTTCTCGATCATATTGAGTATTTGCTGACAGGCATTAAATTCATCTACACACGCATATATCTCTGTTATGCCGGTACCGCGTTACTGGGTAACTCGGTAATCGCTTTAACATTAAAAAGGTATTATTTTTGGATCGTTTGCCGATTAGAAGTAGAAACTCGAGTAATTCGTGTAGACGTGAATTTATGTAAAAAATGAAAATGTTTATTATAGGCAACGGCTATTTTCTGTTGTCTATTTAAAAGTAAAAAGAGTTTAATACACTAAAATGTGGTTACAAGCCCGTACGAGAAACCAACCTCTTGCGTCTGAATCTACTGTCAGAATTTTATATTTCGGGCGAGTCCGACCCGCGATCAATCGTTCAGGTTGATGTAAAACTTTAGACTGATTTCGGCAAAGCAGTTAATTTGCCCCATTGACCGAAATCGAGTGTCGAATGGATTTCATAATAATCTTTGCTTGCAAATTCCAAGCTCGAGCTCATTGCAGTCATTGCGGGCTGCTCGACGCTTACGTTTGCACATTGTTCTACTTTCGTGAGCGGTCCTCACGAAAAGGAGGACAATGGCGAAATAATGTACAAAAAATTAGTTCGCGGTACAACATCCCTCCCCCCTTAAAAAGTTTTTCTCTAAAAAATTTTTCTTCGATTGGTTCCTGTATTTCCTCTTACAATGATATTCTCTATATTGGACAATATAGCAGATATAATACATAATAATCTCTATCATTTGACAATTTTTTCTTCATGGTCGATCTGGCCATCGCACTCGGCTGACGGGGCGAGTTTCCCAGGCCCTGGTACGTCCGGATCGTGGTCGCTCCTGTGGTTGTTATTGTCCGAGTGGCTCGAGATTAATACCGGCTGCTGCCGGGGTTGCTGCCTCGGTTGTCCTTGTCGGTGTCCGGTTCCATATGTACCTATAACATTTAAACAGAAGAGAGCCGACCAAGGCTTCTGCTCGAATCTTCGAGCTTTTGTAGCCCCTCCAGATCTCGCAGCACGCTTGACAGTGAAACTACCTCCTCGGTGCGTATCGGAGGTGCCTCAGCCTTCATGTCCCTCAATTTTAGGGCCTACGAGGGAAGGTAATCTTTCCGGATGACTTGAGACGTTCGCTCTGTTGTATTCACGCTGAAACCTGGGGCGGTTACAATACATACGCCTATCAAAGCCAGTATTCCGGTTATTTGTGTCCATTTTCGCGTATTTCGGGACTTCGGAGGGTGCGCCGTTTGTAACCGACATTGTAGGTGTGTCGACGGGCAAATGTAAGATTTGCTTGGTACCTTGCAATTTTTTAAAGTATTTTTGTATACTGTACCTTTTGTATATAGTTTCGTATATTGCTGCCTGATCAGCGGTATCTTTTGCACGAGCACTACCACGTTGCCTTCGTTGCGATAGGTGTGGTAGTGCGTTGACGAGGTGTCCTGTGAGCGTTCTTGGCGGCAGGGACGTTGTTCTGGCCTTACCACTAGCTATGTCGTTTACCAGCCACACTACTCCTGTACGTCGATGAGTAATGCCTCGACTGCAATACTTATCGGGTTGAGCATCTTGCCCAAGTGTTGGCGCCTCGTTATATAGTACGGGTTGTCGTTGAGCGTGTGTCTTACTACTTGAATTCGGTTTTGTAACGAAAAACGTGAGAATGCTTATTTTGCTAATTCTCCTTCTTGCGGCCTCACCAATCACGTTGCGCGAGGGGTCTTTGGCTCATTCCTATTCTAACTTTCTGCTCGACTATTTCGTCCGTTTCACGATGGCTCGTTTCATGCAAGACGGTATTAATGGGGTGTTACTCTGCCATGAGGGCGACCTTATGCCTGAGCTACTGAGAAGTGGGGTAAGCATATTACTTTGGCCGGAAAAAGTGTTGTTCCCACCTTTTTCCTTATCCCCTTTTTGATAGCGGGTACCATTTTGGTTCCAGGAAGCGTATTTCCCCATCGTTTCTGCTCAGCGTCGCCCGGATTGGGAGAGGAGATTCATTGCCCAGGCTCTAGGGGTCCGTCGTCGTCGGGAAGCCAGTCGCCAACGGGTGGACTCCTTATGGGGCGACGGCCACTACGCCGGCGAATTTGTTCTTGAGGATATGCTCGGGATAGAGCGCTTCTTCCGGCAGGACGCGCTTGATAGTCGTCATCCCTGCCCATTCTGCCGACGGGTTTTTTGAATTACCAATTTTTTTTTTCTTTTTGGACTATGTATGACTTGTTTTTATTCGTGCTTTTCAATTGAACAGGTTTTCATTTGACCTCGTTTCTCTTATATAGTTCCTTACCTTGCGCTTTGTGGAGCTCCCTACCCGCCTTTATTCAGCTCTTATTTAGCTTTTATTTCATTTTAGTGCTCTATAAAGAGCTTCATGCGGTTTGCATGCACCGCCTGGGTTTTACGTCCCTTCCGGACTATGTAATTGACGGGGGGCCTCTTCTCTACTATTTCGTGAGTTCCCGTCCACTTTGGGGTCAGCTTGGCTGACCGCCCTCAGCGCACCGTCTCGTCACGGAGGAGTACGCGTTCGCCGACGCGGTACTCCTGCACCTGTGCGCCGTGGTCATACGTATTCTTTGACCTCCTTTTCGCGACTTCCAGGTTGTCGCGTGCTACAGTCCATGCGGCGCGTAAACGCTCGCGTAACTCGTGGACGTAATCATCGTAGGCATAAGTGCTGCGGGGCTCTTGTTTCACGGCGGTCGGCAACTCAGCCTCGCGTCCGTACACCAACACGTAGGGAGACAGTCCGGTCCCCGTATGTAGAGTGGTATTGTACGTAAGCATTGCGTACGGCAGCCACTTCTCAATTTCCTTGATCCTCGCTTATGAAATTTTTCAGATACTCTGCGAGGGTACGATGTGACCTTTCTAATGCGCCGTTCGATTCGGGATGATAGGCCGTAGTTTGTATCTTTTTGATTCGCAGCAGTTGACACATTTCTTTGAAGGTTGAGCTGAGGAAGTTCGTGCCCTGATCTGACAATATTATTTCCGGCGTTCCGTGCCGGCAGATCAATTCTTCTATGAGTGCTTTAGCGACTATCGAAGCCTCTTGGTACGGCAGTGATATCGCTGCACTGTATTTTGTGAGCGCGTCCTGGATAGTAAGTATATATCTTTTTCCAGATGCACTTTCTGGTAGCGGTCCTACGATGTCGACCACTACTTTCTCAAAGGACCTCGATGGGGTGTCGGTTACCACCATCGGTACTCTTTCCTTTTTCCTGTTTTTATTCTTCTGGCAGGATGCGCAGGACGATATGTAATTCCAATTCCTTTCTCAAGCCGGGCCAGTCGTACTTGGTCCGGATCCGATGCAATGTACGCCGTATACCCTGGTGCCCTCCTAGGCTTGCGTTGCTAGGTTGCGTGGTCTGCCCCTTCCCCGATCGCACGGCTTTTCGGCGGGGCTGTGGGGTTCAGTAGAGCGATCTGCATGCACGCTGCGGATCTCTCTATCTTCTTCTGGCGCATTGGTCGGCGCGGCAGCTCTCTCTCTTTCTCTCTGCCGCGTTGCTGGGCTGGCCCGGGGTATTCTCGGCTCTCCGCTTTGTGCGGCTGTCCGTACCCGGGCGCATGCTGTCATTTTCTTTCTCGTGGGCGAGCTCGATCTCTCGCTCCGACGAGCTGCCACGGGTGTAAGGGGTATCTTCGGCCCTCCGCTTTGTGCGGTCATTCGCTGTGCCGAGTTGTCTCATTGTGCTGTCCTCTTCGGACTCACGGACTGTGTTCTTAGCTCTCGCTTGGGTCCTTGTAGTAGCGAATATACGGCTTAGCATCTGCATTCGTATTACGCTTTCCGGCCTTATATTCAACGTTAAAATCGTGTTCGGCCAATTTTATTTTCCAATGCATTAGTCTCGAGCCTGGGTCCTTCACTCCGAACAGCCAGGTGGGCGGTTGGTGGTCCGTAACTACCATAAAACGTGTACCATAAATATATGGTCGGAATTGAGCGAGAGCCCAAACTATGGCGAGTAGCTATTTTTCCGTTGTTGTATAATTGAGCTCGGCCTTTGACATGGTGCAGCTGGCGTAACATATGGGCAAATCGTCCCCGATCTTGCCTTGCGATAATATTGAGCCGAGCGCCCTGTCTGAGGCATCTATCGTTAGAACAAACGGCTTCGTAAAGTCTGCATATTGCAGTATCGGTGCTGTGGTAAGGGCTGTGTTTCCTTGCACAGGAAATGGCACTTGCTCGGTTGCACTGCCAATCTGGCTTCTCTCAGCCGCTGCAGTACTTCTCGCAGCCTGTCATTGTACTCCTTGAAGGTTTTGCCGTGGATTACTATGTCGTCTGAGTATACATAGCATTTAACTCCCTGCAGTCCAGCCAGCGCGGAGTTCATCAACCTCTGGAAAGTCGGTGGAGCATTCTTGAGTCCAAATGGCATGCGGTTGTACTCGAAATGGCCCTGTGTTGTGGAAAATGTGGACTTTTCTTTGTCTTGCTGCGCCATCGGGATTTGATGAAATCCAGAGGCGCGATCCAAGGTCGTATAATATCGGGCCCGTTCCAGTTAGTCCAATATTCTGGTGATATTGGGCAGTGGGTACGAGTCTCCGATGATGGCTTCGTTCAACTTCCAAAAGTCTACTATTACGCGCATTTTTCTCACTCCGGCTGCGTCAGGTTTTTTCGCTTGAACCAGCAGCGGCGCGTTCCATTGACTCCGGCTGGGTTGGACAATGGCTTCTGCTAGCATTTTGTCTGTCGGCCTATCGACTTCTCTTTCTCCTGGACGAGTTTAGCCTCTCGCTTTGACGAGTTATCGTGGTCACCTTGGGTATCTTCGACTCTCCGCTTTGTGCGGCTGTTTGTATACCTGATTGCGCTATCTTTCTCTTTTTTATGGAACTTTCTTTCCTGTCCCACTTGGACTCGTGTGGTTGCATATATGCGACTCAGAGCATCTGCATCTTTATTTCTTTGTCCGGCTTTCTGCACTTTACCGGATCCATGCCCCGATTTTACAGTCTTCCCGGATCAGGGTTGCGATCCTAGGTCCTTTGATCCGACCTTGAAGGGGGCGCGATACGGCACCTCGTGCGTGCGCTGTCGCTTGTTCCCTCGTAGGTGGAATACACCGTTGTATTTGCACATTATTCCTGCCCGAGCTGCTTGCTTTTCACTGCTGGTGAGCACCAAGTTGGGCTTCCGTTGTTGCTGCGCAAAGCGTTTGGCCTTCTTGCCCGTGCTCTCTGAGCTTACGCGCAGTGTCTTGACTGGTCGGCTACGTATGGCCTTCGCTATCTCCGACGGCTCGAGTGTCACTGTCGCTGATGCACTTCCCCGTCGTATTTATAAACATCCAAACTCACTCTATTGGGTTTTGACGGTATGGCACGGAATCTTGCTACTTTGTCTAGGCTGATTCCGCTCCTTATAGGTAGTCCGACAAATTTAATTTCCTTGGCGGCATCCATGTTAAACCCGTTTCCGGAAGGAAGATTTATCTTTGTAAGCAGGCTTATGTACTTGCATGTGGCGGCAGTTCTACTGCGTGGTGACGAATATATCTTCGTCGCGCCATCCCGTAGCGACATGCCGTGCCCATACAACTTAAGCATCTCGCCATGCAGGATGTCCACTTTGTGATTCTTGATGAAATCCATACCTAGCAGCCAATTGACACCTAGCGGCACATTACTCGGGACTATGTAGAACCAATGTTCCACGTTTAGGGCTGACGTCTCCAGCACAGTTTTTGCTATACCGAGGGGGGTGAATTTTTCACCTGCTACACCCTGCAGTTCCACGGAGCACCTGCTTACTATGGTATCGGGCTTGAGGCATCCCTCCTTCAGTATGCTACGGTGGGCCCCCGTGTCTGCATTAAGGGTGACTACCCCGGTCACGGCCAATGATGCGACGATGTCAAAGTCGCTGGCCGTAGCGCTGGATGCCGGCAGCGTTACCTGCAATAACTGCTGCGTCGTTTTTCTCCTTCGCGCGGGTCTCTGCTGGGCCATCAGTGTATTTATTTTCATCGTTCCCAGCGGGCTGGCATCGGTATTCGATCAACTTGCACGTGCATTCACCGTGGTCTTTTCACTCTTGCCCCCTGAGTCCCTTGGAGGTTGGGGATGCTGTGAAGACTGGCCAGGATCGCTCTTGTTCTGTGACAATCTTTTCCTGTAGTCTTTCCACGAGAGGCCCTTTTTTTGGCCATAGTTCCACACGTCAACGTGGTGAATGGATGTATTCTCGCTGGGCATCGGTAGGCTCACTCTTCCCGTTCTGCGGGTGCAGTCTCGAGCCACGTGCCCTGGTTTCTCGCAGGTGAAACAATTCTCGCTCTGCCGGGATGGTGCACCTTGGGACCTTCTGTGGTGGCTTAATGCTCTACCTACCCCTCCCTTTGGCTATACCATGTCGATGATCTCGATGGCTCCTGCCACAGAGTCATGCAGCGTTTGGTAGTTTCTCGCACGCACCAGCACTTGCACCTGGCCGTGCAGGCCGTTTTCGAAGTTTGCCTGTGCGCTTCGTCGGGTGACACCCTCAACGGTGATCTTCTGATCCTCTGTTTTCAATGGTTCACAGAGTATTTTGGCGATGTCTACCGTATTCCTCTCCGTTCTTGCCCCGTAGGCGGCGATGTCCTCGTTCTGTCCCTGTCGGAGGGAGCTGAACTCCATTTGCAACCCGGTCAGGGACTTCCGTTATCCGTACAACGCTTCCAACTCGCTCCTGAGTTGCGCCATGGTATTGATGGTTTTGTGCTGCAGTTGTCTTGCTGCTGCACCCTCTAGCTTACTCATGACTATCAACTCCAGGAGGGTGGCATGCTCCTCCTCTGCTACCCTGCGGAATATCGTCTCACAGGATTTTAAGAAGAGCGGAAACGCCTTCGAATCCTTGCCGTCGAACGTTTTCACCATCTTTATTCCGAGGCTGAGGCTGAGCATGTTTGAGGGCCTCTGCGTCTCCTCGAACCGCGTGCGTCTCGGGGACTGTGCGGGGAGCGGAATGTCCTCCATCCCTGCTCCTCCTAACCGTCGCTGGAGCTCGGCAATTTGCTCGCTTAAGGAGTGGATGACCTCGTACTTGTCCGCACCAACCTCGTTTAGCGTATCCGCCAAATTCCGTCCTGCCGATGGTGTTTCAGCTTCCCTGAGTTCGCGATCTAGTTCGCGATGGCCTCGTTCGTGCTCCCGCTGCAGCCTTTCGTACTAGCGTTGAGCTCTCTCCAATTCGCGTTGGCTTCGGTCGACCGCCTCCAACCGATCGCGTACTCTTGCTGGTACCGACCGGGCTGTCGTACCGGTAGCTGCAAAGAAATCTACTCGATCTATAGTTCGCATGTTCTCTATTTCCTGGTCAACCATGTTTTTGGTGACGTGCTCGGGCGTTCGCTCGCCAGTAGCTATATTAAAAACGTTGTCGCTAACGTTGCTGTCTAAATCCCCGAACGACGCACCCCTACGCGGGTTTACGCCAAACTGGGCCATCAGACGGTCTGCAAGGGCCTCTTGTCTCATCGAGGGGATGCGTCCCGACGGCGAGAGCTCGAATAGCGTCCTGCGCGCTTCATAAACGATATCCCCTACGGCCGCAGCTAATCCGGCTGTGGGGTCTACCCTTGCGCCAGGTAACGTCGTCTCTAGCAAGTTGCCCCTACGTCTTGATCGGGCTCCTCCAGACTCCGACATGTTTGTTTCGCGACGGACTTGATTTTAATATTTCCCAAACAAAACAAATCTCACGAGAGATATATGTACTCGATGGAATATTTTACTGATTTTCGGCTTTGACTCTACTGGCTTTGACTTTATGGCTAAATGTATTGAAACGTTTCGCGATTTTTACATACTTTTCAGCTTCCGCTGTTACGCGCGTCTTATCAGGAGGTGGCGTGATATCGCGTAGTTTTTAATTTTGTTTCGAGCGGTTTCTTTCGAGATCGTATGGAAGAGGGAGTTAGCTCGAAACCGGTTCGTGCTCTGGGCTGGATGGAGTGAGAAGTGTCTGTGTTTTTATGGATTTGCGATCAATCTATTTGGTTGTTGTTTTTATTGTTGTTATTTGTGAGACCTCAGTTTAGGTTTTTGTCGTGTCGCATTAGTCCTTGTGAGACATGCGATTTTGTTACCCTCTCATCATTGGTCCTTTGACTGATTGGGTAATTCTTTCTTTTCTTTATGGTGCTGAAGGCACGGAATTATTTGATATTTTGATTGATTGTTAGTTCAGACAGGGTAGGAAGGATGTTTGTGGGATGATCTCGTTGTTTGTACGATCTTCACGTTCGCTTACAGAATTTTTCCTACAGGCTACGCATGTGGAATTGCTTCCGGTGTGTCTGGGTTTTTGACTCTATAATTCGTAAAATAATGAGATATCACTTTACGGAGCTTAACACTCAATTTATCTTTTAATTGGTTGTCACGTTTGCTAGAACGCACTCTTCTAAAACTACGTAAATGGAATAATTTCCAGTCTTGATTCGGGTTTTGATTCTACCATTCGTGAAGTGATTAGAGATCACTTGCACGGAGCTTAACACTCAATTTATTTTTTTAAATGGGTTGTCGCGTTTGCTAAAACGCACTTTTCTAAAACTACGTAAATGGAATAATTTCCAGTCTCAATTCGGGTTTCGATTCTACCATTTGTGAAGTGATTAGATATCACTTGCACGGAGCTTAACACTCAATTTATTTTTTACATGGGTTGTCGCGTTTTGCTAAAACGCACTTTTCTAAAACTACCTAAATGGAATAATTTCCAGTCTCAATTAGGGTTTCGATTCTACCATTCGTGAAGTGATTAGATATCACTTGCACGGAGCTTAACACTCAATTTATTTTTTTACATAGGTTGTCGCGTTTGCTAAAACGCACTTTTCTAAAACTACGTAAATGGAATAATTTACAGCTTCTTCCGGTAGTGAATTTAGTATTCGTGAAGTGACGTAGTGTCGCTTCTACGGAGCTCAACACTCAAATTATCTAAAGAATTTATGCTGTTGTGATTAAAATTTTTGAAGTTCCAGGATATGGTTGGTCGAATCAGGGGCTTCGCGTGTCTCTATGTGAGGCGTACGGTGTGTGGCCTATCTTTATTTGCTGCCGGCTTAGTCCTCATACGGGGCGTTCCTTGGTACCTTCGTTAGAAGTACTGGTCTGCCTTGTTTTTAATCATTGGACATCTAGCTAGTTGTCATGCTAGGGGGTGTTATTGTTTTGTAGATGCCCGTACGCGTGAACTGCCGTGTAAGGCTACGCCTTTCTGATGGTTGCGCGGTGAGTGTATAGTAGGGACGCGAGTGTAGTGCGAAAGGGGGAGGAGTGTGAATTTACCTACCTATCTCTACTCGTCTTTGTTATTGTTTGGGTCCCTCTCTATAGCTCGCTGTTCGCAACCGATACCGGGTTTGCAGCTTGACCAACTAGCTCTTCCTATACCCCGGATACTGGAGCCTTTAGTTGCTCTCAATTAAGCCACCTTATTGCGCCTTAGAGGCTTTACAATTAGGTTCTTTAATTGGTGCAATTGGCCTGGGTATTCGTTCGTCACAGGAGGTAGTTGGTGCTGGCCCTGACGTGGTGCCACCCACGCAGGTACACCCTACGAATCGGTTGCGCGTGGTGCAACAAGCCGGGATGCCACTCCCTAAGAGTGCTTCTCCACTCTGCAGAAGACGTGTAGCCACGGCGCTATGCGTGGGGACACGTTAATGCAGAGTGCCCTAACGTTACGATTGGGGGCGGCCAAGGCGCAATGCAGGGGAGCCCTTTCCTCGCAGAGTATCCTAGATAATTCGTTCACTCAACCGACGGCCAGGACGCGATGCCAGGGAATCGGTTAAGAGAATGAATACTGTTTCTGACAAGATTTTTCCCAAACTGTTAGTCTTTATCGAGATAGCTGCGTTCGGTCAAACGATGGCCAAGGCGCGATGCAGGGGAATCGTTTGATCGAAAGCCTGCTATTGGTGTTACATTCTGAATTTAAAATGAATTTATTGTGGCTGTCGGGCAGCGCTTCGTCTTGAAGAACAGATTTTCAACAAGAGCCTCGAGGCTTGTCCGGTTGTGGTTTATATAGTTTAGTGGATGGGCCCCGAGGGGGTGTTTTTGGGTATGTCACGTGATGTTTGTCGCCCTTCAATCACTAGGTAAAGGAGGTGCGGGGTGATGTATCGGTGTACCGTTATTTCTTTATTTAGCCGGGCTTTGTCTTTTCGGAGTTTGAACCGCGGTTCTAGCGAGGTTGAATTTATTGTCCTGTGTTAAAATTTCCATCCATAGGAGGTTCAAACTTTTCCTGACCGTTTTTATTTGTCTGATGCATGTTTTTCCTACTTATTGTCGTGTGTGGTTCTACGCATGCTTTGCATGGACTTTCTAGTCTATGTTCTGGTTTGATTTACTCTAGAATCGTTTAATTATCGTGGATTTGGTGCTTCATCATGTGTTTTCTAGCTGTTTTTCCTAGATTTTTGTGTTATTTTTACTTTTGAGTATTTTGTCCAGTAGGGCTTGTTCTAATCTTGATTTGTTAATTGTTTTTTGTGATATTTTGGTTTGTTTTGTGTCGTAATTTTATTATTAATGTTTGATCATTGAGTGGGGGTGTGTGGTGAGGTTTCATTCGGATTCCCTTTGTTGTTTACTATGGAAGTTTTGTGGAATTTCGAGAGTTCCACATATTCCTTTGTAATCTCGCCGAGTCGTGGCGTTCTCTGCACATCGTGTACGTGTGATGTGGTTGGCTTGACAGGGTGAGGTAGACTATGCCTTCTTGGCTCGGTAAGGCGTTTATTGTCGTGCGTCGTTCCGCCTGCTTCCTAGTGGGCGGGGGGTACTACGCTAGGGTCCGATCTGTAATGTGGGATTTTGCTGTTTTTGGCCGGCCTCTCTTCTTACTTGTGCGAGCCGCTTTGCGGGCTGTGTTTGTTTTGATAGTGAGTTCTGTATAGGTGGGGCCTTTATCCGACGCCATGCTGCTTTAAGGTGGGTACTTTCGCTTGGCGGTGTGTACCTATTCTTATGTTATGTTGTCCTAGTCCCACTGGCGTTCGTTTGTCTTGCGTAGGCTAGATGTGTGGGTGGTAATTACGGTTTTATTATGGTAGCGGAGCGCCGTGATGGCGTTCCGTTACAGTATATATAACGTAACCGCCACTTACAGGAAGATGGTCTGGAAGATTGTCCTCTCCATGGTGTTGCTCCTTGGGTGCAGTTCCTTCGGGGCTGTAGACCTTTTGTCCCGTAGCTTCCCTCGAAGGCTGGTCCAGTTATCCTCCCTGGTACCGTTGACCCGTCTCTTGGTGGTTTCTGGGCTCGTTTCTTGTGCGTCGGCAATAGCTGCGCAACGGCTTCGTAACAAGTTACCGCTTCGGGTACTCGCTTGCACACTTTGTGCGGTTTTCCGCGACTTGACGTGACACCGTCAATCGGGACTTTAAAGAGTTGACCGATACGTCACACCGCACCGACGTTCACTTCGCGTCTTCGCGTTGGATTGGTCGGGTTTCACATATTACACTGGCGTCCTTTGCACAAGTCGTAGTCGTCACTATACAGTCACTCTTAACTTTGTCCAAAACTCTGTTTATCCAAATATATTACATAGCACTTATCACTTCAGCAGATCCCACCGCTGCCACCAAATGTTATGTCGGTACCGCGTTATTGGGTAACTCAGTAATCGGTATAATATTAAAAAGTTATTATTTCAGGATCGTTTGCCGATTAGGAGTAGAAACTCGAGTAATTCGTGTAGACGTGAATTTATGTAAAAATGGAAATGTTTATTATAGGCAACGGCTACTTGCCGTTGTCTATTTAGAAGTAAAAAGCGTTTAATACAATAAAATGTGGTATGAGCCCGTACGAGGAACTAACCTGTCGCGTCTGAATCTACTGTCAGAATTGTATATTTCGGGCGAGTCCGACTTGCGATCAACCGTTCAGGTTGATGTAAAACTTTAGACTGATTTCGGCAAAACAGTTAATTTGCCCCATTGACCGAAATCGAGTGTCGAATGGATTTCATAATAATCTTTGCTTGCAAATTCCAAGCTCGAGCTCATTGCGGGCAGCTCGATGCTTACGTTTGCACATTGTTCTACTTTAGTGAGCGGTCCTCACAAAAAGGAGGAGAGTGGCGAATAATGTACAAAGAATTAGTTCGCGGTACAACATTTCATTGCGTGACGTGCTCCGCAGCACTGGCTGCACCGCGTACACGCCACTCATTAGACACAGCACACGTTTAATACAATTATGTGCTACTCAAGCACTTCACAGGGACAGCGCTCAATTAATATAATTGAGTGTTACTCAAAATTGCCTTCAAATCAAAATTCCAATTCTTTTTTATTTTATTTTTGTGTTTGGTGTATTTTCTAAATTGAGTAATTTGTCCTGACATGCGGAAGGTGTAATAAACCACTTTCTCTAATTTAACATCTATGTGTCTGGTTTCTTTTTTTTCTGTCGTGAGTGAAGACTCATCATTTTTTAATACATTTACATGTCGTTCCAACAAAACCCAAGAACTTCTCAAACACATTGTAACGGTAATTTCTTATCGTTAGCATTAATTTTTATTTCCCAGGGGAAATTCAAGCTCGATCACAAGAATAATTAATTTTAGACTTCCAGGTAGGTGAAAATAGAGTTTATTAATGAAAATAATTTAAATAAGAATGTCAGTGTCCGGTTTCTTGGCACCGAGAACCAGTACAATGCATTTAAATTCGTTAATTCCTGCGATGATTTTCACAATTTTTTTCGCGTATTGCGTTCACGTGGATTCTCGTACACCCAGATCGGTAGTTTGTTATTGTTCCGTGCGTTGGTAGTGAGCCTGTCACTTGACGCACCCACACACAGCTAAACGCGTCGCACTGGCTCTTACAGCCAATGTCTCGATCGTACCTATAGATCGTACCCTCTATCTATCACTCGTTTCACTTCCCTACTATCCTCTTTAAATTGATTCGCTTATACATTCCTTGGCTATTCTACTGGTTCAAATGCTACTCGCTTTAATTCTATTCGCTTAAACACTATCCGCGTAATTCTATTTAATTAATTCTATACGATCAATTCTATTCACTTAGAACCTATCTAAATCTAGATTAATGTCAATTTCTTCGATATTCCACTAATAATTTCTATATTATTTAAATAACTTGCCTGTCCTTCCGCTTTCTGTCGTTTTCCTTGTTTCACACTCACTGACTCGATTTTCTCGCTCGCAAAATGGAGTATTTTAATCAAATGTTAGTGTAAACGATTTTTAAAACTCCAAAATGCACGTATTACGAAAACGTCTTTGCTTAGAAGTGCCTTGGACTAAGAGAAAATGATCGTATCTCGGAACGACTTCGATTTTTAATCGCTTTCTACTAAGAGACTTGGGCTAAGAGAGCCTCTTCCCACCTGCAGGCTCTTTTATAGCCTTTCCCTCTGTCTCATTCTCCTCTACATTATTATCGGCTTTGATTTAAAACTAACGCAATTTCTTAATTTCTCGGCTATCCGTTGCCGCGCCACCCGTCTTCCCCTCGCTACCAAGCAAGGCCTGCTGGTCGCTGACCTGCTGTCTACAGCAGCGAGGGAATTCCTGAGCTGTGACGTAGGTCATTTTTCTCATATCTTCGGGTGCGATGGCCTAGTGCCCGCAGTGCTCGATGCTTCCGACCGGAATCTTGGCTCTTATAAATGTCCGAAATAATAGAGTTGGCTCGAGAGTGTAACTATGTTACAGAATACAGTTCTATGTGCAAAATTTACGAATCATGTAATTCTAAACAGCAATATTATATCCACGGAGGTAGCACGAGAAAGTCAGAACAAAAGCAAACACTCGATAAGAAATACAGGACAAAAGGAATCAACGAGGAGAAAGTCAGAACAAAAGGGAACGGTAGAGAGATAGCAGCTACTGCTACAAATAGCAGCACGAAAAGAACGAGCAGACAACGGATTTTTACATGATGAATCAATATTTCTTTTTTTTTAAATGTATTGTATACAGTAAATACGATACATGAAATTGAAGACAAAAAGCTAATTCACCCATGAACCTATATACTTTTTGCGTTACTCTAATTAGCGTATTTCACAATAGCCATACGGTACAGTAGAGTACTTCCCCTACCGCTTTCGGTTCGTGTTAACAGGTTTGCATGATTTCGTTTAATAATATGTACGCTCCGAGCTCCTGTCACAAAGGATCGTAATGCGTCATAATTTACGTGACGGCTATTCGCAAAGTTTAGCGTGATACCCTTTAGTTTACATTTTCCAGTAATCGTACCGTCGGGTTTACAAGGTATGCGTGAAATTTTGAACCTCCCGAAACGACCGAATTTATATAACTACCAGGCCCATATTCGCTCAATTCATCCGTGAGATCTTCCAGAAATTGACCGATTAGCGGCTCATACTCGTTGCCACCGGGGCGACTCACGTTAATACAGGAGTCCGTATCGCAGTACAATACTTGCCGTCCGAGTCCCTCAAGATAATTGTATAGTTTTAGGCAAGCCTGTGCTATCGTGTATGCTGCAATCACGGCGTTTGTTGTCGGAGATTGCTGGATAGCATCGCGGTTGCTTACATAGTTCACATACATGGTCTTGTGATTAACCGATAGCATTCCCGTCACCTCAATCTCCGGACTCGTTAGTAAATTCATTAGCTCCGATTGCGTAAAAACCATAACGGTTTTCGTGAGATTCTCGCGTTGGCCAAACTTTCCCCAGTATGAATTAAGCGCCAATTTTGCGAGCGAACGTAAACCCGAATTTGACTGCAAACCATTTCGAGATATATACCCTCAGACTCCTCGTACAACGCAATGAAACGCTCCATTGCTTCCTTATCGTCGTAACACTCTGCTGGCGGTCCACTTGCCTCCTATTTTATTTTTAGGAATGTATCGATGTACTCGGCAAAATGACCGCCGCGTCGCGTTGTCGTGTCATATTGCGTAACAACGTATTGCCAAATTTCATCGATACGCGTCACTTTATATCCGAGCGACACAGTTTTTCTCAGCTCATCCGTGACCCATGTGCCGCCAAACGCTCGCTCAATCGCGTCATCGTGTGTGCAGCCCTCGGGTGTATCCATTTCTGTACGGCACGTTCTGCAAAAGGGGAACAGTAGTTTCTTATGCATGTGAACAGGCAGTACTGGCATATACAAATCGCGTGCTACCACGGTGCACTTCACGAGACCCTTGACGACACTTAGATCATCTTCAAGTCCAACGAGTTCTCGACACTCGTCACCTACGTACAATTTCGGATGTTCAACGCAATATTTTTCATTCTTACACACCCATGGATATAACGAGCACACATCCACATAGCGTATCTGCTCTCCATTCGCGACATCGTACAAACTTACATCATTTTCCGTTCGACCGCCAAAGGATGCACCGCGTGGTTCGAGAGGCGCCTGCTTGACCATGGCATGGTTTCTCACGTATAACGACATTTCCTCGTTATTCTCGAGTAATCTGTCAAAATCGTATTCCCATATTTGGCTTAGAGTGTACCCTTTCGATCTGATTCGTTCGGAAATACGAACGGTACGCTCGTATTGCTCATCCATTGTATCACCGAATTTCGTTCGAGAATTTCTATTTACGCGATAACATCGCGGACATCCATGCCAAAAGCAGCCGTCAAATTGAAGAACGTGATGGACGCCTGCCTCCACGTAGTATCCGTCGACAGCCGGTAGGCCGGTCGGAGGGCGATACTCTCTCATACGTCCAGCATGAGCGATAACGCAGTTGCGCCCACGCTAAAACTATACGAGCCATACGACGGCTTTGCGTGTCTGCTTATCTCCCCAGCGGTACCCCTCTGGTGGTAATACCGCAATGCGATCCTTCTGTACAAAATTCTTTCGAAATACTCTCATACATGCTGTCGTTATCGTGCATGCTTCTGTAAAGGGGCACACGCTTCCGCAACGTATAAGTAACTCTCGAAAAGCTAGACACGCGCGTCTCAAAACTGTAACACCTATACGACAATATTGCACAAATGCCGTCGCAAAATCAAATTTATAATCGACGCGATTTTATCCTTCCTCATACAATTTTAAAAAGCGCTCGCGATCCGCTGAGAGCATTGTGTCGGGTAAGTAAAAATGCAGATATTTCGGTGTGTCGAATAAATGCGGAAATTTACCTTATGTTACATCATCTGAGAATCCGGAGGCCTTACGTAAAGCGTTAAAAGCCATGGGTAAATAGTTTAGACTATAGAGAGGAATGACTTTGCCTATCGTTATCGAGACAATCTTCGTACCGTTCGTAACCGGAGAGGGTGTTTCGGTTGCACCTTGCGGCCTCTCGAGGTTGGCCAGCTCAATTAGCTTTATCACCTCTCAGCGGCTAACTCAACGCACCCCTCTCTCGATTGACCACGCTCATGCTCGAGGCTCGAACAGTGTGCTGGTTTCCCCAGTGTTCTTCAAGAGCTTCTACTGTCAATATGCCAATAATTTCGAGAACTTATCATAGACCAACGCAGAAGTATTCGACCTTTGGACTTCGATTTACCGTCGCTCTGCTCGTCGCCGAAGTGCGATAGTTATTATTACCGTGCTTATTAATTAAAGAGTTTCTTGTGACCAATTTGATTATTAAAATAGAGAGACGCTACGAGGCGTGCTAGTTAGCTCGACCCCTCGCTTCGTTCTGGAACATTACTTTTCTCTCCTCACCACACCAGATCCGCACTCAAATAGAGGGCAACTGTATTTTTTGCACTTCTATCAGATACCGTAGAATGAACTGCACATCGAAACTTCTTACATTATAAGAAATACAAATGGTCCTTTTAAATTCAAGCGATAACGCTAATTTCACGAATTTAATTTTTACACGAATAAAAATTTTTATGTATTCTTTCAAATCGATTTCGTCCCCCTCAAAATAATCCCCCCTAGCTACAATAAACTTATGCCAACGTCTTTTCCAATCTTTGAAGCATGCTAAAAAGTCGTCCTCAGGTATAGCCTTCAATGCGCGTAGCGATTCACGTTTGATCTCTTCAATCGACTCAAAACGATTTCCCCGGAGTGGTCTCTTGAGCTTTGGGAACAGCCAGAAGTCACACGGTACTAAATCAGGCGAATACGGTGGTTGTGGAGCGACATGAGTGGAGTTTTTGGCGAAAAACTCACAAAGAACCAGTGCTGTGTGCGACGGTATATTATCGTGGTGCAAAATCCAAGTGTTGTCTTTCCATAATTCTGGCCTTTTCTTGCGAATAGCTTCACGCAAACGACGCATAACACTCAAATAATATTCCTTGTTGACAGTTTGGCCAGTGGGAAGGAATTCGTAATGCACCACACCACGATAATCGAAAAAAACTGTCGACATGACCTTGTTTTTTGAATGACTTTGGCATGGATTTTTCGGTCTCGGTTCACCTTTGGCACGATATTCGCTCGATTGATCGGTTGTTTCCGGATCATAGGCATAAATCCAAGTCTCATCGCCCGTAATAATTTGTTTGTAGACGTCCTGATAGTCAGAAATCATTGATTCACATGCTTGAACGTGACGCTCTTTTTCGAAAAAATTCAGAAATTTTGGCACCAAACGCGATTTGACTCTTCTGAGGCACAAATGATGCTTCAAAATTGCTTGCACTGATCCAATTGATATTGCAAGCATGTCGGCAAGGTCTCGAATTGTGAATCGACGATTTTCGAGCACTAATTGTTTGATTTTCTTGATGTGTTGCTCATCAATTAACGTCGATGGTCGTCCAGAACCTTCCAAATCATCGACACGTTCTCTGCCTTCTTTGAAGTCTTTGTACCACTTGTAAACATTTTTCTGTGACATAGTCTCGTCACCGAAAGCCTTTTGTAACTTTCGATACGTTTCAGCGGCGGAAATTTCATTCCGCAAGCAAAATTTAATAGCACTTCCTTGCTCAACAAAATTCGACATCGTAAAAATCGCCAAATTCACTTTTTTTTGTTCACAAAACCAAACGTAAACTAAAAACTAATGATGATATTGACATGTAATTTGTCACAGATGTCACTAACAGTCCTACCAACTTGAAAAAAAAAATTCATTTGTCCGATTCGGTTAACGCGGGAAGTTTAAATTAAAAATTCACCTTACTTTTTGAACATAGTAGTATACCGCAAACATGCATCTTTTTATTCATGATTTTAATCATACGTGAGCACCCTCTAGAGATTTTCAATACTTTACAGACACAATATCGTCCATATGTATGAAACGTAATACCCGGGACCCTTTATCTTTGTGTTAAGCTAGGCAAAAATGCAAAAAAACGAGCAAGTACAGTCTGTGCAATACTAAGGCTGAGAGTCTGTATCGCCGTTGCAATAAGTGGATTTACACCGAGCACATTGATAGCTATAATACAATGATGCTCGAGTGCTCGCATATATTAGGTGCGCAACTAAGTTCCCGCTGTTTTTTTTTATGAAAATGCAACTTTATTGTGAAAAAAATGTTTACAAATGAATCATTCAAACTATTGCCCATAGCTAGTGACAACTTTTTCCCATCTTTCTGGCAGAGCTCGATACCGTCACGGTAGAAGTGTTCGTCTTTTGAGGCTATCCACGAATCAAGCCATTTTGAGATATCTTCATATGAGCTGAACTGCTGATTAGCCAGACCATGTGCCATCGAACGGAACAAGTAATAATCGGATGGCGCAATATCTGGGGAATATGGCGGGTGGGGTAGGACTTCCCATTTGAGCGTTTCTAAGTAGGTTTTAACGGGTTTGGCAACGTGAGGCCGAGCGCTGTCATGCTGTAGAATAACTTTTTCGTGTCTCTGCTCGTATTGTGGCCGCTTTTCGCGCAGTGCTAGGCTCAATCGCATCAATTGAGTTCGATACCGTTCCCCAGTGATGGTTTCGTTCGGTTTCAACAGCTCATAATAAATAACACCGCCCTAGTCCCACCAAATACACAGAAAAATCTTCGCAGCTAGAATATTCGGCCGAGCCGACGACGTAGAAGCATGACCGGGCAGTCCCCATGATTTTGTTCTCATTGGGTTGCTGTAATGAATCCATTTTTTATCACCCGTAACGATGCGATGAAGGAAACCCTTCTTTTTTGCCGCTGGAGCAGTTGTTCACAGGCGAAAAAACGACGCTCAACGTCTCTTGGCCTCAAATCATAAGGAACCCAAGTTCCTTGTTTTTGAATCATTCCCAACGTATGCAATCGCTTGGAAATGGCTTAGCCGGTAACTCCTAATGCTGAAGCAAGCTCTTTTTGCGTTTGGCACGGATCCTCATCGAGCACTTCCTTCACGCGAACGGCCGTCAACATTAAAATCACCGTCTTTGAAGCGACGGAACCAATCGCGGCATGTTGTTTCACTTAGAGCAGCATCCACGTAAACTTTTTGGAGTTCTCGATGCGCTTCAGCCGCCGTTTTCTTCGAATGAAAGAAGAAAAGCAACACTTCCCGCAAATGACGATTATTTGGCACAAAATCAGACATTTTCACACAACCAAAAGTATATGACGCAAAAACAAAATCACTAATGTGTCAAAGCGGTTTGTTGAACATATGTCTACGCTTGGTTCATGACGTTTTGGTTATGTCCCAATCGACCAGCACTTACTATTGGAGCCATCTCTTGAAAACGGCGGGAACTTAGTTGCGCAATATTAGCTAATACTTAGAGTTACACTGCGTGCAGAATCCTCGACTACCTAGCGTACCCGCGAGATTAAAAATTGATTGGTAGTCGTGAAAACGCTCATAATAGAGATTAAAGAGCGTATGATTAGTTTTACCTATTGCCGAGAGTACAGATTTTCGCCCTTCATACAGAGTCGGAACGCGTTTTCTGAAGGTGAGAAATTCATAAACAACAATCGCTAGACCCCCGTGCACTAAATGCTCCTGAAAGAGTTGACTCTTGCGGATCCCGTATCTTCTAGACGGCGTCATTACCCCTCGCATTACGTGTGAGCTTTATCGCTGCCGTATATTGCGTTCCTGGAAATCCATTCTGATTTGGACACCGTCTTCTGTGTAATGCACCTGTATGAATTTGATCACGTTCGGCATGGTCGGGGGCTGTCACAAGGGAACATTGTAGGCGTACATTATCAAAATTGATTTTTCGCTATAGACTCGTGCGTAAGCACGGTGCCCCCACCGGTGCCTTCGACGCCTCGTACTGTACACGTCGTCATTTTGCAAATGACATTGTCTATTTGAATTTCATGTGCGTTCTGAGCTACACTATTAATTAATCGCCACATATTGTCCGGTACGATTTCACGCGCTGGTAGAAATGATAACCATACAAATCCTTGTGCGAACGAAGGGACGCTCAGCTTCATACTCACATAATCATGACCTCCGTACGATTCTACAAGATTCGTGAGAGCATCTCGTATACTGCCCTCGAACCAAGTCAGATGATCAACACCATACGGTGGTTGGCGAAAATAAAAATATGTCTCCCGTCCCTGCATCCTAAAGCGTGGAAAATATCGGCTATTTTCATTGTGTATGTCGAAACGTTTACTAGGGGTTAAAATATCGCTTCTCTGTATCGCAATCCTCCCACCACTAGTCTGCTCACCTGCGAGCTTAAATTGAAAATTTATTTGAATTTTTTATATAATTTTTGCTGCCAGATATATATTGTGTATATCAATTGTTAGTGTATAAATGACGAACTTATATTTGCTTCTAGTCCTCGAACCCCTCGAGTGCTCCGGAAACCGTCGACGCATTTCGTAAACCAACTCGATTATCAGCAATCTCGACACAGTGAAACGTGCAAAGCGAAAAACCTTTAGGTCCGACTCGTATGCTTTTTTTTCATTTTCACTGTTATTATCCCAGTAATCGTTTCCATTTTTGCTGTCGTAATTGTGTAATTAAAAAGCTTACCTGAATCTGCCGGGTCTTCCTCCTCCTCCTCCTCCTCCTCTTCCTCTTGTTTTTGCACCTGTGCTTCTTCTTTTTCTTTTTCTTCTTCTTCATCTTGCTCTTAGTCTGCATTGCCATTGGTATCGTTGCTTGAACTGTAATGTCGCAAAAAACCTCCGACGGTTCTATCTGGTTCTTTCGAGGACCGACCATGAAAAAACCGTTTGTTGGCTTATATCCGCAGAACGGCTAAGTAAAATTTATTCAACGATTCTATAATTGGCTAAATCCGTTCTACACTCCTCATTGAAATCATAGGTATCGGATCCTATTTCTCCTTCATATCGCCGAACTATATAAAAATCTCGTAAAATAAAGGAAATAAAATACACGTAAATAATACAGTATAATACTTACGTCTTCCATTGCGTATGAGCTACATACCAGACTCATTCAGCCACCCGCGTTCACGAATAACAAGCACCACCAAATCAATAATTATTCAATTATCAAACAGTTCAATATTATACGCGTCAACGAAATCGCGCTGATGATACTCACACAGCATGCCGCGAATCTTACGAACAACCGCTTGCGTTGGAAGATCCCATAACGTAATTTGTAAAATTTCTCCTCTTTCATCGTGAACTCAACAACAGCTTACGCTTGAATTTAAACTGTATCAATTTCTATATCTATGAGCGTTTAACCACCCTGAACATGATTGAGCTGTTAGAGTAGCAGCAGCAGCATTAAATCATACAATTAACTAGAAATTTTTCAAAGCGATACGCTTGTATATATTTTTGTTCAATACACTCTTTCACTCTTTTTCTTTGCCTATACTGCAGCGATGTAATGAATACGACAGTAGTATGTGTACACCTTTGCTCCGTCCCACTCCTATCCCCACTCCTTCCCCCACCACGTGGCTACCCCCACCACGTCACTTTTCCACCACCGCGCTACCCACTCTGCTTGACCAGTGTCGGTAACCTAGAGATGGTAAAGTGAGGTGGTGTGGGTACCTTGGTGAACAAGGAAGAGTAGAGATAAGAGCAGGATGGAGCAAAGGTGTACACATACTAAATAAATAAATTCATACACTCACCACTTCTGCTGTTGTTGACCGCTGCTGTTGTACTGTCCTCCTTCTACGGCGATTTTAACTCCTGTCTCTCTCTCTCTCTCACTTTCACACACACACACACATACGCGAGCACGCATACGCTCACGCACACACACACACACACATGTACACGCGCACACACTTTTTCTACCGAGCACTGTCCATCTCAGGACTCGGGGTCCTCGAAGCCTTCGTCCACCTCGCCGCCATCGTAGCCGATTGCTATTTCCTCACCGAGAACCCCGAATACATGTTCCAACACGTCCACATTGTCCATCGTCGTTAGCCTAACACTGGGAGTACGGCTCTCGCTTCTCACCACAACCCCGTGCAATGATGCGGCGGAACTACACATCGACTCCAGGAGTGGTATTAAGCCAGAGTCGTCAACCCGATGCAACCCATGCAGCTGGCACCCCATGTATAATGCAGGTATCATGCCGGTGAGGGTATCAGGATAATATAAGTTATCCTAATTCACGAATATTGGGTACCCCTCATCGATTAGGAGTACCTCCGAATATCCGTCACCATCTGCATAGATCAGCTCACCGCGATACTCACGACAATTTTGCACGACCACGCACCGCATCCCCTCGTAAAGGTCCTCCATGGCGATACTAAATGATGCGCGATCCCACTCGTAAAACGTACTATGGGGAATTTTTACTATCTCCTCGTACGCGTCCCACATTTCATCGGTTCGTAGGTGAACCACCATGTCCAAGTCTATATATAATACACTGCACCAAAACGCAACACCCAGAATACTTGCATCGTAACGAGGATACATCGCGGAAAAAACGTTTTAGACTGTACGATCACGAAGTTAAAGACGGACTGAATGCTCCGGATGATGCTGGCAGTGATCACAGCGTTTGAAGATAACAAACGCCCCTCAGAATCATAACTAGGTGTGCAGCGCTTTGAATGCAATGTCAACGGTTTTGCACGTGCGTATCGCTTTGCGCTGTGCTTCTCGTGAAGCGAATGCTCTGCGGTAAAAGACGCAGAATATGATACCGTGCCGCAAGAGACCTTGATTATAATTTATATATAATTATAAAATAAGAGACACAGTAAACCGATGTATTTGTTTTTAATTAATCAATATTTTATTTAAATCACTTTACACATATTTACCATCGTATGCAACATCCCTGCAAACACGGTAATCTTCGCTCGGAGACTCCACCGCCGTTCAATTTATTTTTATCACTGTCTGATCGTCGAGAGGCAAAAGCATTGTAATATTCACGCACTAATCTGTCGTTTTTCATTACATTATCGCTAAAGAGATTGATAAATCGCGACATGGTGAAGCCGCACGACATAAGATGTGGGAATACGATGCAAAATTGTCCACACACATCCGACGTATTACTCTATAGCTGCTTGAGGCCGTACCGATAGAACTTGCAGTTTCTTCGTAGTCGTGCGAGATGTTGCGGTATAACCGGTGGTAGCCCGTAGCTATCAAAGTACATTCTTTTTCCATGATGGTTAACGTACATGGCGAACCAATGCTCTCCAGGTCCGTCGTGGTTATCCGTGTGAACTACGAGTCCGGCAGGTAACGACCATACACGAGGAATTCTGTCAGCCGGGTATACGCCAACGGTTGAAAGTGGTAGATACTGCAGACTCTCGTAGATTTGTCTAGTGTTCATGCTGAACACATAGTCAATGATTAAATGATGACCGATACGCTTTGAAAGACGTATATATATGCAAAATTCATTTCACAGCATCGTCGATCGTGTCACGACTACATGATGAAGATTTCTCCTCTTTCTTATTCTCTTCCTCTTCGTCTGCTGACCAAACATCCATGTATGATTCTCCTTTAAATGGGTGCTCGCGAAGCCAATTTTTTATTTGGAAAGCCTGGCGCATTGCACAATGCGAAGACGCTGTATCGTTTATCATAGCGTGTCTGAAGCATTTTTGCAAAGATTTCGGCATAAATGTGTACGATGGGGCGCCTTCCTCATCCTCCAGGTTGGAAATTTCACGACTCGTGATATCGCAAAGAAGTATAGCCTTCTCGTGACCGCGTGTATAGATGCGTCTTGATTTTCGCGAAATTTCACGCAAGGTAGCGTATGCCTGTTTACAGCTCACATCGCCCTCGTACCATTCCAGACCGTGAAAATATTTCGAGAGAAAATTATTCTGGCTTCGCGAATGCTGTGGTGATCCGGCAAAGTGACACGGCGGTGCGATGATCCAATGAGCAGAGTACGGTCTATCCACTGCTACCACGGCAATTTCTTTCGGAATAAATTCCGAGTCTTTACCACGCATTCCCTGTATATCCACGACGATATCCATTTTCACGACTAATCCGTACAGATGCTCGAGTTCGACTGATTAGTTACTCACACACACGCTTCTACGTCTCTTAACACGAAATAATTTTATGCCGACATCAGCACATTTTTCGCTTATCCGGTAAAATCCACCATTACTTGCCGAGAGGCATCAATTTCAAGAACATTATCATATTCCGCGTAGACTACACAATTTATCGTTGAAGCAAGCGCATCCTCAAATCGTAGCTCTATTCTCACACTACCGTGCTTTATTAAATTCCAATGTGTATTGCTGTTCGCCGGAAGATCGGGTGTCAAATCAAAAGCAAACAGACAGTATCCATCGCGATAATTATCGCGATCGATCGAATTACCGTCGTTCAAGAAATGTATTCCAGTTCCCGAAAACAACGTTTGAAAAGCATCCCCATATAGATGCTTTTTTGTGAAAACAGGTTGTAACGGTTTTGAAGGTATTTGAGCATCATCTATGATACATACAACGAGAGATAATTTATCTTGTAATTTTGAAAATTGAATGGATTCATACTGAAGTCACCGTTAAACGCCTCGTTATCGACAAAACCGATAATTATACGCTTCGGCAATTGACCTAACATGATATTATCGATAGTCTCCCCATGAACACCAGAGTGTATTGAAACGGCTTTTACTTCGACTCTCGCAAGAGGATATTTAGCCGTAGATTTTGCAAGAGTTCTTGCATGCGAGAGCAGCACACCAGGAGCTATTTTCGTTCTACGAACGAGAAGCGATGCCTCGAGAATCTTTAAGCCGCATTGACCTTTCTTTGTATCCCTCACAAGACAAAATGAATCTCTAGATCGCACCAACCGTAGTCGCATCTCGACGCCATTTAATAGGAACCGCTCCTGATTGAATATATCGCAATGCAGATGACCGAGCAAGTCTACAGTTTTTTCTACATTTAAAAATTGTTTTCTCTTCACAAGACCCGTATTTTCCGATGTTATATCATGCATTTTTCCAGGTGTATCGTCGTACCAGAGAACGCTCGTGAGATGCGAATTTTT
Source organism: Cylloceria caligata (assembly GCA_963942595.1). NCBI lineage: Eukaryota > Metazoa > Arthropoda > Insecta > Hymenoptera > Ichneumonidae > Cylloceria > Cylloceria caligata. Next base: position 70,806,694 of record OZ012706.1, on the reverse strand, counting down.
TGCTGCTGGACCGTAATTCAAAAGTGTTTCTATGTACGCTCGATAAGCGTAGGCATTATTTGGAGGTGGAACTAATTTTTGATTCAGGTATACATCCACCTAATTAAACATAGAATGCAAGAGATTGTTTACAGGGCCGGCACTTACTTTCGACGATGTGCCCGCGGCAATTTCCGTAGTGGTAGGAGATGTTATTTTCACTCTCAGACTAATCATAGTATGGGCGAGATCGATATACTCATCACCCTGTCCAGGAATAACAAATTCAATCGGTGAATCATCTGTTAGCGAAGATATTGGTTTGTAATACACCCAATTGGAGTCTTCGATAGTAGTTTGCGTCGGTGGGAGTGAAAATAATTCAAGTTCCGATTTAAGACACTCGCACGAGTGCGCATTTAGAAAAGCCATCTTGTTTCAGCTATCCAAAAATATCTGCAACTGTTCGTTGACGAGTCTTCTTCTTCTTATTGTTTTTATTATTCTTCTTCTTCTTTATTACATTTCTCTTTATTACACTTTTATTTTTACGGGAGATACGTCGTGGTTTACGTTCGTTCGATGAATGAGGAGTTCGTGAAATTTTGCGCTTCTTATAACCAGAACCCCGCATGAGAGTGTCAATTTTTTCAGAGGCTTTGCGTTTGAGATTACTGCCTAATTCTCGCGCTCTCTCGCGAATAGCATCTTTCACAGCTATATTTCTATCGAGGATATCACCGACTACGTTTACACCAGCGCGCAACGCCTCTTTTCCAACTGCTTTAGCACCTTTCTTTAAAAGTGGTAACACTCGACGAAACAAGCCTCCGAGAAAGCTGCCGATACCGTGTCCTCGTTGATTAGGTGTTCCGATATAAACATGGCTAATGCCACCGTACCCGCGACGACCCCATCCGTGCTGCACACTGTCAATATCATCCATGGTGGTGTAATCCATCGTGGGACCTTTTGAAATATATTGTCACAGTCAACTTTCTCGGCTCGAATGGTATAGGATCCCCAAATTCGTCTCTTATATCGATCTCGATTGTGTGTAAATTATTGCGCAAGAGAAGTATATATCGTGGCGTTGAAAACGATTTAATTTTTATCGAACCATACGGACAGTCATCAGTATCAATAGGAACAACTCGTAAGAGGGGTGTATGTACCACGCCTGTAATATAGCTCTCGCAGATATCTGTGTATAAAAACATGCTGCCCGATATAGCACCGGTGAGAGATGCAGGCCTTGACCCTGTGTATTCGCAATGCGGTTCTATCATTACTGACCTACAGGCCTCTTCCGAGAATCCTGGTAGCCTTGCGATAGCGGGCGATACGCGAAAGTCGTGGTAGCGTAGATCGTCGCATACGCGTGCCACTTCGACCTGCCCGCTCGGAAGCGATTTAAAGCGCAAATGATCGGCCACGTGAGGTAGCTGATTTATACTCTCCGAAAGAGCGTCTATAGAGCGATATACACCAGGTGCTACTTGGTCTCTATCTGCGCGTCTCCGTGTTAAAAGATTTAAACCCGATAAATCATATTCACCATCCTCAAAAGTTACGAGATTTCCTACAGTAGAAACATGTAAAAGAGTCATCGGATAAGCACTTTCCACAAGAGAAACAGACCATCCTCCGTGCAAGCGCATCTGACGTGGTAATTTTGTAATAAATTTCGTTGTCGTATTGTCCGGAAAATACTGCATTCTACTGTTGCTCGGTAGTACGACAAAGAACGAGCTATCCTTGGAGCTCATATTTATCACGGACGATGATCCCAAGCGTTCTTCTTCTTTGTCCTCTTCTTCTTTTTCGTCTTCTCAGATGACGGAGGCACTCGTACTCGTGATAATTCTGCCTCGTAGAAAATACCGTCGATAGTCTCGTTATTCAGATCGTGTAAAATATACACGAACGGTTCTCGATTTACCGATATTCGTTGAATCTTGAATAATTCGTTACTCCAACCACGCTCATATCCTTTCACGAAAGCTGCTTTAGCTGTACTGATACGTACCAAGTCACCGACGCTGTATTTACGCTTTTTAATCTTTTTCGCGTTACGCTCGTAACGCCGTGCTAAATTGTCTCGGGCTGCAGAGGCATTTTCGAGGGTTACTTCGCTCGGAGGAATACGCGTTCCGCTGTGCCTAGTGTGATTATAAGCATATAAAAAATTTTGTAAAACATCGATGTAACGCTTATTTCGCGTGTATGTAAAGTAGCGTTACATTCGCTCTTTTATTGTTCGATTAAAGCGTTCGGCAATCGACGCTTTTACATCAGGGTTACGAGCAGCGCGAAAATCGATATTCTTTTTCTTGAGAATTTACTGAAACGGAGCGCCGATAAATTCTTTGCCTCGATCAGTTTGCAATTGCTGCGGGCGACGATTGTTACTGCGCGCAAGTATGCGTGTGAGACCGTGGGCCACGTTCGCGCTCGTTTTGTCACGCAAAGCCTCGACCCATGCGTATTTGCTCAACACATCGATAACAACAAGCAGATACGCGTACCCATCGTTGTACGTGGCTATCGAGCGAAGATCAGCTAAATCAGCCTCCCATACATCGTCTATATTACTCACGCTGTACGTACGACGGGGAAATCGTCGTGTCTCGAGCCATGGTAAAACATTTTTTCGCGCTACTCTTCGATCCACCTGGGCCAAATTTTTTGCTCTAAGTTAGGAAGCAGGATGAGCGGTCTCATAATAGATTTTTTTAAGAATTTTCATAATTTTAGCGATGACCAGTTAAATGGATTCTTTTTCTTTTTCTTGTCTAACTGTGTCGGGGGTCGATATTCTGCTTGTGCGATGTTTTGCAATTGTTCGTCCTCTTCTGCATGCTTCTCCTCCCCCTCGATGATGTCGTTTTCAGCCGTGAGCATTAAATCTCTGTTTGAGTGTGCGGTCTCGGCCTCGTCTTTGTTGTTGCTACCGTTGCTGCTGTTGCTACTGCTACTATCGTTATCGCGCGGTAAAATAAGACGCCGCTGTAATGTCGAGGATAATGTAGGTGTAGGCTCGTGTAGTAACTCGGGATTGCTGATAAATTCGCGTGGCATCTGTATCACTCGCAGGAGTTTGGCAAAGTGAGATTGTCCGATGGGTTTCTCGCGTTTTCTAGCTCGCATAGCATCGTTAACAAGATCAACGATATTGGAATTTGAAATTCTTCTGCCATCTATGGAAACAACACCGTTACGATCCTATGTCATTTTTTTACCAACGGCGCTGCGATGCAAATTGCGAAGCAACGATATTGCTTTAGATTAAAATTTTTTTTGGTACGCTATCGATAATAAGTGTGTCATTGAGTCGAGATTTAACTTTGTTCATCAAAACGTCGTCGGATTTATTCTCGTGGCTATCGAGTATTGCTACTTTTCGTTTTGATGAAATATTCGGTACTGAGTATCGTACTCGACCATGTGAAGATAACGCTGTAAAACATGTTGGTACGCTATCCACTTCTCATTCTCGCTCTTGTACGGATGAGAGTTTAGAATTTCACTCAGCTCAGAGTCGAGGCTCGATAATGGCGTACCGGTAGTCTGTACGGAAGGCAACGGGTCTGCACTAGTAGTAGTAGTAGCAGCAGCAGTAGTAGCGAGTCCAGCGAGACGATGTATGTTATCATGAGGAATAAGTACCATCTTTCTGGCATATTCCATGTCTCGGGTAGGCCAAGACAGGCACAAGAAACAACTTGAGAAATCCGACACAGTGCTCGACGATGATCTTCCTCTTACCGCTCCAATTTCCCCTTTTGGCGGCTAGTCGTCGAAGAATTGTCGCGTGCCTCCGAAGATGGTTCTTTTGCACGTTGTTCAGACTCACGTTTCCCTGTAAAACGTTTAGAGGACACTCGCATATACAGCGTACGAGCGTTACATCTGCTTTGCGCAAAATTGCACGTCGTTGCTCTTGCTTCAGATAACACAACGCTTGTAATATAAATATCTGCTTTTTATCGAGAGGTCCGCGCAACGCCATTACAAGCGCATTACTGGTACATCGCGCGACGCATCGCAAACTTTTATTGCTTTTTGAGGCACGTAAACGTAATGGTATTGGTCATCGGGAAATATACAGGCGCGAAATCGACAATTATCAGGCGTCGATTGTTTCAAGTCGAATAATAGATAGCCGTGCGGTGCGGCTGTTGCATCGAAATATATCAGGGGTACAAATTGAAAATGCGGGTTTGATAACAGATGGCGTTACTAACGCTATACGCATCAGGCAGTACTGTGACTATGTTCATGTCAAAGCTACGTCTTATAGCTTTAATTTTCAGTATGTGTTAATTTGTCGCAGTGTCAAATTCATAGTTTTTTTGAGCTCTCAATATGTCGAGTTTCGTGCCAACAAAACAGCATTTGCGGGAAGTTTTAATTTACTTCTTTAATTTGAAGAAAAGTGCTGCTGAAGCACATCGATTGGTCTCCGAGGCTTATCCGAGTCATGTTCCATCGGTTTCAACGTGCGAGAGATGGTTTGTGCGGTTTAGAAGTGGTGATTTTGACGTTGAGGACAAGGAGCGGCCGGGCCAAGTGAAAAAGTTTGAGAATGCTGAATTGGAGGCAATACTCAATGAAGACTCGTGTCAAACTCAAAAAGAGCTCGCAGATTCATTGGGAGTGACACAACAAGCCATTTCCCATCGTATAAAAGCCCTCGGAATGATCCAAAAGCAAGGACATTGGGTGCCGTATGAGCTGAAGCCGAGAGACGTCGAGCGCCGTTTTTTTGCATGCGAACTGCTGCTCGAACGGCAAAAACGGAAGGGTTTTTTGCATCGCATTGTCACTGGTGATGAAAAGTGGATCCATTACGATAACCCGAAGCGCAAAAAATCATATGGTTACCCCGGCCATGCATCATCATCGACGGCCAAACCAAATATTCACGGCGCCAAGCTCATGCTCTGTATTTGGTGGGACCAGCTGGGTGTGGTGTATTATGAGCTATTGAAATCGAACGAAACCATCACAGGAGCACTATACCGAACTCAATTGATGCGTTTGAGCCGCGCACTCAAAGAAAAACGGCCACAATACGAGCAAAGACACGACAAAGTAATTTTGCAACATGACAACGCTTGGCCACATGTTGCAGCGCCGGTCAAAACATACCTACAAACGCTGAAATGGGAAGTCTTACCCCACCCGCCGTATAGCCCAGATATTGCTCCTTCCGATTACCACCTTTTCCGATCGATGACACATGGCCTAGCTGACCAGCGCTTCCATTCTTACGAAGAAGCCCAAAAATGGGTCGATGACTGGATAGCAGCCAAGCCGGCCGAATTTTTTCGCGACGGTATCCGTAAATTGCCAGAAAGATGCGAAAAAGTTGTGGCTAGCGATGGACAATACTTTGAATAATTCATTTGTTACCATTTTTTCAGAATAAACGTTCAAAAATAGAAAAAATCCCGCATTTTCAATTTGTACTCCTGATACTTCCTGCAAAAATCGCGGATTCTCGGATCATACCTGGCGGGATAGGTGCTGAATTAGCGCGCGATCTCGCGGATTTTCGAAGACAACGATATACCTAGCATTTAAGGAGATATCGCGCTGCCCGTGACCCTGATGGAAGAGATTTTGCGTGATGAAAATGACACTAAGATTTTTATGATGGCTACCCTTGGTGAAAAGATCGACCACAGTATTGTTGGATGCCTCGCGCATTAGATCGTTAATGACCACAAGTTTAGGTTTTGCATCATTCGAGTAGTCTACTGCTTGCGGTAAACCCTCGCGAAATTTGATTTTATCACCGTACTCTGAATACCCGGACTGCCACTCTGAGTGATAAAAAGGCATAGGCAAAATATGTTTTACCACAACCCGTAGGACCGCTTATCACAGCTGTCCACGGATGTTTCCAACGTGTATCCATATCGATGAGTGTCTATCAAAATCAATCAGCAGAATCTTAAATAAGCTTATACCACGGCGGCAGCGGCGGCGGCGGCTTCGTATCTGCTCCCCATTCGCGACGTCGTACAAGCTTACAGAATTTTTCCGTTCGACCGCCAAAGAATGCATCGCGTGGTTCGAGAGGCGCCTGCTTGACCATGGCGTGATTTTTGACGTCTATCGACATTTCCTCGTTATTCTCGAGTAATCTGTAAAAATCGCATTCCCATATTTCGGTTCGAGTGTACCCTTTCGATCTGATTCGTCCGGAAATAAGAACGGTACGCTCGTATCGCTCATTCATTGTATCGCCGCATTTAGTTCTAGCATCTCTATTCACGCGATAACATCGCAGACAACCATGCCAAAAGCAGCCGTGAAATTGAAGAACGTGATGGACCCCCGCATCCACGTAGTAAGCGTCAACAGCCGGTAGGCCGGCCGGAGGGCGATACTCTCTCGTGCGTCCAGCATGAGCGATAGCGCAGTTGAGCTCACGCTCGAGCCATACGAGCCATACGACGGCCTTGCGCGATTGCTTATCACCCCAGAAATATCCTCCTGGTAGTAACACCGCAATACGATCTTTCTGTAGAAAATTCTTTCAAAATACTCTCATACATGCTGATGCTATCGTGCATGCTTCTGTAAAGGGGCACACGCTCCCACAACGTATAAGTAACTCTCGAAAAGCTTAACACGCGACTCGATTCTTCCTCATACCATTTTAAAAAGCGCTCGCGATCCGCTGAGAACATGGTATCGGGTGAGTAAAAATGTAAAGCCGGCAGAGGACCTGAGTAATTCTGATATTCCGGTGTGTTGAATAAATGGGGAAATGTACCTTTTGCCACCTCATCAGCGAAACCAAAGGCCTTAGGTAAAACGCTAAGAGCCATGGGTAAATAGTTTAGACTATCGAGAAAAACGACATCGCCAATTTTCATCGAGACAATCTTCGTACCATTCATAATCAGAGAGGGCAGCTGTGTTTTTTACACCTCGATTAAATACCGTAGAATAAATTGTGCGTCGAAACCTCTAGCATTATGGGCGATGCAGATGGTCTTTTTAAATTTTTGCGATAATGTCAATTTTACGAGCTCCCCAACAGGATCATCGATAAACACGAATTCACGTTTACCACAGTTAGCACAATCGGTCTCTATATCTGTGATATACAGACATGCCATACATACGCATTGTGCAACACATAAATTCGGCTCGTGAATTCGTGTCGATATATCATCATGCAATTGCTCGTGTTGCTGCGTCTCAAAATCATAAAATAAAAATCTCGTGGAAGACTTGTCTTTTTTCTTCTCCTTTTGCGCTTCTGGTTTCTTAAGAAGTGCTATAAAACACGCATGCGTAGTCGGCCGTGTTTGTTTGCAGGTAGTACAAAACGATATACCACATACATGCATCTTTTGATCTGTGGTTTTAATCATACGCGAGCAGCGTCTACAGATTTTCAATGCGTTACAGACGCTGTACCGTCTATATTTACGAGACGTGATACCCGCGGAGTTTTCACCCTTGTGATGAGCGAGGCAAAAAACACCAAACAACGAACGATTACAGTCTGCGCAATACTCAGGCTGAGAGTCTCTATTACCGTTGCAATAAGTGGATTTACATCGAGCACATTGATAGCTGCATCGATGCTCGAGTACTCGAATATACTTGGAATTATATTGTGTGGAGAACCCTCGACTACCTAGCGCACCGGCGAGATATAATATCGGTTGATAGTGATGAGAACGCTCGTAATAGAGAATAAAGAGTGTATAATTATTTTTACCTGTTGCGGTGAGTACGTATTTTCGCCCATCGTACAGAGCCGGAACGCGTTTTCCGAAGGTGAGAAATGCATAAACAACAATCGCTATACCCTCGTGAACCAGGTACTCCTGAAAGAGCTGAATTTAGCGCGCACCACACCCTCTAGACGGTGTCGTTACCCCTGCATTACGCGTGAGCTCTATCGCTGCTGTATATTGCGCACCTCGAAGCCCGTTCCGAATTTGACACCATCGTCTGTGTAGCACGCCCGCACGTATTTGACCGCGTTCGGCATGCGCTCGGGCAGTGACAAGGGAGCGTTGTAGACACAAATTATCGCGATTACTTATGCGTAAAATTGACTTTTTTGCTATAGACTCGTGCGTAAGCCTAGTGCCCACACCAGCTCCTTCGACGCCTCGTACTATACATGTCGTCATTCTACATGTACCAGCGTCTATTCGAAATTTGCGCGCACTCTGAGCTACACTATTAATTAGTTGCCATATATCGTCGGGAACGATGTCACGAGCTACTCGAAATGATAACCATACAGGTCCTTGCGCGAAAGACGGTACGCTCAGAGTCATACCCACATTATCATGTCCTTCGCACGATTCTGTAAGGCGTGTGAGAACATCTCGTACAGCTCCCTCGAACCATGTCAGATGATCGATACCGACCGGTGGCTGACGAAAATAAAAATCTGTCTCTCGACCCTGTATCCTAAAGCGTGGAAAATAGCGTCTTTGCTCGTTGTCGATACCGAAACGTTCACCAGGAGGCAAAATATCACCACCCCGTGCAGCAGTCCTTCCATCGCCAGTTTGTCCAGCTGCAAGCATAATTAAACCATTTATTAGAATTTTTATTTCATTTACTTTAAATTTTTGTTTGTCGTTAGCTATATTGAAACGTTTCGCGATTTTTTTTCACTGTCAATTTCGCTGCGATGCGCGCGTGTTCGGTGGCGGTGTAAAATCGCGTGAGTTTTTAATCTTATTTCGAGCGATATCGTCCTTGATCGTGTGGAGAGGAGGCTTGCTCGAAACTAGTTCGTGCACTGGGCTGCATGGAGTGAGAGGATCTGTGCATTTAGAGATTTGCAATCAATTTTAGGTTGTTATTAGTAACTTATTGTTGTTGTTGGTGAGACATCATTTTAGGTTTTTCTTGCGTCGCATTTGTCTGTGACAGACGTGCGGTTTGTTTCCCTTTCATCATTGGTCTTTTTATTGATTGGGTAATTCTTTCTTTTCTTTATTGTGCTGAAGGCACGTGATTGCTGAGTAAGTTACTGATCGATTGTTAGTTCAGACAAGGTAGGATGTTCGTGAGACGATCTGGTCGTTAGTGTGAATTTCACGCTCGCTTGCGTGGGTTATTCCTAAGATCTACGTATGCGGAATTGCTTCCGGTAATTTTGGTTTTTGACTCCGTGATTCGTACAGTGATGAGATTTCACTAGTATGGAGCTTAACACTCAATTTATTTGTTTCAAGGGTTTGTCGCGTTTGCTAATACGCGATTTTTCTAGGACTACGTACGTGGAATAATGAAGTTCCAATTTTATGGGTTTTGATTTTATTATTCGTAAAGTGATTAAATATCAACTTTACGGAGCTCAACACTCAATTTATCCAATTTTTAAGGGTGATGGCGCTTGACTAATACGCGGCCTTCCTAATACTACGCAAGTGGAATCATGAACTTCCTATTTCTATGGGTTTTTGATTTTATTATTCGTAAAGTGATTAGGTATCAACTTTACGGAGCTCAACACTCAACACGAATTTCGCAGGACAATGTTATCTTCCTACCTGTTGTAGGTTCAAACTTTTTATCGGTGTTTTCTTTGGTTTGATTTTGGTTTTTCTACATTTCAGGCCCATATGGGTCTTTCCCTGTTTCGTATGCCGCTGTCTTGCTGTTTTATTGACCAATAGTTGCCCGGGATAATTAATTGTTGTTAATTATCTCTTTTCTTGTATGTTTTTGACAGATTTCTCGTGGATTTTTATGTTTTTGTTGTCTTCAAGTGTTCTCCTACGTGAGGATCGTCTTCCTCTATGTGTGTTTCTTGGTTTTTGTTCGAGATAAGTTTGTTTTACGTGTTTTATTAATATTAATGTTTTATTCATGAGTGGGGGTACGTAGCGAAGTTTCATGAGAAGTTACCCTGTTGATCTTTCTCTGTGTTTCGTGGGATCTCGAGAGTTCCATGAATTCTTTTCTACTTTTGCCGTGCCGTGGCGTTTTCGCTGTTCTCGCCTTTTGAATAGTGTGGTCTATTTGGGGTTGTGCCGTCTGTGTTAAGACTTGTCCCGGTGATTGTGTAGGGCGGGGGCTATTGCCCTGGTCTAGTATGCCGGCGTGTGCTTGTCGTTACGCCTTTTGTTTTGTTTACATCGCGAATCTCCCGGCTAGGCGGGCCTCCTATTTACGCCATTACGTTTAAGGTGTGTACTTATAGTTCTGCGTGTGTACCTACTAGTCCTTCCTATTCTCCTTGTCCGGTGGGTGCTTCTTTGGATATGTTATGGAGTGTTTTGTCTACCGATAACTGTTTTGTTGGCTTTGTCTGATTTTGGTATGCTATGTGTCTTGTTTTCCTTTGTGTGGGTTGGTCTGTTGGATGGACTTAAGGTTGTCAGTTGTGGTAGCGAATCGCCTTAACTGCGTTCCATTACAATATACTATGCATATAATTCGTGTAACGTAAGAATTACAAGCTTATAGTTGCTTCTAGTCCTCGAATCCGTCGACTGCACCCGGGAACCGCCGACGCATTTCGTAAACCAACTCGATTGTCGGCGGTCTCAGCACAGTGAATCGTACAAAGCGAAAAACGTTTGGGTCCGTCTCGTACACTGTTTTTTCATTTTACTATTATTATCCGCGTAATTTTTTTATTTTTGTCAGCGTAGTTGTATTATTAAAAGCTTACCTGAATCTACAGAGTCCTCCTCCTCTTCCTCCTCCTTTTCTTCCTCCTCTTCCTCCTCCTTTTCTTCCTCCTCCTCCTCGTCGTTATCGTCTACGTCTTGCTTCTCCTCCTCCTCCTCCTCCTCCTCCTCTTCTTCTTCTTCTTCTTCTTCCTCGCTGTCTGTATTGCTGTTGGTATCATCGTTTGAACTCTATTGTCGCGATGGGCCTGCAACGGATTCATCTGGTTCTCTCGAGGGGCCTGCCATGAAAAGACCGTTTGTAGGTTTATAACCGCAGAATGGCTGGGTAAAATTTATCCAGCGATTCCCTACGGAGCTGTCGCCATCGTTGTCCCTGCTATGATCATCTGAATCGGTTCTACCCTCCTTATCGAAATCATAGGTGTCGGATCCCATTTCTGCGTCCTCTTACCATCGAACTATATAAAAATCTTATGAAATAAAGGAAATAAAATAAAAGTAATTAGCGCTGTATATTACTTACGTCTTTCATTGAGTATGGGTTGCAGAGCAGGTTCATTCAGCCAACCGCGTCGACGAATAACACGCACCACCGAATCAATAATTATTTGATTATCAAACAATCCAATATTATACGCGTCAACTAAATCGCGCTGATGACACTCCCACAGCATACCGCGAATTTCACGAACAATCGCCTGTGTCGGAAGTTTCCATAGGGTGATCTGTAAATTTCTTCTCCCCCGGCGCGAACGCAACGACGGTCTACGCTTCAATATAAACTCCATCAATTTTCTTATCAATGAGCGCTTTACCACTCTGACCACGATTGTGCTGTTAGAGTAGTAGTAGTAGTAGTAGTAGTAGATAGTAACCACAGTAAATCAGACAATTAAGTAGAGAATTTTCAAAGCGGCTCACTTTTATATATATTCTTTTAACAAGCTCTCTCTCCCTCTCTCTCTCTCTCTCTCTCTCTCTCTCTCTCTCTCTCTCTCTCTCTCTCTGTCTCTCTCTCTCTCTCTCTCTCTCTCTCTGTGAGGGATCATATTCTATATCTTTTACTGCGGAGCAAGCGCTTTGCGAGGAGCATAGCGCAGGGCTATGCATGCTCGAAAACCGCTTTCGTTGCATGCAAAGTGATGGTTACCTAGTTATGATTCATAGGAGGCTGTTATCTTTATGCCCGTGATATTCTCTAGCAGCATTTTGAGCATTTAGTCTGTCTTTGGCATCCTACTTGGAAACAATAAAACCAATATGTATTTACGATACGGCAAGGAGATTTTAAACGACGCGTTTTGGTGCCGATTAATGTTTGTCGAGAGTGCGAAGAGTGTGTCTCTGCGTACACAGGAAATGTGCGATGCATACGACGATCTGGAGGAACTCCTACGTAGCGTGTATTTAGTGGAACGTCGTGGAAGACCCGTTGAACTTGGGGAGCTGCATATCGGCATGTCCTGTATTGTGCCTCGTTTCAATAGCGTTTTCCGCGGCGAAGTGGTTTACCCGGACTTTGATGGGTACTGCGAGGTGTTGCTGGTCGATTTCGGCGAAACTATTTACATCGACTGGTCTTACCTATTTCATCCGGAGCCTCAAGCAAGTATGCTGCCGGTTCTTGTCATGGAGTTTTCCATATACGGACTCGAACGCGTGGATGTTGCAGGTATCGAGCAGCTCGTCGAAGAAGCGTGCGGTAGAGATGACTTGATCGCTGTCATGATGCGACCTCTTGCTGGCGATAGCGTTCCGCGGATTCGATTATCAAACGGTGAACGCGTGGACGTGGCGGCGTTTATTATAGAAGCCCTCGATGATGAGATAGATATCGGCTACGATATCGATGCCGTGGACGAGGGCTTTGACGAGGACATAGTAATGAATTAAAGACACGACGCTGTGCGTGTGTATGTGTGTGCGTGTGTATGTATGTATGTGTGTGTGTGTGTGTGTGTGTGTGTGTGTGTGTGTGTGTGTGTGTGTGTGTGTGTGTGTGTGTGTGTGTGTGTGCGTGTGTGTGTGTGTGTGCGTGCGTGCGTGTGTGAGAGAGTACATTCGAGAGACAGGAGTTTAAAATCGCTTTGGCAGGAGGGTAGATGCCTACAACAGCTGCGGTGTTGAGTAGATAATTTTATTCATTTTTCCAAGTATGTGTACACCTTTGCTCCATCCTGCTCTTATCTCTACTCTTTCTTGTTCACCAAGGCACCCACACCACCTCAATTTACCATCTCCACGTTACCGACACTGGTCAAGCAGAGTGGGTAGTGCGGCGGTGGAAAAGTGAGGTGGTGGGGGTAGCCGCGTGGTGGGGATAGGAGTGGGATGGAGCAAAGGTGTACACATACTACTTACGACTAATCGAAAAGATGGCCGCATACGATCACCTTACAAAAGCAAGATCCGTAAAAATATTTATTCATGATGCCGTAAACGTACAACCCCGTCACGTACTAAATTATCGAATTTCGCCGACGATTATCGTATTGTTTTCATCTAATCTCAAGGCCCTCAGTCATGAGAAAAATTATTAAATTTCATCGACGAATATTATTTAGTTTGCATGCTACATTTTATCTGTATGTCAAAGTGTGCGTATCCGCAAACGTGAGTGGGAGTATGCATGTGATTTGAGATATATTGGGGCTGGGAAAAAGTTCGTGGCGTTTTTCTCGATAGATGGAATCAATTGCAAATAAGTCAGGAAACACAGATCGCAACGACACCACTAAACGCTCGTTGGAAAGGTGACACTTCGAGCGTTACTTTGAGTGTGTAGGAGCGTATGGTAACACATATAGATTAATTTGGATACTGTAGGATGTGTTCTGTTTTACCGACATGAACTCGTACCGTATGTTAGGTAGAGTGGGGCAGCCGGCACGGTTATGTTAGCTAGCGAGCGTTAGCGCCAGAGACACTTCGCCCTTCATACAAGGAGCAACTATTGTATTCGCAATATAATAAAGTCTAGTATACCCACAAACACAAAAGTGGTGTCAGAAGTAGGATCACATATATCGTGAGTGGTCAAGGCAGTGCTCGAAGAAATCTTGAAATCAAACATGAGCTGACCGACAACGGAGGTCCCACCCGAGCTACTACAAGCAATGTCTGACATGATGGCCAGCGCGATCCAAGCAACAATCGCGAACATGGGCGCGGAAACGAGCAGCAATGGAGCCTCAACAACGAGGCCACATCATCCACCACCATTCGTAATGAACGAATTCCTTTCGTCTGAAGGCACGTTAGTAGAAGATTATTTCAAGAGGTTCCAATGGGCTCTCGAACTGAGCAAGATTCCATAAAATCAGAACGCCAGCTACGCACGAGTACACATGGGTTCAGAGTTGAACAATGCTCTTAAATTTCTAATCAGCCCGCGACTACCTGAAGACATCCTGTATGCAGAACTACGGACGACGCTAATCTCTCACTTCGATCGGGCAAGGAACAAGTATGCGGAGAGTATCCGATTCCGGCAAATCGCTCAGCAAAAGGAGGAAGCCGTCGCCATTTTTACTCTCAGACTACGACAAGGTGTAGCACTCTGTGAGTACGGAGAATTTCTCGACAGGATGTTGATCGAGCAACTTCTACACGGTCTGGAATCTCGTGAGATGTGTGACGAGATCATCGCGAAGAAACCGAGTACATTTGCTGAGGCATACGACATCCCGAATGCACTCGAAGTGACGCATAAAACCACGGATGCGGACAAAATTCCCGGTTCGTCGGCATAAGAAGCTACCAACAAGCTAGGATATATTTCATCATCATCCTACGGAGCGAGGCAGTGCAGGGATCATCGGGCTACGTCGAGTCAATGAGAACCAAACGAGCAGAAATATGTAAGGTCCTGTAATGGCTGTGGAGGGCAGCACAATCGGTATAAGTGTCGTTTTCGTGACACGGTATGCAACGCGTGCGGTAAAAAAGGCCATCTCAGGCGGGTCTGTGGAACGACCGAGTCGTCGACCAAGAATTCCGAACCGCGAGCAATAGCATCTTTGCAACCGACTGAATGGATCGGCACTATCGACAAAGTCAATACCGTGAACTTTTCTACAAAACATATAATCGACGTTCGCAAAGACGGTAAGCTGTTATTAATGGAAATGGATTCAGGAGCACCGTGCGGTATTGTTAGTGCTTACACGTTGCGCTCAATTAAATCGAAATTCTCGCTAGAAAAAACGGACAGACAATTCGTTAGTTATACCGGGCATCGAAATCCATGCATCGGTCGTATCTTGGTAAGTGTCACTATTGGACAAACTATGCGGAAACTTTATCTATACGTCGTCAAAGGACGTTTTGACTCGTTACTAGGTCGGGAGTGGATCTCAGACTTCACATGAGATAAACTTCGTAAAACTGTTTTCTGCGCCAGAGACAATTCATACGATTAGCACGTCTGCGCTACGTCTTTCCCAAAGTCAGGAAACACAACTTAATCAGCTTTTAGCTAAATATGAATATAATTTTAGTCTTATCGCAGGTACTTTAACTGGTCTACCTATATCGTTACATCTCAAGCCAGGTGCGACGCAAATATTTGCACGAGCTAGAGAAATGCCAGTTGCATTCCGAGACAAATACGCCAAAGAAATAGATACAAAATCAAGTCTGGATTTTATAAACGAGTAGATTATTCTGAATGGGCATCTACTATACATGTGGTTGTTAAGAAAAATGGTCAATTGCGTATCACTCGTAACTATAAACCTACGGTCAATCCTCGTATAATTATAGACGAACATCCCATTCCGAGGGCAGAGCATATTTTTAGTAAGCTTAATGGAGCAAAACTTTTTTGCCATCTTGATATTAGAGACGCATATTCACATCTTGTCCTCGACGAAGAATTTAGCCATGTTCTAACGTTAAATACGCAAACGCATCTGCTTATCCGACCTGCTCGGGCAGTATATGGTGCCGCTAACATTCCAGCCATATGGCAACGTAGAATGGAAGCAATTCTACAAGATCTTCCGAATGTCAAGAATTTTTATGACGATTTACTATTGTTCGCAAAAGAATTTGAGAGTCTACTACAGGTTCTTGATCAAACAATGGTATGGCTGAGGGAACACGGTTTGCGTCTTAACCGAGACAAGTGTGTATTTGCTACACCCACTGTCGAGTTCCTAGGACACAAAATTGATGCACAAGGATTTCATAAATCGGTTAAACACATTAGAGCGATTAGTGATGCGCCAAAGCCAACCACTCCAGAGGAGTTACAGCTATTCCTGGGGAAGGCAGCTTATTACAGTGCGTTTATTCCTGATTTATCTACAAAAGATCGTCCACTCCGCAACATGTTACATTGTAAACCATTTAAATGGTCACCAAAGGCAGAGAAAGCATTCGACGACATCAAAAATATCCTGATCTCACGTCAAGTACTCATGTCATACGATCCAACGCGACCTCTGATACTCGCAAGGGATGCCAGCAAAACAGGTCTGGGTGCTGTGCTTTCACATAAGTTGAGCGAAGGGCAAGAAGGTCCAATCGCTTACGGAAGTCGAACAATGAGCGAAACAAAGCAACGCTATCTTTAAATCGTAAAAAAATATTTTTACTATTTGTATGCTCGACACTTCACGCTCATAGTGGATCATAAGCCGCTGACTCAAATCTTGCATCCAGAGAAGTCATTGCCTACACTTTGCATCAGTCGTATGGCCAATTATGCAGACTATCTATCTCATTTCAATTTCGACGTCGTATTCAGACCTACGAACGAGAATAAAAACGCAGACTACTGTTCACGCGCACCGTTACCAGCGTCAACGCTCACCGTGCGGAGAATTACACTCAAAAATAAGGAAGAGATAGAGCACGATGGATTCGATCATTTCATCCTGCATCAGATCAAGCAACATCCAATTACTACTGAAAACATCGCTCAAGAAACACGCAAAGATCCTTATCTTGGAAGGATAATTCAGCAGCTTGAGGCAGGTCAGGATCTTTCTCGTCTAGGCTACATAGTACCAGAAGCAAATTATCGACTAGGAAGCGGCTGTCTAGTATTTGAGCATTGAGTCATCATTCCACCAGTTTTCCGAAAAGCTGTCTTAGACGAACTCATACGGCACACTTGGGCATAGTTAAAATGAAAGGAATGGCAAGATCGTTCATTTACTGGCCAAGCATCGACTCTGAGATTGAGCATGTAGCAAAAACTTGCGTTAATTGTGCTAGAAATGCTCACGAGCCACCGAAGGCACGCGACCATCATTGGGAATAGCGAAGAACCCCTGGGAGATGATCCATACTGATTACGCAGGGCCAGTCCCAGATAAAATGCTACTCATCATTGTAGACGCCAATAGCAAATGGCTTGAGATAAAAATTACAAGCTCTACGACAACACAAGCGACAATTTCCTTGCTCGAAGAATTATTCTCTTCATATGGAACTCCAACTACTATCGTCTCGGACGAAGGACCGCAGTTTACACCAGCAGAATTAAAAGAGTTTTTACGGAGAACCGGTGTCGAATACCACAAGCGAACGGCACCGTACCATCCATCAACTAACGGGCAAGCGAAACGGTATGTCCAAACGGTAAAGGACGCTCTAAAAAAATATGTCAACGGTACCAGAATCACTATATCATAACTTGTACGAATTTCTTCGCCAATACAGGAAAGCACCTCATGCTGCGACTGATCAATCACCATCGCAATTACTTTTGGGTCGTAAAATACGGGCGAAACTCGATCTCATAAGACCGAATGAAATCAACGTCAAAATTACTCAGAAACAACAAGCGTCCGTAAAGTCTACGGTTCGCGAATTTCAACCAACACAATTAGTCTTCTTTTTGTCAGGAAATCCTCGCATAGATAAATTGTCACCCGCCTAGGAAGCTTACACTATGAGATCGAGTACCAAGGAAGAAAAGTTAAACGTCACGTACCAGGTCTATAAATATGAAACCGGAATTTTTGCATAGAAAATACACGTTTATTATATGAAAATGATAAAAAATATTTTATTCGAAGTATTACCCATCGCTAGCTATACATTTTTCCCACCTGTCTCACAATTTGTGGATGTAACGCCAAAAAAACTGTTGCTCTTTTGAGGTAAACCAGTCATCGAGCCATTTTCGTACATTTTCGTAAGAAGTAAAGCGCTGCTCAGCAAGTGCGTATCCCATCGATGCAAATAAGTAGTAATCAGACGGAGCCAAGTCTGGTGAGTAAGCCGCATGCGAAAGTATTTCCCAACTAAACGCCTCAATCGTTTCCTTGACCAGTTTTGCTGTGTGTGATGGTGCATTATCATGAAGCAAAATCACTTTGTGTTGCCTTTTTTGATATTCTGGTCGTTTTTCATGCAAAGCTTGATTCAAATCGATCATTTGTTGTCGGTAGCGTTCAGTATTAACGGTTTCGCCAGGTTTTAGCAGCTCATAATAGATCACACCCTTCTGATCCCACCAAACACAGAGCATTGTCTTCCGTCCATAGCGATTTGGCCTTGCAGACGATGTTGATGGTTCGCCTGAAGTTACCCATGATCTTGTACGCTTAGTTACACTTTTCATCGCCAGTCACAATTCGATGGAGAAATGACTTTCTTTTGTACCTGGCGAGCAGCATTTCGCAAGTGGTTTTTCGGTTTTCCTGCTGTCGTTCATTCAGTTCATATGGAACGCATTTTTCCATCTTCTGGATCTTTCCCATGGCTTTCAAACGTATGGAGACGGCTTCTTGTGTTACGTTTAATTGATTCGCGAGTTGTTGTTGCGTTTGAGCGTCATCCTCATCCAATAATGCTTGCAATTCGCTGTCGTCAAACTTTTTCGGTGGTCTTCCACGTTCTTCGTTTCTCACGTAAAAATCGCCACTTTTAAATTTTTTAAACCACTCAAAGCACTGTGATTTACCAAGAGCATGCTCACCGTAAGCTTCGACAAGCATTCGATGCGATTCTGCAGCAGTTTTCTTCAAATGGTAATAGAAAATCAATGCTGTCCGCAAATCGTAGTTTCCAGGCACAAAATTCGACATGTTCAACGCTATTACAAACTATGCTGTTGTATGAAACTTGTATTATTATGAGCTGAACATCTTTGTCAGAGATGTCAACAAGAAAATGGCGCCGATGACGCGGTTTGACGATAACTACATTGACAGCTAGGGCAATCTATGGGCAAATTCCGGTTTCATATTTATAGACCTGGTAGATCAAATCAGAAACCGATGGATTAAAGGAAGCAGTGATCTTCGAGACGAGTCGTCAACTCCAGACAGAGGCATTATGAATCCGCGCAAGATTCATTGCCCCGAAAACTCGGAAGCATCACCTGCTGCCTCACCACAACGAACACAAGATAGATCATCATCGAGCAGTCCATCTCAATCTCATTTATCGCTATCTCATCAGAACCGTTATCACCTCTTGGTAGTCCCCCTCAGAAATCTCGGGCGACTTCACCACCGTTAGGTCTTAGAAGAACACCTCGTTCAAAACGACTGCCACGAAGGTTTATGTTTGATGAGTAGAATAATCGCGTAAGAGAGGGAGGACATGTAGGATATGTTCTGTATTACCGACATGAACTCGTACCGTATGTTAGGTAAAGTGTGGCAGTCGGCGCGGTTATGTTAGCTAGCGAGCGTTAGCGCCAGAGACACTTCGCCCTTCGTACAAGGAGCAACTATTTTATTCGCAATATAATAAAGACTAGTGTACCCACAAACACAAAATATACACTCAGTCTTTTCTTCAGGATGGTAGAAAATACTTTATTGGTAGATATGTCGAGACTCACGCTTTACAGTGTCGCCCACAACGTCTCTCGAACTCATTGTCTTCACGCGTCTAACATTTAACTCCGTCGCCCCGCAGCGCTACGTCGCATAGGCAGCACGGCAACGCTGCGAACCATATGGAATCGGAAGGCGGCTGGCCTGCTTGGCCCGACCGGCCGCTCGATGTTTACAAAAAAAAGCCTACAGTCGGCCAGTTCTGACGTATGGTCGTCTCGGACATGTAAGGATAATATTGATACACAGAGAATTACAAAAACAAGAAAACGCTTACGTACTAAACTTTCTTCGCAGTTTTCCCTGCGGACATTACATATTGATATACGGTTTCATTTGGTCGACGGCTATCGTCCCTGTATACGGCAACTGCGTTAGCTGGAACCCTTCGACATCGGTAACTACATAACGATCGGAATCTAACACCTTACTCACGACATACGGACCCTTAAATTTTGATATGAGCTTTTTATTTCTACCGACAGATGTGACGACGTTTCGGATCATGACATAGTCACCTTCATTGTACTGTGTCCCTTCCTTACGTTTCTGATTATAATATCGCTCGTTCACTTCCTGACTCTTGGTGATTCTCGCAGAAGCAGCCTCTCTGATTGAGACGAGATCACGCTCCTCATCGGAATACAAGCCTAGAATCAGTCTCAGCTTACCATTTACTTCGGAAATTTGACCAATTCCGAATAACATTTCACTGGGCGTTTCTCCAGTTGATCGACAAACGGTGTTATTGATCACGAACTCTACTTTACTTAACACTTGATCCCATTTGTTCGGACCATCGCAAATTTTCGAGATCATCGGGGTAATCACGTGGTTAAATCTTTCTACCTGACCATTTGCGCGCGGTGTACTCACAGCCACGAGTACGTGTTTAACCGACTCACTGTCGACGAATTCCCGGAATCGTTCGGACGTAAAAGCTGTTCCGCGATCACTAACGAGTCGCATAGGTTTACTGTATGCTTGAAAGTAACTTCGTAGGTTCTTTATCGTATCCTCCGAGGTTGTCGACTAACCAGGTCTATAAATACGAAACCGGAATTTACCCATGGATGGCCCTAGCTGTCAATGTAGTTACCGTCAAACCGCGTCATTGGCGCCATTTCCTTGTTGACATCTCTAACAAAGATTTTCAACTCACAACAATACAAGTTTCATACAACAGCATAGTTTGTAATAGCGTTGAACATGTCGAATTTCGTGCCTGGAAACTACGATTTGCGGACAGCATTGATTATCTGTTACGAATTGAAGAAAATTGTTGCAGAATCGCATCGAATGCTTGTCGAAGCTTACGGTGAGCATGCTCTTGGTAAATCACAGTGCTTTGAGTGGTTTAAAAAATTCAAAAGTGGCGATTTTGACGTGAAAAATGAAGAACGTGGAAGACCACCGAAAAATGTTGAAGACAGCGAATTGCAAGCATTGTTGGATGAGGATGACGCTCAAACGCAACAACAACTCGCGGATCAATTAAATGTGATACAAGAAGCCGTCTCCATACGTTTGAAAGCCATGGGAAAGATCCAGAAGATGGGAAAATGGGTTCCACATGAACTGAATGAAAGACAGCAGGAAAACCGAAAAACTACTTGCAAAATGCTGCTCGCCAGGTACAAAAAAAAGTTATTTCTCCATCGAATTGTGACTGGCGATGAAAAGTGGATATAATTTGAGAATCCTAAGCGTAAAAGATCATGGGTAACTCCAGGCGAACCTTCGACATCGACTGCAAGGCCAAATTGCTACGGATGGAAGACAATGCTCTGTGTTTGGTGCGATCAGAAGGGTGTGATCTATTATGAGCTGCTAAAACCTGGCGAAACCGTTAATACTGAACGCTACCGACATCAAATGATTGATTTGAATCAAGCTTTGCGTGAAAAACGACCAGAATATCAAAAAAGGCAACACAAAGTGATGTTGCTTCATGATAATGCACCATCACACACAGTAAAACTGGTCAAGGAAACGATTGAGGCGTTTAGTTGGGAAATACTTTCGCATGCGGCTTACTCACCAGACTTGGCTCCATCCAATTACTACTTATTTGCGTCGATGGGACACGCACTTTGTTGGAGAATAAACTGGCGCACTGCGATCGATATTCGTCGTGCGCCTACCTGTTGCGGTGCTCTAGCACACAGCGTTCGGTTGTGCCGAAGATAGCCGAGGCAGGGCTTCGCGAATCCGAGTATGTGCCTTGTCGGCATGCCACATCGAGCGAGAGGGTGTCTCTCTCGCTTGACTTCGGTTTCGCTCACCGGCTATCTCGCTCAACTGACTTTAGCGCCCAACGACGCTTTCATACTTGCAGCCATATTGGAAACTTGTCTCTTTTTCGCTACGCATTCGAGGACAGCACACGCATTCTAAGGACTCTTGGACTATTTTCACGGACTTCATACATCGGCCTCGCTCAACATCTCGCTCACCAGGACTCATTGCTCAAGGTAAGAGTACACTGGTATAATTCAGTGCAAATTCACTACCAGTGAGGAGTAAATTATGGTATATCAGCACTTTGGCTCACTTGTGGCGTGCGCTGCGGCACATGCGGCACCACGCTCTCCTCACTTAATTTCGCCGGTATAACTAATATAATTATGCAGGTGTTTTATAGTCACTGTACTTTCCTCCAGAAACTCTGCTGGGAAAGTACAGTGACTGCTCACTCGTGCATCCTCAATGTATGTTGTATTGTGCTGCGCAGTGAGGGCTGCGTAGCTTGTCTCATACATGTAGAGCACTCAAGCAACTTTAATTGCAAGTGCTCTCATTGATTCACTGCAACCTCTCTTCAGCAATTTGCTCAGAGCTTGCAGTGAATCACTTGCAACATCTTACGCACTCATTATTTCTCAACGTGTCATGCTACGCAGTACTGACTGCTGTACGCACACTGCTCTTTAAGCTCAAGCTCAATCGCGCTCAGCACACAATTATATTAATTGTGTGCTGCTCAAATAATATTCAAAACTCAACTTGTTTATTGATTTTATAATTTGTACTTTTTTCTAAGTTTATATTTTGAGATGATTTTCTAAATTAAATTGTTTTTGGTGTTCATTCTCAATTATATTATCCACGCATTTTTGTGTTTAAATTGTATGTCTGCAATATTTCTTAGAAGATAGAATAAACTGCTTCCTCAACATAACAACTACTTGGTCTGGTTTATTTTCCTCTTGCCTCGAGTGATTTTTCATATTTTCTCAATACCTTCACAGATCGGTCAAGTCACATCGGACGGATTCTCAACACACTTGCTGAGCAGCACTTTACTTCTAACGAAAATGTACGAAAATGGCTCTGTGACTGGTTTGCCTCAAAAGAGCAACAGTTTTTTTGGCGTAGCATCCACAAATTGTCAGACAGGTGGGAAAAATGGAGCGATGGGCAATACTTCGAATAAAATATTTTTTAATATTTTCATACAATAAGCGTGTATTTTCTATACAAAAATTCCGGTTTCATATTTATAGACCTCGTACACGGATACAACTTTGTAACTTTCGTAAACGCATCAACGATTGACAAAATGTGCCGATAACCACGTCCAGTTTTTTCCAGAGAGCCGCAGTGATCCACGTGGATGGTCTGAAACGGCAGATTATCCTTTGGGATACTGCGCAAATATCCTTCCGGTTACCCGCTTGGGGATGAGAATTCAATGCAACGCAAGCAATTCGAAATGTACGCCTTTACTTTCTCTTTAAGTCGCAGAGATCAATAGATTTTCATAATGTTGTCCACTACCTTATCAACACCGACGTGTCCGATGTCGTCGTGACACGTACGAATCACATTATTTTCCATTGACGTGAGTACATACAACAACAGTTTCTTACTCTTATTTTTACGGTAAACGAGCTCGAATCTCATAAAGTTTGTCGTCGGCTTTCTCGAGTTCATCGCGAATCATTCGAATCTCTTCATCGCGATCCTGTTGAATCAATAACCTTTGTACAAATGAATTTCTCTCTAGAATGAGGATACCATGATAATCGTAGTTTTCTAAAAATAATGACGAACGAGATATTCGAGGGTTAACTGTCTTTTTGTTCAACATAAGACGAAAGCTATCGCAATCCGTGACGATTTTAAATTTTATGCCGAACAGATAAATGTGGAAGCGCTTAATCGTATAAATTGCGGCGAGACACTCGAGTTCAAAGCTATGGTATTTTGCCTCCGTCGGCGTTGCTCGCTTGCTAAATTAGTATACCGGTCTAAACATTTTGTCACTTTGTTTTTCCAATAGTATTGCTCCGTAACCGTTCTCGCTCGCGTCACAATGTAACTTTGTCTCGAGGTGTGGAGAATAGATCGTGAATATCAGCGCAGATGACAACGTTTGCTTCAAAGTTTCAAAAACTTCGATCTCTTTCGCCCCGAATTTGAAGGGAACGTCTTTCTTGATGAGATCGTACAATGGTTTTGCTATCATCGAGAAATTAGGTATAAATCGTCTAAAGTAACTCGCCAAACACACAAATCGATGTGCCCCCTTCGTACGAGGTCTGTTCAAAAAGTATCGCGAATTTTGAATTTCCGCGGGCTACGTATATTCGATTTTCGATTTTTTTGTGGCGTTAGTTTGGTACTCATGTCCCTCACTTATGCTGACAAAGTCGGCCATTTTTTATGTTTAGTTAATTGTTGACAGCTTTTTTGGTTGGACGTGTTTTGGCTTGTTTATCGATTTTTGCCTATTCCAAAAAATGGATCAAAGAATCTGTATCAAATTTTGTGTGAAAAACAAAATTAAGTGCGCGGACGCATTCCGAATGTTGACTGTAGCATATGGTGAAGCTACCTTGGACCAAAGCAACGTTTATCAGTGGTACAAAATGTTCTCAGAGGGCCGAGAAGATGCGAACAACGGAAAGCGAATGTAAAGGTTTTGCTCACAGTTTTCTTCAATTGCCGGGGCGGAGTGCATCATGAGTTTTTGCTACAGGGTCCTACAGTCAATAAGGAATATTACATGCAAGTTATGCGCAATTTGCGCGAAGCAATCCGCCAGAAACTCCCGGATTTCTGGAAGAACAAAAATTGGCTTTTGCACCATGATAACGCCCCTGCTCACACATCGTTGCTTGTGCGCGAATTTTTGGCCAAAAAAACACTCTAATGATGCCGCAGCCACCGTATTCCCCAGACCTGGCCCCCTGTGACTTTTTCCTGTTCCCAAAACTGAAGAGGCCCATGAAAGGACGACGCTACGCCACGATTGAAGCGATAAAGACGGCATCGAAGGAGGAGCTAAACAAGATCATAAAAAATGATTTTCTTAAGTGCTTCGAGGATTGGGAAAAATGTTGGGATAAATGTATTATATCCGAGGGGAATTACTTTTAAGGGGACAAAATAGATATTAATGAATAAATAAATACGTTTTGAAAAAATACAAAATTCGCGATACTTTTTGCACAAACCTCGTATTTCGCGGAACCGGATACGCCATCACCGACTCCACGTTCTCTTTACTAGGGTGTATACTATTATATGTTCGTTGATCAAATATCCTAAGTACGTAAACTTCTTTCGTGTGAAGGAGCATTTGTCTAACCGAAACTGCAATTGATGTGGCTATTAAAACATCATCAAGGTACAGCAAAATTTTATTTTCACGAATCAATGTCTCGAACACTCCGTTAACGAATCTCTGAAACACACGCGGCGCATTTGTCAATCCGAAGGGCGTACGCTGATATTCGAATTGCTCAAACGGCGTTACGAACGATGTGTATTTTTTAGAGCCCTCTGACATTTTAACATGAGAAATACTTCTTGTCTTTCAAATGTTCGATGTATCTTTCACCGTTACTTTATTTAGCTCGCGGTAGTCAACGCAAAGCGTTTCTTTTCCTTTCTCTCCGTCAGAAAAAGCTAAACGCCTCAGTCGGAAAGTGATTGGTTGCTCATTTTTGAGACTAATTATCGTTTCCGGTTCAGTTTCCTTATTGTCAGATCCCCACTTCGAAACATACTCGGTCTCGTATAGTTTTATTTCTTTTGAAACCCTGAATTCGACCTCAGGATCGATATTCAGTACCTCGTTAATTCTCACGGGTGTCTCGACAAAATTAATCATCATCAACTGGCTGATAAAATCGATCTCTTCCGAAGAGTTTTCATCTTTTTTTATGTGTATATTTTCGCCTAGCACGACTTTTATTAACGGGTTTCGAGAGAAATCGCGCCCGAGCAACGCTACGCATGACATTGTTTCTTTCGGGACTACGCGAAAGCGAATTTTAACCTCGATTTCTTCGACTTTAACCGTTCGTGAACGTACCTAATACGCGGGCAGCTGATTTGTTTACCCCGTGAAAACTATAATATCACCGTTAGGGGGTATAGGCTCACGCAAATTCATTAGAACGTACTCGCTTCGTATCAGACTTACCGGTGAACCCGGATCGACTACAACGCTTACCGCATAAATATGATTAATGCCCTTCGAGTCCTGACCAGAGAAGTGAAGCTGAACGGAATACGGATCGCTAACATGTATTGGCTCGATCATACTCGTTGTATTCGCTGGTGTAGACTTCGATTCTTCTTCCGGACAATTCTTCTTTTGATGACTCGTCGATCCACAATTGAAGCAGGAGCCTCTCGGTTTCCTCGGCTTCGGACAATTCGGTGCGAGATGTCCAGACTCGCGGCAATTATAACACCTTGGCGTCCTTTGTTGCGACGTCGGATTCTCTTTAGATGACGGCGAGCTGTCTTTCGACTTTTTTGTCGATTTTCCATCCTTCTTCCACTCCGATTCCCGGCTGAACGTCTTTTTCGGATGCAGCATCACCTTTTCAAAAGCTTCGAGTAATTCCGTCCGCGTTTTGATCCGCATAATACTTGCTTGGTCCTGTAGGTTTACATCGTTTATACCATCGATAACATAATCGATGATCTCATCCTCATCGATTGGTACGCGATTCGCCAGTATAATTTTATCGTAGTGATAATCGCTGAACGGTTCACTAGGCTGCTACTTCCATTGTTCGAATTTCTTACGTAGCACCATCTTTGTTTGTCGGTGGTCGAATATTTGCTTCATTTCCCGCAACAGATCATCGACGCTCAGTATGACATGACTCGGTTTCGAGTGAAACCATTCAAGCACTCGTCCTTTCAACTTTGAACTTATCAGAATTCTCGTCGCACTGTCATCCAGAACGTACGTCACTCGCAATAACGCTAATTGCTGCTCCCACCACCAAAATGTGCCTTCGCTGCCGTCAAATTCACTAAGTAGATCGCAAACAGTTCTCACATTCTCATTTGTGGGCAACAAATTACGCTCTCCCTGACTGCCACTCGTTGTTACCGTATCTCCATTAGGTGTGCGTCCTCTTCTCGTGATATCCAGCTCCCTTTGAAGTAAATCACGTTCTCGCCGCAACACTTCGTTTTTACGTCGTATCAACTCATTTTCAGTCGGTATGAACGTTGTGCGATGTGCCTGTACTTCCGTTTCGACGATATTCAATCGGTTATTCCGGACAGGTTAATTATCTGTCAAGTCGCTTTCGATTATATCGGGATGTTTTGCCCGCTATTCGTTTAGACGCGCCCATATGGTCGCATCACTACTCGTCAATCGCTTTATCAGCTCGACCTTTGTACCGACCGATGATAAATTATTTTCACGAAGAAAATTCTTCAACTCGGCGACTGTATAATCAGTAGGTTCCTTAGCCGTCATTTTGTTACACTCGCAGCGTTCCGACGCGATCGTCTTCAGGACTACCACGAACGTTGCTATGCTCACTAAGAAACACGAATTTTTACACGCAGTAAAATATTCGTTACGATCCTCACTCGCACACAGGAGTTAATACCGTAAGCGATCGCGGTTATGAATACTTAGCACACAGCTTTAATTATTGAGTCTCCGATGATCAATAACCAAGTAGAAAATTTAGCACAAAGCAAAACTCGCATCTCCTTTCTTCGGCGACACGCGCACGCACTTACTCTTTTGAACTTCGGTATGCGTTCATTCTCCCGCGTATATTACGCGTTGAATCCCACTTCTGAACTGTAGGGGCGAATGATAACACATATATATTAATTTAGATACATTCAGTCTTTTCTTTAGGATGGTAGAAAATACTTTATTGGTAGATATGTCGAGACTGACGCTTTACATTGTCACCCACAACGTCTCTCGAGCTCATTGGCTTCACGCGTCTAACACTCGACCGGCCGCTTGTTGTTTACAAAAAAATGCCTACAAGTGTATAAACATTGAAATTAGTGCAGTGGTTGGAAAGTTGTTTGCGTTTGAAAATGGAGAAAGTGATGAAAACTTGCGCTATATTTTGCAATATTTTTACGACAAAGGGAAGAACGCTGCTCAGGTTTGTGAAAAAATGTGTGCTGTGTACGGTGAAGGTAATTTATCAAAATCTGCTGCGCGGGAATGGTTCGCTCGCTTTCGTTCTGGTAATTTTGATGTGAAACATGAGTCACGCTCTGGTCGTCCAATCACTGAAAAAGCTGATGAAATTCTTGAAAAAGTCCAGCACGATAAGCATATCAGCAGTGTCGATACTGGTATGGAGCTAGGCATTGACCACAAAACTGTTTTGAACCATTTACACAAAACTGGCTACGAAAAGAAGCTCGATGTATGGGTTCCTTATGAGTTGAGCGTGAAAAACAAGATAGATCGAATTAACATATGCGATGCGCTGCTGAAACACAATGAAATCGAGTCATTTCTGAAACGTATCATAACTAGTGATGAAAAATGTATCACGTATGACAATCGCAAGCGTCAAAGATCGTGGACAAGGGATGGTGAGCCGTCACAAGCGTTCGCGAAGCCAGAATTGACGGCGAAGAAGGTGATGCTGTGTGTGTGGCGGGACTGGAAGGGAATCGTCCACCATGAGCTACTTCCAGTTGGTCAGACGATTGATTCTCAACTCTACTCTGGACAACTAGAGAGATTATGCCAAGCAATTGAAAGAAAACGGCCCGAATCGATTAATAGGAAATGTGTTGTCTTCCATCATGACAATGCCTGACGACACACTTCTTTGATGACCCGTCAAAAATTGCGAGAGCTTGGTTGGGAAGTTTTGATGCATCCACCGTATAGTGCAGACATAGCACCCTCTGACTATCCCTTATTCCGATCTCTGCAGAACTCTCTTAATGGAATTAAGCTGCTTTCAAAAGAAGCCTGTGAAAACCACTTGATATAGTTTTTCAACCAGAAACCACAGAAGTTTTTCACCGATGGCATCATGGTTCTACCCCTTAAATGGCGAAACATTGTCGATAATAATGGAGCATATTTGCTTGAAATAAATTCATTTTCACACTATAAGAAAGCCAGTAGAATTTTACTAAAAAAACGCCACGAACTGTTTCCCAGACCCAATATTTGCTACTGCTGTTATTAGAGGCGGTTACGGAGAATGCGGAAATATCAAAGGATATTGTGAATTACTTTTTAGTCGTATGATTTCTAGTATTAAATTACTAGTAATTGCATTGCAATTAGATGGTGGATATTATCTATCTAAAATAAGTTATGATCACCGCCGACTATTCATTCGAAAATTTACAGTCTACTAGAAAGCATTAAAATTGGCAAATAACGGTGATACGCGTTGTACGACATCGCCCTATTCATCGAACTCCGTTATTTACGTCTTGAATAAGTCATTGGGTAAAATTATCGCCGCTGGTGTCGAGTTGAAAACTGCGTGTCTTACATCAGTGATGAAATCATTGTCGGTTACTTTTACCGGGATTACACTCAGTGCGGACGAGTGGAGAGTGTTCAAAAATGTTTTTTCTCTCGTACAACGATATTTCGAAGCTCATCGTTCTGATGCCGAGAGAATATGTAATACTCGCATAGAGGACACAGCGCATTACACGCTTCTGACCTCGTATTACTAGCACAGAGCTGTTTCCTTTGATTAAGTTAGCGGTAGTGTTAATGAGGAATACGAGAATGAAGAGGAATCTGGAGAACCGAAATGGAAACGCTTTCGAAAATATTCTCCAAACATCGTTTTGCAGCGGTCAACATTTGATACGCTCGTCGAAATATGAGTACACGAATTTATATTCACATGCAAACGTTAAAGCCTGAAAGTGAAACGATTCAGCGGTATATGAATGAGGTATCGTATGTCCAGAAAAATATAGGTGCCAGTGATACATCTCGTGCAACAGTGTATGAGATCATCGGCTTCAAGTAATTCTTTCAAGAAGCACTTGAGCACATCATGACCTTGCTAGTGCCGGAGGATACGGATCTTATGAAAATTATTTTGTCTCAGATAATTGTGCTGTACTGTGGTCATATCGCTAGTCATGCATCAGGGGTTACGTCGCGAAAGCAATGATTCGCCATGGGTGCAGCTGTTTGTAATAAAAGCACCGTTGTAAATATTTGTATATAGTGTACATTCCGCTCGAGATATTATGAAGTATATGCTGTGGATAGCCTTAGAGAGAAGAAGAAATGTGAGATGGCATAGTTCTAAAACCGAAGCATCAGCACAGGTCTGCGACAGAAAGAAGAAAGAGCTATCGTCTTTGTTTCCTTAACACAGCAACAGTCGTGGAATTAGTACCAATGTCCATTAGCACCGACGTAGCGGAACTTAGTAAGTAAAAAAAATAGTAATTTAAAAGCATGTAATATTCATATTTCATTATTTATTTTTAATTATTTGTATAAACCGATATAGAAAACCCGTTCTTCGTGTTATGTAAAACGAGAGAAGGAACAATACATGGTACTTTGTGGAATGAGTCGAGGAATACTAGGTAAAATAAAGAGTTTTTCATTCTTTAATTCAGAATTACGCTGTGATGATAACGTCCCCAGCGAAAAATAATTCAAAAGTCATATTACGAATGATAATATGTATTAATTGAAAGTTAATTTGAAATTAATGAAAAGGGGAATTTTTTATTTAAAAGTTCGTTTTTTAAAGTCATTCGTGAAATGTATTGTAACATAGTTACACTCTCTAGCTCACTTTATTATGTCGAACGGCTATAAGAGCTGGAATTGTATTCGGAAGTACCAAGTACAGCGGGCACTAGGCCACCGAACCCGGAGATGTGACAAAAACTAACTATGTCACACCTCCGGAATTCCCTCGCTGCCGTAAACAGCATGTCAGCGACCAGCTGGCCTCGCTTGGCGGCGTGGGGAAGGCCGTGAGCGCGGAAGCGGCGAGCCGCGGAAGTCTGAAGATGCGTTAGATTTAAAAATTGAGATTGGAAGTTAGGAAGAGGGAAATGAGGCAAGGGGAAGGATATAAACGAGCCGGCACGGAAGGAGGATGGCACTCAGTGAGATAGCAGGAGTATAACCGCATTAAGCAATCGAAAAACGAAACTTTATAACGCTACGATAAAATCGGTAATAGTTATCCTCGGTTACACTTTGTCAAGATCCTGGATTCTGAGAAAAGAAAGATCGAACCAGTGGAAAAGAAAAACAGCAGGCAGGAAAAAGACAGGCGAATCGAACTGAAAATCTAAAAACTTTACATCAGTAAACTTAAGAAAAACTAATAATAGATTTAGTCTCGGTTAGCTTTAAGAGAATAGTTTCTAGTGAATAGTACTATGGGAATAGTTCTAAGTGCGTGGTGGAAGTGAAAAAGTTTGGAGTAGCTAGGTGTTGGAGAATCAGCTGGCGCACGGCGATCGATATTCGCCGTGCGTCGACCTGTTGCTGCGGTCTAGCACGCGGCGTTCGGTTGGGCCGGAGATAGCCGTGGGAGGGTCTCGCGGAGCCGAGGCTGTGCCTCGCTGGCAAGCCGCGTTAAGCGAGAGGATAGCTCTCTCGCTTGACTTCGGTTTCGCTCACCGGCTATCTCTCTTTTCTGACTTCAGCGCCCAACGACGCTTTCGTATCCCGCAGCCATGTTGAAAATTTAAACACTTTCTGAAAAATCCACGGAACAGCGCACGCATCTACTGGACTCTCAGACCCTTTTTCACTGAATTCACCGGACTCGCTGAATATTTCATGCTCACCAGGACTCAAAACTCATAATTCTGTGCAGTTCACTGGCAGTGAGGAGTAAAAAATAAGTCGGTACATCAACATAATTGTCTCACTTTGTGGTGTGCGCTGCAGCACGGGCTGCACCACGTTTTTCTCACTCTATCTTGCTTGCTCGATTAATATAATTGCGCATGTGCTTTATATTCACTGTAGTTTCCCCCAGTAAATCTGCTGGGAAAATACTATGAATATTTTCTACTCAGCTGTGCATCCTCATTGTTCTTACTTGTCATGCTCTGCAGCGCTGACTGTGTCGCGCTGTCTCATATTACATTCCAGCACTCAAGCAGTACAACTGCAAGTGCTCTCACTTATTTCCTGTATTTTCTCATATAACTTCATAGAGAATTTACTGGGAATAAGGCAGATTTTTTACACACTCATAGTTCTCACTCCGTGGCATGCTCCGCAGCATTGGCTGCGTCATGCTCACGCTCAAGCGCACATAGCGCACAATTAATATAATTGTGCGCTGGTTTCTCAACACAAATTCAATTCAATTTATTCATTTATACATTTGTCAATTCTTTGAGTTTTTGGTGTATTTGTTTTTATATCATTTTTTATTCTTTCTAAATTTAACCTATTTTTGTATTTATTCTTAACTTTTATATTTTTCCACATTATATTATTTTGTATACCAAGTGATGGAAGGTAGAATAAACCGGTTCCTCATTATAACAACTATGTGTCCGGTTTATTTATGACCCTGTCTTGAGTGAGGTTTCATGTTTTCTCAATATATTCTCAGATCTGTCAAACTACATCGGACGGATTCCCAAGCACTAGGTGTTAAGTCAATAATATTAAGTGGATAGAATTATGTGTAGGAGATTAATTAAATAGAATTAAGCAAGTAGTGTTTAAGAAAATATAATTAGATCGTGTGGCTTTTAAACCAGCTATATAAACGAGAATCATACAGGCGTGCGCGTGGAAAAGAGACAGTGAGGAGGTGAAACGAGTGTAAGAGAGAGAGTTCCATAAATATAAGTGAGATACCGTTTCGAGGGAGCGAGTCCAACGCGTTTGGCTGTGTGCGCGCGCGCGCGCGTGTGTGTATGTGTGTGGGTTAGAGTCACTGGGTCAATACCAACAAAGAAAATCATAACAAATATTCAAGCTTGGGATACCAGGAATCCGTGTAAACGTAAAATAAAATAAGAATTGTAAAATAATAATCGAAATTATCGAGTAAGTGCTTTGTACGGGTTACCTGTGGAAAGAAACCAAGTATTGACAATTCTATTGAAATTGTATGTGTTAATAAACCCTATTCTCATCAACCTCGAAGTCTAATACTGATTAGTCCTGTGATCGAGCCCGAATTTCCCACGAAAAATAAAAATAATTGTTAACGAGAAAAATTATCGTTATAGTATATGCGAGAGTGTGAATGAGCACTAGTGTGCGTATATGTACATAAGCGTGTAGCATAATAATTTGCGACAGTAATATCCTGTCCGGAATCGACAAGCAATTTAAAATCAAAGTTTCTCTTGATTTTGTCGGAAAGCAATAGGCTACATTTTGGTTGACTTGGCTGCAAATGCTTTTCGTATTATGTTCGTTAGGAACATATGCAGAGTCAATTCATTCTTCGTCAAATTGAGCGCGGCGGAGTCTGTGGAAATTTTATCGATTATGGTCCTTAATGTCACAAGTCCAACGTTCGTAAGGATACTTAAGTTTAAAAAGATGATTCCGTTCTTGTCTGGTAAGGTGGCTGGTACTATTTTCGCTGGAACCGATCGTCAAATTCTTTGGGCATGTCAAGGAATTTATCGGGTTTAATTCCATTGCTCACTGGAGAGCCGGTGCGTCATATTGTTTTGAGGTCGTACGATCTCATCGCTCCCCTTATCGCTTTGTTCTTCTGTCCTCTTTTATAAAATTATTGTTATTTCGGTTTTTGTTATTGAATTAATTGTATAATTTGCTTCCTCATAGAGGAAACTTTGTGATGGTGAAACATTTTTTTTCCAGTTTTCACTTGGAACGTGTTCAAAATGTCCCAAAACGTCGAAAAATCAAATTTAGAAAAAATGTCCAGGTGCACGCGTGCGCGTATATATGCTCTGGCCCTGTAAAATTTAAACGTCTATAACGCGAGAACCGTTTGAGCTACAGTGCTCGCGTTTCACATAAATGTTAACCAATGCAACCTCTTTATTCACTGCAACTTTTATTGACTTTTTTGAAAAATTACGAGTTCTACGGCATTGGGAAATTTCCAAAAAATGTATGTAAACGCTCTAATTTCCGTAAATTATAAGATTTCCGGCCAATTTTTAAAATCTAAATAGAGTATCATAAACGGATGGGTCGTATTAAATCCGGAAAATATCGGCTCAACTGTTCAGATTTTATAAATTTTGGAATTTAAAAAAAAACTGTCAAATCACTCTAATTCTTGCAAATGTTAAGATGTCGTGCTGATTTTTTTTTTTTAATAGAGTATTATAAAAATAAAGGTGGTATACATTTTGGAGAGAATCGGTTAAACGGTTCGGATATTAACAAGCTGCAAATTAAAACTGGTAAATTACTTCTTCGAGATCTTGCACGATGCTCAAAGATTCCTCTGTGAGGGAGCCAAAATTAGGAACGATAGTTCCTCATAGAGAGGACGCATCGTGCGAAATCTCGAGGAAGCAATTTGCAAGTTTTAGTTTGCAGCTTGTTTTTCATCGACCAGTGATCCCGATTTATGGTTTTTTCTCCCGTCATACTATTGCTTCCTCCCCCATGGAATGGCGTTCGCATTTACGGTAGTTGGTTGGCCTATCCTCTCCCCCTCGAAGAGAGAGAGTGTCACAGTCGATACGTGATGTTGCGATTATGGTGATAAACGGCAAACATGGGTCGTAGGGTTACTATCTTTAAATCGTTGCCTAATCACTACAGGCGATTTGTAAGTTTTCTTCAATTAAAAAAATTACTTATCATGTTGCGGTATGAATATCTTGCAATAATCTTGTTAATAAAATCATTTCGTTACTCTCACTAATTCGTTCTTAGGAAAAAATTCAGTTCCACTGACTGTCGTTTTGATTAATCTGCATCATATTCTCACATTCATAACCAAGTTCACTAACCCTTCGCGTTAGTACACTTTACAAACTTAAAATTTTTTTTAAATATTTAAAAAAGTAACGCGTTCAGCATTGAATCCGAATAAATGTGCGTGTTGACAGCGATTGCCACACTCTCGATTTTCGACAGCGGGGCGCTCAGCGGCTCAGCCAGCGCGCAAGACTCGTGACGCCTACGCATTCGAGGTGCCGGTCCGATTCCGGCGTTTTCTGTACTCGCCGTGAACAGACTATTAAAATTGGCTGCTTTGAAATTAATTATGTCCATCACAGTATCCTCGAATCAATCGGCACTGGATGTTCTGTGTTCAGCTTTTAATTATCTTTATAAATACATGGTTAAAAGGTCTTTTTCTCCAAATATCGGATAACGTTTTATTTTTTCTATAATGACTGGTCGTTTAAAAAAAATTATTTGTGTCACCGAAAAGTTTAGAACCCGCTTGAAGACCCACCTTTTAAATCAGGCCAAACGACTACACAAATACGTTCAATGATAGGTTTCCGCTTTATAATGTATACAATTTATAAACAAAGACACAGGTTGCGATGCACAGAATCTGTGTACCAAATTTTAATATCTTTAACCGTTTCAGAGTACACTGGACACGAAAAACAAGACAAATTCGTGCGATGCCAGTAAATAGCATACTTCATTATTTTGCCTTACAGGCAGTCGGAAGTGAAAAGGTGATCGCGTTGAATACCAAGAGATGATTGGATAAAAGAGCACAAGACAATTATCGGTGAAACAAACGACTATTGGGGCGCGGAGATCGCGCGCGAATGCCACAGTGAGGCAAGCCACCCTAGTAATATTATAATATTGCAATATTAATATTACGTATCATTATTTTTGTTCTTTTGGAAGTAAAAAAAAATATCAATTTATGTAATTTTTTCCTTATCTCACAAATTTGTCTTTTGCAGGATCATTTTCTTTTTTGGGACATTATTGTCACAGGGATAACAGATGGATAGTTGATGGAGTTACATGATTTGAATGAGACGTCATACTTGGGAATATCGAGGTCGCTGATTACGAATCTGAATTAAAAATTCAGAACTTAGATATGACGTATTCAATATGGCGGACCAAAATGCGGGAAGTAACTTTATTGAGATGGAACTTCGTACTTGCAGGTTTTTAATTTCTTATTAGGAATGACAAAATGCAATTAAGGCCACTCTTTTTGGATTTTGATTCACCATATTTGATCCGCCATGAGGATTTCATGAATTTTGAGTACATAGTAGTATCGGCGACCATAAATCTATACTTAAAACCTTAATACTAATTCTACAAAGAATTTATATTTAAATAAAAATTAAATATGAATTCCTTCTTTAAATATTAGTTATTATTAAATGCTAATTAGTTTCTTTAATAATAATTAATATATAATTTTTATTAAATACTAATGCCTTTTGGAATTAGGTTGTGAACGAAAATCACATTTTAATTCCAGAAGAAATTTGTATCTGGAAAGCTTTATCAGGCTGCAGTTACTAATCATGCTTTGAATCTCAATATAATATACGTAGCTACATCAAGACCAGGAGATAACGTTTGCCATGGTAAGCTGTGTAAATCATTTTACTTACAATTAGACCTTCGCATGGTGAAAACCATATCCTAATACGGACAATTCTGTAGTGACAGCGGTAAATGAATTATTGTCATTTAAATGTGAAGTTAACTAAAATGAGACCGGAAATTATTTCATCCTTTTTACATTTGTTTTCATATGAAAACGTTTTAAAGTTAAAATCTTGTTTTTTATAGTTTTCTGCAGTCGGAGTTTCAAATTTACGGTAGCTTGTGCGAGAACAGGTTAATAGCAGGTTTTGCGAAAAATACTATTATAATTTGTACCAAAAATCAATACCAAATACTGTTTTATGTTAGTCCATTTTTACAGAAACTTCAAGCCCGATAGCTAGAGCTCTGCGCGAGCTATAGCGCACACACTTGTTTTTCGTATAACAAGAAAATAATCACACCTGAATAGGTATTTCAGTTATTACGTAAGTTATAACAACCAAGGAAACGTAACTATTCTACTTGCGTGTCAAATTTTAGCTCGATTGCGATCAGGTAGGTCTTAAATTATAGAAGTCCTCATTATGTAATTATGCTACCTACACACATCCATCAGGACATTTTTTCTAAATGAGATTTCTGGACGTTTTAGAGATGTTTGAGCACGTTGACATTGATATCTCGATTTTTTTTGTTACTAAAGCAAATGAAAACTTCCTCCAAGCAAGGAAAAAAGGCTGGACGAGGATAATAAAGCATTTGGATAAATATGCGCCAAATGATAAATGGATTCGAACAACCAAGTACTTCGTTGTGGTAACCAATAACTTGGTTGTGGTAACCAATAAGTTGGTTTGTGTAACCAATTAATCGCAGATTTAACCAAGTGCTTTGTTGTCCAAGCAAAAAACCTTTTTTCCATATGGGGATGCAAAAACCTAAATTTTATATCGAAAAACTAGGATTATCTTTGAAAAATTGGAGCGACGCTGTACCCATACAGAAAATAACAACCATGGAAAATCCATTGAACATCCATGATGGATGAATCGATCGATCTGGGACGTCAATGAGCATTGTTAAGTTGGGTAATACATTAATAAAACCACTGTGAGCCTTTTATTTGTTCTTTATTTTAAGAAATGCGAAGAGCGTGAAAAATGTGACACTCTCACTTGGCTACATAATCGCCATATATTTTTTAAGGAACATCAACGCCGCTTGCGGCCACTTATGCCTACTCGTCTCTCCTTCTTATCGACCGACACTAACCCGCCTGGATTTGTCTTTTGGAATGCTACGCTGGCGGCGCGCACACCGGCGGGCTTGAAAGGTTTGACTTTCAATGAGAAAATAAATGAGAAAGAAAGAAACGAAATAAAACAATATCGTGACTCGTTAACAAATACAATCTCTTAATACCTATTCAATTGGAAGGATGCATATCTTTGGCAGCGTTCTTTTTACCAGTTCCATTTTGGGTCTCTACTGTAATAGTTCGAACCAATCCATCCTTTCCTGGGTGAATCTCCTCTATTCTTCGCAAGCGCCATTGAAGCGGAGGTGTGATATCACGCAACAACACCATAGCACCGATTTTCACGTTTTCCGATATTCACTTCTTTCTCTGTTGCAACTGCGTTATATACTCTTGTGACCAGCGTCGCCAAAAGTCCCGATGCATTTTGGTGAGTACTTCATATCGATTCAAACAGTTTGAAACATCCTTTTTGGGCTGAGCAGTCAGAGCAGATCTAACCAAAAAATGTCCAGGCGTGTTACGTCGGGCCCGATATTTAGGGTCTGGCGAACACGGTCGGTCTCGCTTATGCGTCAAGGCTTGGTAGCCCTTTACAGCGGGGACGGAGACCTCGCCTTTTCCGATTAGAAATAGGAGAATTTTACCTGGTGAGCTCCGGATATAGTTGGGCTCGAAGATATACAGTTGTCACGTGTCCTCTTTGTAGCAGTTCCTTTCCCTTGTCGTGGTCTCGATCTCTGTTGCAGGTGGTTCTCTTTGACTCGCGCTTCCTTGTGGGTGATGAAAGGAGGAATATTTCGTTGGCCGTGGTTGATTAATTGATCGTAATGTTTATTTTATGGCGTATCGTACGCAACTCACGAACACAGGTTAACATACACAAGATTTTATACAATTGTCAATAAAAAGTAGCTTGGCCTATTATAATTCTGAAGAATGGCTCTTTCGCGGCACACGTTAACATATATATATTGGCAGACAATTACTGCACGTAATTCACAAGACACACGTTGTGGTTATACAATATTCGATGAGATAGAGTAGAAAAGGCACCTTGGCCGTTGTGGATAAAATATGCTACGCGACGCGACCGCGGGAAATAGTGGTTGAAAACTGAGCTCCCGTGCAGTGAAAACTCTTCCTTATAAAGGGTGATTTTTTAAGAGCTTGAGAACTTTTTTTAAAAAAAAAACGCATAAAATTTGCAAAATCTCATCGGTTCTTTATTTGAAACGTTAGATTGGTCCATGACATTTACTTTTTGAAGATAATTTCATTTAAATGTTGACCGCGGCTGCGTCTTAGGTGGTCCATTCGGAAAGTCCAATTTTGGGCAACTTTTTCGAGCATTTCGGCCGGAATAGCCCGAATTTCTTCGGAAATGTTGTCTTCCAAAACTGGAATAGTTGCTGGCTTATTTCTGTAGACTTTAGACTTGACGTAGCCCCACAAAAAATAGTCTAAAGGCGTCAAATCGCATGATCTTGGTGGCCAACTTACCGGGCCATTTCTTGAGATGAATTGTTCTCCGAAGTTTTCGCTCAAAATGGCCATAGAATCGCGAGCTGTGTGGCATGTAGCGCCATCTTGTTGAAACCACATGTCAACTAAGTTCAGTTCTTCCATTTTTGGCAACAAAAAGTTTGTTAGCATCGAACGATAGCGATCGCCATTCACCGTAACGTTGCGTCCAACAGCATCTTTGAAAAAATACGGTCCAATGATTCCACCAGCGTACAAACCACACCAAACAGTGCATTTTTCGGGATGCATGGGCAGTTCTTGAACGGCTTCTGGTTGCTCTTCACTCCAAATGCGGCAATTTTGCCTATTTACGTAGCCATTCAACCAGAAATGAGCCTCATCGCTGAACAAAATTTGTCGATAAAAAAGCGGATTTTCTGCCAACTTTTCTAGGGCCCATTCACTGAAAATTCGACGTTGTGGCAGATCGTTCGGCTTCAGTTGTTGCAGGAGCTGTATTTTATACGGTTTTACACCAAGATCTTTGCGTAAAATCTTCCATGTCGTCGAATAACACAAACCCAATTGCTGCGAACGGCGACGAATCGACATTTCACGGTCTTCAGCAACACTCTCAGAAACAGACGCAATATTCTCTTCTGTACGCACTGTACGCATTCGTGTGGTTGGTTTAATGTCCAATAAAGTAAACTGAGTGCGAAACTTGGTCACAATCGCATTAATTGTTTGCTCACTTGGTCGATTATGTAGACCATAAATCGGACGTAAATCGCGAAACACTTTTCGAACCGAACACTGATTTTTGTAATAAAATTCAATTATTTGCAAGCGTTGCTCGTTAGTAAGTCTATTCATTATGAAATGTCAAAGCATACTGAGCATCTTTCTCTTTGACACCTTGTCTGAAATCCCGCGTGATCTGTCAAATACTAATGCATGAAAATCCTAACCTCAAAAAAATCACCCTTTATATCCTAGAGTGTAATAGAAGTATTGATTAGGGAAACCCCGTGAACTAGGATGGAACTCTATCTTGGGTGACGAACCCCTTTCTTCAAAGGTTGGTTCTCCCCATCACTTCAGTATGACTCACAATTAGTTTATCTACCTTCGCGAAAAGCAACTCCCTTTTCCGAGAGACGTGAGTCATTGGTCTAGTTTTATGATTAACTATTCTCCCCTTTGTATTTGCCATGACTCAACTTGCTTTACCTTCGTTAACGAGTTTTCCCTTTTAGCCTATTCCTTATCATATCTCTATTTACTATTAGTGCCGAGAATCACGTTTAGGGAGTTTCGCGGATGACCAGGTACAGAGACAATCATAGAGCTTATCTATTATGACTAATACCAGCTAGGCACCACCCGCCGTAAAGAGGGGTCGGACTTGCCTCTTTGCTGTCAAACACGAGGATGACTCAAATAGAAAGGATAGCTGCCCTAGCTGCTTAGCTCGCTCATCGTGACCGGCTTATACCTGCAGAGCAAAAGAGATGGATCTCACGGGACGTAACAGGCGTAAGAATCTTAAGTTCACTTGAGTCCGATAAAAGTGGAAACAGAGGGCGAGAATTTAGACACGCTTCAATTCGACAGAACACCGTAGACAGTTCTTCGAAACTAAGACTAGTATCTCCGATCACAGACTTCGCGTTTGCTTTCGCCGATTTTACGGCCGATTCCCACAACCCTCCTATATGTGGCAAATGGGGTGGAATAAATTTCCGTTCGATGAATTTGTCTGCGGCGAAATGTGTCACGCTTCCCGATGAGCCTGGCTCGTTAGCAATTCGGAGAATTGCTTTATGACGTTATTAGCGCCTATGAAATTAGTACCGTTATCGGAAAGGAATCGATCGTGAATTGCATCGACCGCGACGGGCGATAAACCGCTTCAAGGAATTGAGAAAGGCCGACGTAGTCATATCTGATACTATTTCGAGATGAACTGCTTTAGTCGCTAAGCAAACGAACATGCATAGATAAGCCTTGGCTGTTTTATTTCGCGACACTTTAATTATGTAGGGCCCTGCATAATCGACTCCTACACATGAAAATGCTCTACTCGGCGTGACTTGCTCCGAGGGCAAATTTCCCATCGGCTGCGTCGGGTTAACAGGTCGCCGTCTAAAACACGTTCCGCATTTTCTTAAGACGCTACGAATCGCACTTCTCGCAGACATAATCCAATATTCTTCACGCAGTGATGCCAATAATGCTGACGTCCCGGCGTGCAAATCACGATGATGAAAATGCGATATGATTAGTCTTGTCAACGTATGTTTTTCCGCGAGTACAATAGAATACCGTTTCGTGAATTATAACGGTGCGTTTCGCAACCGTCCATCAACCCTTATGATTTCGTTGTCATCGATGAACGGATGAAGATCCAAAAGACGACTCTTCGAGTTAATCGCTCTATTGTTTTTCAAGGCGTTGAATTCTTCTGTGAATAATTTTCTGTGACGTAGTCACAATCCTAAAAGGACAGAATAAGATAAGAATAAATAAAACAAAAATACCAATAAACAAAATCATGGATAATATCTGAAAAGGGAGCAAGAGGAAACAAAATAAAATTTA
>OZ012706.1:70097328-70165010 GCA_963942595.1 Cylloceria caligata | reverse complement strand
CACTGCCAAAGACAGACTGGATGTTCCGGATGATGCTGGCGGGGATTACAGCGTTTGAAGATAACAAACGCCCCTCTGAATCATAACCAGGTGTCCAGCGCTCTGAATGCAATGTCATTGGATTCGCACGGGCGTGCCGCTTTGCGCTGTGCTTCTCGTGAAGCAAATGCTCTGCAGTAAGAGACGCAGAATATGATACCGTACCGCGAGAGACCTCGATTATAATTTATATATAATTATAAAATAAGAGACACAGTAAGCCGATGTATTTGTTTTCAATTAATCAATATTTTATTTAAATCACTTTACACATATTTACCGTCGTATGCAGATTCCCTGCAAACACGGTAATTTTCGCTCGGAGACTCCTCCGCCGTTAAATTTATTTTTATCACTGCCTGATTTTCGAGAGGCAAAAGTATTGTAATATTTACGTACTAATCTGTCGTTTTTCATTACATTGTCGCGAAAGAGATTATTAAATTGTGACATGGTGAAGCCGCACGACATAAGATGTAGGAATACGATGCAAAATTGTCCACACACATCCGACGTATTACTCTGTAGCTGCTTGAGGCCGTACCGATAGAACTTGCAGTTTCTTCGTAGTCATGCGAGATGTTGCGGCATAACCGGTGGTAGCCCGTAGCTATCAAAGTACATTCCTTTTCCATGATGGTTAACGTACATGGCGACCCAATGCTCTCCAGGTCCGTTGTGGTAATCCGTGTTAACTACGAGTCCGGCAGGTAACGACCATACACGAGGAATTCTGTCAGCTGGGTATACGCCAACGGTTGAAAGTGGTAGATTCTGCAGACTCTCGTAGATTTGTCTAGTGTTCATGCTGAACACATAGTCAATGATTAAATGATGACGGATACGCTTTGAAAGACGTATATATATGCAAAATTCATTTCACAGCATCGTCGATCGTGTCACGACTACATGATGAAGATTTCTCCTCTTTCTTATTCTCTTCCTCTTTGTCTGGTGACCAAACATACATGTATGATTTTCCTTTGAACGGGTGCTCGCGAAGCCAATTTTTTATTTGGAAAGCTTTGCGCATTGCACAATGCGAAGACGCTGTGTCGTTTATCATAGCGTGTCTGAAGCATTTTCGCAAAGATTTCGGCATAAATGGGTATGATGGGGCACCCTCCTCATCCTCCAGGTTGGAAATTTCACGACTCGCGATATCGCAAAGAAGTATAGCTTTCTCGTGACCGCGAGTATAGATACGTCTTGATTTTCGCGAAATTTCACGCAAGTTAGCGTATGCTTGTTTACAGCTCACATCGCCCTCGTACCATTCCAGACCGTGAAAATGTTTTGAGAGAAAATTATTCTGGCTTCTCGAATGCTGTGGTAATTCGGCAAAGTGACACGGCGGTGCGACGATCCAATGAGAGGAGTACGGTCTATCCACTGCTACCACGGCTATTTCTTTCGGAATAAA
The DNA here is from genome assembly GCA_963942595.1 of Cylloceria caligata. Taxonomy (NCBI): domain Eukaryota; kingdom Metazoa; phylum Arthropoda; class Insecta; order Hymenoptera; family Ichneumonidae; genus Cylloceria; species Cylloceria caligata. The sequence continues at coordinate 70,163,548 of OZ012706.1, read as the reverse complement.
TTCCGAGTCTTTACCACGCATTCCCTATATATCCACGACGATATCCATTTTCACGTCCAATCCGTACAGATGCTCGAGTTCGACTGGTTAGTTACTTGCGCACACGCTTCTACGTCTCTTAACACGAAATAATTTTATGCCGACATCAGCACATTTTTCGCTTATCCGGTAAAATCCACCATTACTTGCCGAGAGGCATCAATTTCAAGGACATTATCATATTCCCCGTAGACTACACAATTTATCGTTGAAGCAAGCGCATCCTCAAATCGTACCTCTATTCTCACACTACCGTGCTTTATTAAATTCCAATGTGTATTGCTGTTCGCCGAAAGATCGGGTGTCAAATCAAAAGCAAACAGACAGTATCCATCGCGATCGATCGAATTACCGTCGTTCAAGAAATGTATTCCAGTTCTCGAAAACAACGTTTGAAAAGCATCTACATATAGATGATTTTTCGTGAAATCAGGTTGTAACGGTTTTGAAGGTATTTGAGCACCATTTACATACAACGAGAGATAATTTATCTTGTCATTTTGGAAATTGAATGGATTCATACTGAAGCCGCCGTTAAACGCCTTGTTATCGACAAAACCGATAATTATACGCTTCGGCAATTGACCTAACACGATATTATCGATAGTCTCCCCATGAACACCAGAGTGTATTGAAACGGCTTTTACCTCGACTCTCGTAAAAGGATATTTAGCCGTAGATTTTGCCAGAGTTCTAGCATGCGAGAGTAGCACACCAGGAGCTATTTTTGTTCTACGAACGAGAAGCGATGCCTCGAGAATCTTTCAGCCGCATTCACCATTCTTTGTATCCCCCACATGACAAAATGAATCTCTAGATCGCACCAACTGTAGTCGCATCACGACGCCATTTAATAGGAATCGCTCCTGATTGAATATATCGCAATGCAGATGACCGAGCAAGTCTACAGTTTTTTCGACATTTAAAAATTGTTTTCTCTTCACAAGACCCGTATTTTCCGATGTTATATCATTCATTTTTCCAGGTGTATGATCGTACCAGAGAACGCTCGTGAGATGCTAATTTTTTGCTGCTGGACCGTAATTCAAAAGTGTTTCTATGTACGCTCGATAAGCGTAGGCATTATTTGGAGGTGAAACTAATTTTTGATTCAGGTATACATCCACCTGATTAAACATAGAATCCAAGAGATTGTTTACAGGGCCGGCACTTACTTTCGACGATGTGCCCGCGTCAATTTCCGTAGTGGTAGGAGATGTTATTTTCACTCTCAGACTAAGCATAGTATTCGCGAGATCGATATACTCATCACTCTGTCCAGGAATAACAAATTCAATCGGTGAATCATCTGTTAGCGAAGATATTGGTTTGTAATACACCCAATTGGAGCCTTCGATAGTAGTTTGCGTCGGTGGGAGTGAAAATAATTCAAGTTCCGATTTAAGACACTCGCACGAGTGCGCATGTAGAAAAGCCATCTTGTTTCAGCTATCCAAAAATATCTGCAATTGTTCGTTGACGAGTCTTCTTCTTCTTATTGTTCTTATTATTCTTCTTCTTCTTTATTGTTTTTCTCTTTATTACACTTTTATTTTTACGGGAGATACGTCGTGGTTTACGTTCGTTCGATGAATGAGGAGTTCGTGAAATTTTGCGCTTTTTATAACCAGAACCACGCATGAGAGTATCAATTTTTTCAGAGGCTTTGCGTTTGAGATTACTGCCTGATTCTCGCGCTCTCTCGCGAATAGCATCTTTCACAGCTATATTTCTCTCGAGGATATCACCGGCTACGTTTACACCAGCGCGCAACGCCTCTTTTCCAACTGCTTTAGCACCCTTCTTTAAAAGTGGTAACACTCGACGAAACAAGCCCCCGAGAAAGCTGCCGATACCGTGTCCTCGTTGATTAGGTGTTCCGATATAAACATGGCTAATGCCACCGTACCCGCGACGACCCCATCCGTGCTGCACACTGTCAATATCATCCATAGTGGTGTAATCAATCGTGGGACCTTTTGAAATGTAGTGACACAGTCAACGTTCCCTGCTCGAATGGTATAGGATCCCCAAATTCGTCTCTTATATCGATCTCGATAGTGTGTAAATTATTGCGCAAGAGAGGTATATATAGTGGCGTTGAAAACGATTTAATTTGTATCGAACCATACGGATAGTCATCAGTATCAATGGGAACAACTCGTAAGAAGGGTGTTTTTACATCGCGTGTAATATGGCTCTCGCAGATATCTGTGTATAAAAACATGCTGCCCGGTATAGCACTAGTGAGAGATGCAGGCCTCCACCCTGTGTATTCGTAATGCGGCTCTATCATTACTAACCTACAAGCCTTTTCCGAGAATCCTAGTAACCTTGCGATAGCGGGCGATACGCGAAAGTCGTTGTAGCGTAGATCGTCGCATACGCGTGCCACTTCGACCTGTCCGCTCGGAAGCGATTTAAAGCGCAAATGATCGGCCACGTGAAGTAACTGATTTATACTCTCCAAAAGAGCGTCTATAGAGCGATATACACCAGGTGCTACTTGGTCTCTATCAGCACGTCTACGTGTTAAAAGATTTAAACCCGATAAATCATAATCACCATCCTCAAAAGTTACGAGATTTCCTACAGTAGGAACATGTAAAAGAGTCATCGGATAAGCAATTTCCACAAGAGAAACAGACCATTCTCCGTGCAAGCATATCTGACGCGGTAGTTTTGTAATAAATTTCGTCGTCGTATTATCCGGAAAATACTGCATACTACTGTTGCTCGGTAGTACGACAAAGAAAGAGCTGTCCTTGGAGCTCATATTTATCACGGACGATGATCCCGAGCGTTTCTCTTCTTTGTCCTCTTCTTCTCTTTCGTCTTCTCAGATGACGGAGGCACTCGTACTCGTGATAATTCTGCCTCGTAGAAAATACCGTCGATAGTCTCGTTATTCAGATCGTGTAAAATATACACGAATGGTTCTCGATTCACCGATATTCGTTTCATTCGATATTCGAAATGTGTAGAAGCCGATGGTCAATATTTTGAATAAAACAAAAACTAATTTCCCTTGAAAATTACGTGTTTTTTTTTACCAAAAAACCGGAAAAAACTCATGCATACACCTGGTACCGCTTATTTCGTGTGTATGTAAAGTAGCGCCACATTCGCTCTTTTATTGTTCGATTAAAGCAGGGGTCTCCAAACTACGGCCCGCGGGCCACATTCGGCCCGCGGACAGATTTTGGACTATTTCACTTTTTACCACCGGCAACAATGATAATATGGTTTTGGCCCTCGGAACTTACTGGAGTCATCAGTATGGCCCTAAGGCTGGAAAGTTTGGAGACCCCTGGATTAAAGCGTTCGGCAATCGAGGCTCTTATATCAGGGTTACGAGCAGCGCGAAAATCGATATTCTTTTTCTTGAGAATTTGCTGAAACGGAGCACCGATAAATTCTTTGCCTCGATCAGTTTGCAGTTGCTGCGGGCGACGATTGTTACTGCGTGCGAGTATGCGTGTGAGACTGCGGGCCACGTTTGCGCTCGTTTTGTCACGCAAGGCCTCGACCCACGCGTATTTGCACAACACATCGATAACAACAAGCAGATACGCGTACCCATCATTGTACGTGGCTATCGAGCGAAGATCAGCTAAATCAGCCTCCCATACATCGTCTATATTACTCACGTTGTACGTACGACGGGGAAATCGTCGTCGCACGAGGCGATTGTTACGTCCTGACGTAACCATGCTCCAATATCTATCTTTCTTTTAAAGAAGATCATAAACCTGCATCGTTGTCGAGTCCTATAGCTACCAGAGATTATACAGGTATAATGACAGCGGAAGGGGTGAGGCCTCCATGTACAACGTGGCAGGGCAGTGGGAACACATGGTGCGCGCCAGGAATGGATGGCCAGGTTCATCATTTTACTTGACAACGAAAAACCAAGAGTTGGTAGGCCACTGCCCCACTCTAAACGGCCAGCGTAGAGGGACTTGAATCTCGTATCAAGAGATTTTCCCTCTACGGCCGATAGATATCATTGGCGGCGCGTGTCATCGAAATATTTAATTGATTCATGTCCGCGTGTTCTATTGGTGACTGTCGGGTGGTCGCTTCCTTCCCCTGTCATATACCGTATCTGGCTCACGAAGATAGGCCAACTGCCGTGGCAACCTTTTCGTTGCTTCGGAAGATCTTATATCCGATGACGAATGATGCAATGAACAAGAATATTACACGAAGACCTATGTCTTATTAATGGTATTGATAGAAAATTGGAATTTGTTTTTGACTACAGAACACCAAAAGCCCAAAAGGCATTTCTTCAGAATCTCTAAACGTTTAAATATAAATTTAAACACAATCGTAGCAAAGATTTGGACTTTTTATGAAGTAAATACTTGAACTATGGAATATATATATGTTTAATAAGTAAATCAATAGTTTAAAAGGATTAAACCATCTAAACGGAAGTTCGATATAAGAGCTAAGAAATAGTATCATACAGATAATCAGAGTTAAAATAAGATAGAATAAGAAAAGACGATTCATATTAGTCATCAGATAGATGACAAAGACGACTCGAAGCTACGGTAGCGGTAAAAGTCCCTTTTATGACGAATACCGAATATAGTTACTTTGCTTTATACTATAAATACTTTTCGCTAAAAATAAATACTTTTCGCTCTCTCTCTCTCTCTCTCTCTCTCTCTCTCTCTCTCTCTCTCTCTCTCTCTCTCTCTCTCTCTCTCTCTCTCTCACTCTCTCTCTAGGGTGACTGCTGAAATCGGAGACAGTGAAGTATATATGCCGGGCTATAGTGCAATTTGGTGCGATGCAGAAAATAGAAACACAGGAGGGGCAATGGTATACGTGAGAGATGGTATTAAATATGAATTAGTAAGGAAGAATAAAATTGAGTCAAACTGCTGGAGTGTAGCAATAGAGGTCAATGATAAGATATATAAAGGAGTTATAATAGTGGTGTACCATTCACCGAGTGCGTCAGATGCGGAATTTATAAGATTCATGGAGGATATAACTGAAGAGTTGACAATAAAAGGAGATTGTTTAATAATAGGAGATTTTAACATAGATGTCAAGGGAAACTCGTTCTATAAAAAACAACTAATATTAGGAATGTTAAGCTTAGGGATGAAACAGTATGTAAACGAGCCAACGAGAATAACGCAGGATAGTCGAACAATTATTGATCTTGTATTTGCAAATATAGGTGTGCAAGTGCATGTGGAATACGAACCAAAAATAACAGATCATGCGTGGGTAAAAGTAGTATTAGGAACGAGCAATACAGAGAGGAAACAGAGAGAGTATAATACTAGGAACTTTAGTAAAATTGACGTGAAAGAGTTTACAACAGTGTTGAAAAACTCCATGCGACAATGCACAGATGGAGATATAAATCGAAAGGCAAATATACTTGTCGATAGTATAGTAGATACTTTGGACATAGTAGGACTAAAAAAGGTAGTTAAGATTCCAAACGTATGGGAAGGTAAAACATAGTATTCTGATGAGATAAGAAGGGCGGCAGGTAAAAGGGATAATGCTTATAGGGAAGCAATTCATGGGGGAAAGGATGATAACTGGGAACAGTTCAAATTAGAAAGAAATGCAGTAGTTAAATTGATAAGGAAAGGAAAAAAAAATATTACGAGAATATGATAGACTGCAATAAGAACGACCCTAAAAAAATGTTGAAAGAACTTATTAGAGGGGGATCAGCCAAAGAGAGAGAAATTGGAAATATAAATTTTGAAATATCGGGCGATATGGCGGAGAGAAGAACGGTTGACAAATTTAATGTGTTTTATGTTGAAAGTATTAATAATATAGTAAGTTCAATAGAAAGAGATGCATCTGGAAGGCCAGGTAGCAGAAGAATCTTGATGGGTGGTGGCGTGGGAAACGAAAGAAGCATAGAAAATTTCGAGAATATCGGAATAGAGGAACTCGATAAAATAGTTAAGGGACTCCCGAAGAAGAAAGGTACAGAAGAAGGAATACCAAGCGAAATATTGCAGTTGGCGTTTAGCAATTGAACAGGAGTTTGTTGATGTAATCAATGAATCCCTAAGGGAGGGCTGTTGTCCTAATAGTTGGAAAACGTCCACGATCATACCGATACCAAATATAGAGAAAGCTAATAGCGCGAAGGATTTCCGGCCAATTAATATGTTGCCACTGTACGAGAAGGTCCTAGAGTTGGTAGTAAAGAGTCAAATCGAAAAGTATTTGGAATCAAATGAGGTTATAACAGAGCATCAGTCGGGTTTTAGAAAACAATTTTCGTGTGAAACGGCGATTCAAGCCGTGATAGACGAATGGAAATTAAACATTAGCGAAGGAAAAATAGTAGGAGTAATGTTCATGGACTTAAATCGAGCATTTGAGACAGTGGATAGAGAATTGTTAATAGAAAAAATGTCTCAATATGGAATTAGAGGTAAAGTGTTAGATTGGTTTAGGTCATACTTAAACAATAGAACGCAAGGAGTAAGGTTTAATGAGGAATTTTCTGAAATTATTACAACGAAATACGGGGTACCACAAGGATCCGTATTAGGGCCTCTGCTGTTCATTATATATATAAATGATATAATTGAAATATGTCCAGAAGACTGTGAAATAAAAATGTTTGCTGATGATACATTAGTATATGTTACTGGAGACAGTAGTGCGGAGGTGGAAAGAAAGATGAATGGGGCATTAAACATAGTGGAAAGATGGATGAATAGGAACAAACTGAAAATGATTGCGGAAAAAACCAAATATATGATTGTGAGGAGTGTAAGAAAAGAATTGAGAGGGAATATTGTATTGAAATGCAGGGATGGAACCGAGTTAGAGCGAGTGGAGTTAATTAAATATTTAGGTGTAATGACAGATGATAAGCTACGATTTAAAGACCACTGTGAGTATATGTTAAAAAAAATAGGTAAAAAAACGAGTTTTCTGAACAGAATAGGACAATATATATCGGCATACACCAGATGTGTCGTATATAAGGCAATCATAGCACCGCACTTTGAGGATTGCGCAACACTGCTAGTGGATATGGGTGAGACAGAGTTGAATAAACTGCAGATAGCGCAGAACAGAGCGATGCGAGTCATATTGCAATGCAGCCGGTATACAAAGGTAGACGATATGTTACAAGCGGTTCAGTTTATAAGTGTAAGACAGAGACTGTATTATAATGTGTGTATATTTATTTTCAAGGCTGTTAAGAAATTATTGCCGAAGGAACTGACGAGTAAATTCCAAGTTGTTGAATCTAGAACGAGTCGGGAAAGCGTCAAGCGGAAAATATTGTAATTCAATTTAGAAGAACGAGAAGTGCGCAAAAGAGTATGCTTTACGAAGGAGTGAAAATGTATAATGCGTTGCCAGTAGAGGTTAAAGGCTGTGTAAAACTAGTTCAATACAAGAGTATGTTAAAAGCATTTATTATAAGCGAAATTAAATAAGTTCAATAGAAACGTAAGATAAACATGTAAATTATGTACCTCAAATAGTTGAGAAAGCTAATAAACATCACTCAATCAATCAATCAATCTCTCTCTCTCTCTCTCTCTCTCTCTCTCTCTCTCTCTCTCTCTCTCTCTCTCTCTCTCTCTCTCTCTCTCTCTCTCTCTCTCTCTCTCTCTCTCTCTCTCTCTCTCTCTCTCTCTCTCTCTCTCTCTCTCTCTCTCTCTCTCTCTCTCTCTCTCTCTCTCTCTCTCTCTCTCTCTCTCTATCTCTATCTCGACGCGTGCCACCGAAGCAAGGATTAATCCTTCAACTACTTCAGGACATGTGATATCGCCGCGCATGCAACTTAGGAAAAGAGTCGAACGACGATGACGTCACAGCTAGAAGAAAAAATGGATTATCGATAAAGTCCAAAGTCCGAGTTCTATTATAATTCCAAGAATCCCCCGCATAGAAAATTAAGCCCTAGCGCTTTTCGTTCTTTCTCTCTCTCTCTTTCTCTTTCTCATTCTCTATTTCGACGAGTGCCACCAAAGCAAGGAATAGTCTTTCAACTACTTCACGACATGTGGTATCGCCTCGCAGCTAGAAGAAAAAATGGATTATCGATAAAGTCCAAAGTCCGAGTTCTATTGTAATTCCAAGAAACCCCTGCATAGAAAATTAAGCCCTCCAGGACCTATATAAGGACGGGAAAATGTCCGAAAAAAGGCAGCTGATACTCGATAGTTGATAGTTCATAGTGCAGTCAGTCGCCGGGCAGTCAGTAGACAACCAGTTGGCGATAATTACCGCGGAAGAACCCTACCCTGTAGAGTCAGTCAAAGTCCAGAGTGAGTTCTGAAAATAAAAACGGTCCAACAGTCTAAATTCAGTTCGAATTTACTTTTTCTCAGTTTTAATCATACGGAATTTATCTAAAGTTTAGAAGCAATTGAATTCAATTGTTTTCTGCCGTTTATTTACAAGTCCACACTGTTTTATCGAACCACGAGTATCGCGTTAAGTATATTGTGTCGAGAAATAACGATCGCTCGTGCACGGTAATAGCGAACGTACGTGTATCAATTACTCGGTTATTTTTGAATAAATTCTAACAGCTTTACGATTCATCGAGTGTAACGATTTTTTACAAACGATTGCCATTAATTTTCCCTTCCACGCATCGGTTACCGGCGAAACAACTTCACCAGGAAAACCAAACGTAAGTACCAACCCAATTTTTCTAATTAATTTTATCTGATATTTCCGTAAATTTTTCCCCAAGTGAAAGTAACCTACCACTTCCCTTCCCACCAAGAATCCCTTTCTCCGCGGGGTAATTTATCAATTTAGTTTATTGAGACGAGTGACGGGTGAACGCGAATAATCAACGAGCATTCTCAGTCCTGTCCCAAGTAATTTTCCGAAAGGTTAGACTCAAAAGGGGGCTTGCATCTTCGATGTTTCTTGTCAGGTGTGGTAAAGGGAGAATTCATTCTCCTTGACCAGAGTACGGAAAACTCACACCGAAACGCCTCACACGTCTTCAATTTGTCGGTTTTTGTAAAAACACCGCGCGGATTTGACGTAACACGATGCATGTTACATGAATCCTGTGTCTCGAGCCATGGTAAAACATTTTTTCGCGCTACTCTTCGATCCACCTTGGCCAAATTTTTTGCTCGAGAACAGGAAGCAGGATGAGCGGTGTCATAATAGATTTTTTGAAGAATTTTCATAATTTTAGCGATGACCAGTTAAATGGATTCTTTTTCTTTTTTTTTTTCTAACTGTGTGGGGGGTCGATATTCTGCTTGTGCGATGTTCTGCAATTGTTCGTCCTCTTCTTCATCCCCCTCCTGCCCCTCGATGATGTCGTTTTCAGCCGTGAGTATTAAATCTCAGTTTGAGTGTGCGGTCTCGGCCTCGTCGTTGTTGTTGCTACCGTTACTGCTGTTGCTCCTGCTACTATCGTTATCGCGTGGTAAAATAGGACAGCGCTGTGGTGTCAAGGATGATGTAGGTGTAGGCTCGTGTAGTAACTCGGGATTGCCGATAAATTCGCGTGGCATCTGTATCGCTCGCAGGAGTTTGGCAAAGTGAGATCATCTGATGCGTTTCTCGCGTTTTCTAGCTCGCATAGCATCGTTAACAAGATCAACGATATCGAAATTTGAAATTCTTCTGCCGTCTATGGAAACAACACCGTTACGATCCCATGTCATTTTTTTACCAACGGCGCTGCGATGCAAATTGCGAAGCAACGATATTGCTTTGGATTTAAATTTTTTTGACACGCTATCGATAATAAGTGTGTCATTGAGTCGAGATTTAACTTTGTTCATTAAAACGTCGTCGGATTTATTCTCGTGGCTATCGAGTATTGCTACTTTTTGTTTTGATGAAATATTCGGTACTGCATTATCGTACTCGACCATGTGAAGATAACGCTGTAAGACCTGTTGGTACGCTATCCATTTTTCTCTCTCGCTCTTGTACGAGTGAAAGTTTAGAATTTCACTCAGCTCAGAGTCGAGGCGCGATAATGGCGTACCGGTAGTCTGTACGGAAGGCAACGGGTCTGCACTAGTAGTAGTAGTAGCAGCAGCAGTAGTGGCGAGTCCAGCGAGACGATGTATGTTATCATAAGGAATAAGTACCATCTTTCTGGCATATTCCATGTCTCGCGTAGGCCAAGACAGGCACAAGAAGCAACTTGAGAAATTAAGACACAGTGCTCGACGATGATCTTCCTCTTACCGCTCCGATTTCCCCTTTTGGCGGCTAGTCGTCGAAGAATTGTCGCGTGCCTCCGAAGATGATTCTTTTGCACGTTGCTCAGCCTCACGTTTCCCTGTAAAACGTTTAGAGCACACTTGCATATACAGCGTACGAGCGTTACGTCTGCTTTGCGGAAAATTGCACGTCGTTGTTCTTGCTTCAGATAACACAGCGCTTGCAATATAATTATCTGCTTTTTATCGAGAGGTCCGCGCAACGCCATTACAAGCGCATTACTGGTACATCGCGTGACGCATCGTGAACTTTTATTGCTTTTTGAGGCACGTAAACGTAATGGTATTGGTCATCGGGAAATATACAGGCGCGAAATCGACAATTATCAGGCGTCGATTGTTTCAAGTCAAATAATAGATAGCCGTGCGGTGCGGCTGTTGCATCGAAATATACTTCCTGCAAAAAATCGCGGATTCTCGGGACATACCTGGCAGGCTAGGTACTGAATTTGCGCGCGATCTCGCGGATTTTTAAAGACCACGATATAATTAGCGTTTAAGGAGATATCGCGTTGCCCGTGACCCTGATGGAAGAGATTTTGCGTGATGAAAATGACACTAAGATTTTTATGATGGCTACCCTTGGTGAAAAGATCGACCACAGTATTGCTGGATGCCTCGTGCATTAGATCGTCAATGACCACAAGTTTAGGTCTTGCATCATTCGAGTAGTCTACTGCTTGCGGTAAACCCTCGCGAAATTCGATTTTATCACCGTACTCTGAATACTCGGACTGCCACTCTGAGTAATAAAAAAGTATACGCTCGAACGGGACATCCGTCATTTCGCGCATGTATTTAAAGAATTTTTTTACAAAATATGTTTTACCACAACCCGTAGGACCGCTTATCACAGCTGTCCATTAATGTTTCCAACGTGTATCCATATCGATGAGTGTCTATCAAAATCAATCAGCAGACTCTTAAATAAGATTATACCGCGGCGGCGGCGGCGGCGGCGGCGACCCCGCGGCATCAGCTATTTTCGTGGCCTTAAAGAGCTGATAAGGCGCGGAGCGTTAACGTTTTCGTTTTGTGTTAACAGGTTTGCATGATTTTGTTTCTTTACGCGTTACTACATGATGAAATTCCGTATGTCGAATAGCGTCGAATTTTAAAATAATACGTACGCTCCTTGCTCCTGTCACGAAAGATCGTAATGCGTTATAATTTACGTGACATCTATTCGCAAAGTTTAGCGTGATACCCTTTACTTTACATTTTTCAATAATCGTACCGTCGGGTTTACGAATGAAGGTATGCGTAAAACTTTAGTCCACCCGAAACGAACGAAGTTATATAACTACCAGGCCCGTATTCGCTTAATTAATCCGTAAGATCTCCTAGAAATTGACCGATTGGCGGCGCAGACTCGTTATTACCGGGGCGGCTCACGTAAATACAGGAGTCCGTATCGCAGTACAATATTCGTCGCCCGAGCCCCTCAAGATAACTGTATAATTTTGGGGGTGCCTGTGCCGTCGTGTATGCTACAATCACGGCATTTGATGTCGGGGATGGTTGGATAGCATCGCGGTTGCTCACATAGTTTATATACATAATCTTGTGATTAACCGGTAGCATCCCCGTCACCTCAATCTCCGGACTCGCTAGTAAATTTATTAGCTCCGCGCGCGTGAAAACGATAACGGTTTTCGTGAGATTCTCTCGTTAACCAAACTTTCCCCAGAATGAATTGAGAGCCAATTTCGCTAGTGAACGTAAACCCGGATTTTGCTGCAAAGAACTTCGCTCGAGATATACACCCTCAGTCTCCTTGTACAATGCTATAAAACGCTCTATTGCTTCCTCGTCATCGTTACACTCTGTTGGCGGTCCACTCGCCTCCTGTTTTATTTTTAGGAATGTATCGATGTACTCGGCAAAATGACCGCCTCGTCGCGTTGTCGAGTCATACTGCGTAACAACGTATTGCCAAATTTCATAGATACACGTCACTTTATATCCGAGCGACACAGCTTTTCTCAGTTCGTCCACGACCCATGTGCCGTCAAACGCTCGCTCAGTCGTGTCATCGTGTGTACAAACCTCGGATGTGTCCATATCTGTACAGCACGTTCTACACAGGGGGAACAGTAGTTTCCCATGCATGCAAACAGGCAGTACGGGTATATACAAATTGCGCGGTGCCACCACGGTACACTTCACGAGACCCTCGACGTCACTTAGATCGTTTTCAAGTCCTACGAGTTCTCAACACTCGTCACCTACGTACAATTTCGGGTGTCCAACGGGATATTTTCCATTCTTACACACCCATGGATACAGCGAGCAAACATCCACATAGCGTATCTGCTCCCCATTCGCGACGTCGTACAAGCTTACAAAATTTTCCGTTCGACCGCCAAAGAATGCATCGCGTGGTTCGAGAGGCGCCTGCTTGACCATGGCGTGATTTTTCACGTATATCGACATTTTCTCGTTATTCTCGAGTAATCTGTCAAAATCGCATTCCCATATTTCGGTTAGAGTGTACCCTTTCGATCTGATTCGCCCGGAAATAAGAACGGTCCGCTCGTATCGCTCATCCATTGTATCACTGAATTTAGTTCGAGCATCTCTAACATCGCGGACAACCATGCCAAAAGCAGCTGTGAAATTGAAGAACGCGATGGACCCCCGCATCCACGTAGTAACCGTCGACAGCCGGTTGGCCGGCCGGAGGGCGATACTCTCTCGTGCGTCCAGCATGAGCGATAACGCAGTTGAGCTCACGCTCGAGCCATACGAGCTATACGACGGCCTTGCGCGATTGCTTATCGCCCCAGCGATACCCCTCTGGTGGTAACACCGCAATGCGAACTTTCTGTAGAAAATTCTTTCGAAATACTCTCATACATGCTGATGCTATCGTGCATGCTTCTGTAAAGGGGCACACGCTCCCACAACGTATAAGTAACTCTCGAAAAGCTAAACACGCTCGTCTCAAAACCGTAACATCTGTACGACAATATTGCACAAATTGCGTCGCAGAATCAAATTTATAATCTACGCGACTCGATTCTTCCTCATACCATTTTAAAAAGCGCTCGCGAACTGCTGAGAACATGGTATCGGGTGAGTAAAAATGCAAAGCTGGCAGAGGAGCTGAGTAATTCTGATATTCCGGTGTGTTGAATAAATGGGGAAATCTACCTTTTGGCACCTCATCAGCGAAACCAAAGGCCTTAGGTAAAGCGCTAAGAGCTATGGGTAAATAATTTAGACTATCGAGAAAAACGACATCGCCAATTTTCATCGAGACAATCTTCGTACCATTTATAATCAGAGAGGGCAGCTGTGTTTTTTGCACCTCGATTAAACACCGTAGAATAAATTCTGCGTCGAAACCTCTAGCATTATGGGCGATGCAGATGGTCTTTTTAAATTTTTGCGATAATGCCAATTTTACGAGCTCCCCAACAGGTTCATCGATAAACACGAATTCGCGTTTACCACAGTTAGCACAATCGGTCTCTATATCTGTGATATCCAGACATGCCATACATACGCATTGTGCAACACATAAATTCGGCTCGTGAATTCGTGTCGATTTATCATCATGCAATTGCTCGTGTTGTTGCGTCTCAAAATCATAAAATAAAAATCTCGTGGAAGACTTGTCTTTTTTCTTCTCCTTTTGCGCCTCTGGTTTCTTAAGAGGCGCTATAAAACACGCATGCGTAGTCGGCCGCGTTTGTTTGCATGTAGTACAAAACGATATACCACATACATGCATCTTTTTATCTGTGATTTTAATCATACGCGAGCAGCCTCTACAGATTTTCAATGCGTTACAGACGCTGTACTACCTATATTTACGAGACGTGATACCCGCGGAGCCCTCACCCTTGTGATGAGCGAGGCAAAAAGCACCAAAGAACGAACGATTACAGTCTGCGCAATACTCAGGCTGAGAGTCTCTATTACCGTTGCAATAAGTGGATTTACATCGGGCACATTGATAGCTACATCGATGCTCGAGTACTCGAATATACTTGAAATAACATTGTGTGCAGAACCCCCGACTACCTAGCGCACCGGCGAGATTTAATATCGGTTGATAGTGATGAGAACGCTCGTAATAGAGAATATAGAGTGTATGATTAATTTTACCTGTTGCGGTGAGTACGTATTTTCGCCCATCGTACAGAGCCGGAACGCGTTTTCCGAAGGTAGGAAATTCATAAAGAACAATCGCTATACACTCGTGAACGAAGTACTCCTGAAAGAGCTGAATTTCGCGCGCACCACACCCCCTAGACGGTGTCGTTACCCCTGCATTACGCGTGAGCTCTATCGTCGCTGTATATTGCGCACCTCGAAGCCCGTTCCGAATTTGACACCATCGTCTGTGTAGCACGCCCGCACGCATTTCACCGCGTTCGGCATGCGTTCGGGCAGTGACAAGGGATCGTTGTAGACACAAATTATAGCGATTACTTATGCGTAAAATTGACTTTTTTGCTATAGACTCGTATGTAAGCCTAGTGCCCACACCAGCTCCTTCGACGCCTCGTACTATACATGTCATCATTCTACATGTACCAGCGTCTATTCGAAATTCGCGCGCGCTCTCAGCTACACTATTAATTAGTCGCTTTTGTAATAAAATGGGTTCAGTTTATTATCAGGGGTACAAATTGAAAATGCGGGTTTGATAACAGATGGCGTTACTAACGCTATACGCATCAGGCAGTACTGTGACTATGTTCATGTCAAAGCTACGTCTTATAGCTTTAATTTTCAGTATGTGTCAATTTGTCGCAGTGTCAAATTCATAGTTTTTTTGAGCTCTCAATATGTCGAGTTTCGTGCCAACAAAACAGCATTTGCGGGAAGTTTTAATTTACTTCTTTAATTTGAAGAAAAGTGCTGCTGAAGCACATCGATTGGTCTCCGAGGCTTATCCGAGTCATGTTCCATCGGTTTCAACGTGCGAGAGATGGTTTGTGCGGTTTAGAAGTGGTGATTTTGACGTTGAGGACAAAGAGCGGCCGGGCCAAGTGAAAAAGTTTGAGAATGCTGAATTGGAGGCAATACTCAATGAAGACTCGTGTCAAACTCAACAAGAGCTCGCAGATTCATTGGGAGTGACACAACAAGCCATTTCCCATCGTATAAAAGCCCTCGGAATGATCCAAAAGCAAGGACATTGGGTGCCGTATGAGCTGAAGCCGAGAGACGTCGAGCGCCGTTTTTTTGCATGCGAACTGCTGCTCGAACGGCAAAAACGGAAGGGTTTTTTGCATCGCATTGTCACTGGTGATGAAAAGTGGATCCATTACGATAACCCGAAGCGCAAAAAATCATATGGTTACCCCGGCCATGCATCATCATCGACGGCCAAACCAAATATTCACGGCGCCAAGCTCATGCTCTGTATTTGGTGGGACCAGCTGGGTGTGGTGTATTATGAGCTATTGAAATCGAACGAAACCATCACAGGAGCACTATACCGAACTCAATTGATGCGTTTGAGCCGCGCACTCAAAGAAAAACGGCCCCAATACGAGCAAAGACACGACAAAGTAATTTTGCAACATGACAACGCTCGGCCACATGTTGCAGCGCCGGTCAAAACATACCTACAAACGCTGAAATGGGAAGTCTTACCCCACCCGCCGTATAGCCCAGATATTGCTCCTTCCGATTACCACCTTTTCCGATCGATGACACATGGCCTAGCTGACCAGCGCTTCCATTCTTACGAAGAAGCCCAAAAATGGGTCGATGACTGGATAGCAGCCAAGCCGGCCGAATTTTTTCGCGACGGTATCCGTAAATTGCCAGAAAGATGGGAAAAAGTTGTGGCTAGCGATGGACAATACTTTGAATAATTCATTTGTTACCATTTTTTCAGAATAAACGTTCAAAAATAGAAAAAAATCCCGCATTTTCAATTTGTACTCCTGATATATTTTTTATTTTATTTTTCTTTTGATTATTGATTAAACGGATTTTTTCATGGTGATTTTAATGTATAGACTTACAAGGAAAGGTACTTTGGTGTCCCCCTCCGATTTTAATGCAACTCACGTATGTTGTAGAGCATCGAAAACTAAAAGACACGTATTTTTTTTTTATCGGCGGAAAAACATTTTTAAGGGGTGAAATCGCCCTTCAAAAATAGGGGTGATTATGCAGTTTCACCCCTAAAAATGAATTTTTTTCTTCAACTCCACGTGGAATTTTTATTGTCTCCAATGAGGAGTATTTTAGTTTTTGTTTTATTAAAATCGGTTGACGCCTTCTGGGTGAAACTGCAAAATCATCCCTTGACATGCTATTTTTGAAGGGCGATTTCACCCCTTAAAAATGTTTTTCCGCCGATAAAAAAAATACGTGTCTTTTAGTTTTCGATGCTCTACAACATACGTGAGTTGCATTAAAATCGGAGGGGGACACCAAAGTACCTTTCCTTGTTAGTATAATTCTGGGGCTCGAGAGGTTAATATAATCTTGGACTCAACATCGAACAAAAATATCCCACACTGATTTTGTTGATTATTTGGTAATAATTCCTTCTTATTTTTACTCTGTATCAATTACCAATGTATTCATTATTTATTTTATATTGGTAGGAATTCTTGAATCTTTTCTCAGTACTTGATAATAATAAGAGTTACCATCAATTTCGTTGTTGGCCACGCATTAGGCACTAAGGATATGAATTTCATAAATAATTGTGATAATTTGTTTCGGTCATAATAATAATCGTTTATTTTCTTTATAGGAAAATGCTCAATGACTAGAATTGAGAATGGGAAAGTCGAGACATAATTCAATTTACTGCATAATAGTGAGCATGCTATTCGTTCACGTCTCCTTTTAAGACCATAATCTACAATTGATCAATCTGATAAGTGTATCTTACTTGCATACAATCATTAATAACGTTCGATTATAATTTATAATCGTTTTCATACAATATTCACAAATGTTGGATAAAGACCATCACATGGAGGTTCAATACAGGGGACATTGGAAGATGTGAAAATATCAAGTCTGGAGGAATCGATATTATTACAAATTCGACAAATTTAATAGCGTTCGACATACATTTCATTCAATAGATACGAGATATTCGAATACATGGTACATTGGAAGATGCGACAATATCTATTCTGGAAGAATCGATATTATGGCAACTTCGACAAATTTAATCGAATTCGATGCAAATTCCAAACAATAGATCTCGTAGATGATCTGACACCATAATAGTTTTGACTCGTCAATCGTGACAAATGATTTTAATTGTTATTCCTTTGCGGAGACAAATAGCGGTAATAAGTTTCTTCAAGTCTTCTTATCTCGACATCAAAATTCCATTTCGGAAGGTATAACAATAGACGGATTATAAATAGTTCAGGGCGAGCGAACAGACGTCGTTTTCTGAATACATACGTTCCAACTCAATACAAAAACTGTTAGCCGTCGGCATTCCATCGTTGGAATATACGAAAACAAAAGGATTATCGTCGCGAACGGTACTACAACCGTCTGGATCGCGCACACATTGACATACTCGTATTATACGTTGATATTTTCAAGAACTCTTATAAGATGAACAACCTTTGACCTGAAATGCCGGTTGATGACCTTGGCACTCATGTAACCGATTTATACACGCTTTAATGCCCGAGAATTTACAAATCTTACTTGAGATAATTTTTAATCGGCAGTTATGGATAACAATTAGGCGTAAAGATTGATATATATATATATATATTATGTACATATATATATACATAGAGGATCAAACGTGTAAAACGCGAGAAAAAATTTCAGCGAATTATGTTCGAAATATTAAGAGTTATAATTAACGTTGAGACTTAGCTTCGATTTCGTTGCTGCACGTTGACGATTCTTCGAAGTTCAGGAGGCCAGGGGGTGGTGAGTCTATGCGAGGCTCGCATCGATAGTTGATATGCCGCGCGTCATGACTGGACGTTGTAACCATTCTCCTTCTTATTCCCAGAATTGACTTCCTTCTGGACGATGAGTAGGTCCGATGAGTTATCCCGTGAGATGAGATTGCAGCCGAATAGTTGTGCAATTTGATTTCGTCTAGCTTTTGTCCATATGGCTTCGAATTGTTTTGTAGTAACCGAAGTCGTTTCGATATCTTCTTCAAGACGGATGATTTACACAACCGATTACATTAACACATCCAAATTATACAAGTATAGAGATATATAACCGTTGAAATGAGATTTAGATTCTTTGAAATACTGTTACGTCAAATCCGCGCGGTGTTTTTACAAAAACCGACAAATTTAAGACGTGTGAGGCGTTTCGGCGTGAGTTTTCTGTACTCTGGTCAAGGAGAATGAATTCTCCCTTTACCACACCTGACAAGAAACACCGAAGACGCAAGCCCCCTTTTGAGTCTAACCTTTCGGAAAATTACTCGGGACAGGGCTGAGAATGC
Organism: Cylloceria caligata; assembly: GCA_963942595.1. Classification (NCBI taxonomy): domain Eukaryota; kingdom Metazoa; phylum Arthropoda; class Insecta; order Hymenoptera; family Ichneumonidae; genus Cylloceria; species Cylloceria caligata. The sequence goes on along the minus strand of OZ012706.1, from coordinate 70,144,834 downwards.
TCGTTGATTATTCGCGTTAACCCGTCACTCGTCTCGATAAACTAAATTGATAAATTACCCCGCGGAGGAAGGGATTTCAGGTGGGAAGGGAAGTGGTAGGTTACTTTCATTTGGGGAAAAATTTATGGAAATGTCAGATAAAATAAATTAGAAAAATTGGGTTGGTACTTACGTTTGGTTTTCCTGGTGAAGTTGTTTCGCCGGTAACCGATGCGTGGAAGGGAAAATTAAAGGCAATCGTTTGTAAAAGAAATCGTTATACTCGATGAATCGTGAAGCTGTTAGATTTTATTCAAATAACCGAATAATTGATACACGTACGTTCGCTATTACCGTGCGCGAGCGATCGTTATTTCTCGACACAATATACTTAACGCGATACTTGTGGTTCGATAAAACAGTAAAACGAAATAAACAGTGTGGACTTGTACAAAAACGGCAGAAAACAATTAAATTCAATTTCTTCTAAACTTTAGATAAATTCCGTATGATTAAAACTGAGAAAAAGCACATTCGAACTGAATTTAGACTGTTCGACCGTTTTTATTTTCAGTACTCACTCTGGACTTTGATTGACTCTACAGGGTGGGGTTCCTCCGCGGTAATTATCGCCAACGGGCTGTCTACTGACTGCTCGGCGACTGACTGTACTATGAACTATCAACTATTAACTGTTAACTACAACTGCCTTTTTTCGGGCTTTTTCCCGTCCTTATATAGGTCTTGGAGGGCCTAATTTTCTATGCGGGGATTATAATAGAACTCGGACTTTGGACTTTATCGATGATTCATTTTTTCTCCTTCTAGCCGTGACGTCATCGTCGTTTTGATTCTTTTCTTGAGTTGCATGCGAGGCGATACCACATGTCGCGAAGTGGTTGAAGGATTATTCCTTGCTTCGGTGGCACGCGTAGAGATAGAGAGAGAGAGAGAGAAAAGCGCCTCGGTCAGGCAGCTAGGTGTCGAGGGTTTCGGGCCACGCTGCGCTGTAGATCCGAGTCGCTTCCGTTGTCCTTTTTATGACTAATACCGAATATAGTTCTTCGATAATGTTAAACTTATTTTAATTCTTAATAATGTGTAACGTAAATGGGCATATATAACTACTATAGTAACAAACTGTCTATGGTTTTCATATCCTCTCATGATCTTAATTGTTTAGTTAAAACAATATATTGGCTTTTCAATTTCCTATAATGTTAAATTTTCATATTTGCAATTATTTCTTGTATTCTTTTAAGTAAGCATTTCTCTTCTGAGTTCCTATCATAATTTTAGCTCAAAATTGTTCATCAGTCCAAATGATTCTATATCGAAAGGCTGCTTACATTCACACTGGGTCACAAAGTATGTGTTCTATAAATATGTATTGTTGCGAGGGAACACTCCTCGTCTTATGGTGTTAACACAGAGAGAGACGGGAAAGACGGCATCGTCTCGGGTGCGACCCGAGCTTCGAGTCATCTTTACCATCTACAATATGAATCGTTTTTTCTTATTCTATCCTATTTTAACGCTGATTATCTGTATGATATTATTGTTTAGCTCTTATATCGAACTTCCGTTTAAATGGTTTGTTCCTTTTAAATTATTGATTTACTTATTAAATATATATATATATACCATAGTTTAAATATTTACTTCATAAGAAGTCCAAATCTTTGCTACGATTGTGTTTAAATTTATACTTAAACGTTCAGAGATTCTGAAGAAATGCCTTTTGAGCTTTTGGTGTTCTGTAATCAACAACAAATTCCAATTTCCTATCAATACCATTAATAAGACATAGGTCTTCGTGTAATACGAAAACGCTGCTACGTCAGTTAGTCTATCTTCGTGTAATATTCCTTTTTATTGCATCTTTCGTCGTAGCATCTAGGGACTCTCAAAGCAACGAAAACGTTGCCACGGTAGTTAGTCTATCTTTGTGTAATATTTTTGTTTATTGCATCATTCGTCGTAGCATCTAGGGACTTCTAAAGCAACGAAAAGGTTGCCCCGGCAGTTAGTCTATCTTCGTGAGCCAGATACGGTATATGACGGGGGAAGGAAGCGACCACCCGACAGTCACCAATAGAACACGCGGACATGAATCAATTAAAGATTTCGATGACACGCGCCGCCAATGATATCCACCGGCCGTAGAGGGAAAACTCTTGATACGAGATTCAAGTCCCTCTACGCTGGCCGTTTAGAGTGGGGCAGTGGCCTACCAACTCTTGGTTTTTCGTTGTCAAGTACAGTGATGAACCTGGCCGTCCATTCCTGGCGCGCACCATGTGTCCCCACTGCCCTGCCTCGGCGTACCTGCAGGCCTCACCCCTCCCGCCGTCATTATACCTGTATAATCTCTGGTAGCTATAGGACTCGACAACGATGCAGGTTTATGATCTTCTTTAAAAGAAAGATAGATATTGGAGCATGGTTACGTCAGGACGTAACAATACCGATAAATTCACACAGCCGATTACATTAAAACACGTCGAAATATACAAGTACATATATACATATATCACCGTTGAAATGAGATTTAGAGACTTAGAAATACCGATAAATTCACTGTATACGTGAAAAGGATGAGCGCGCTGCTCGGTTGCTACGCAGCGACTTACTACTTACTATTTTTCATACGAGCAGCTACTCTCAACTCGTAGTACGCCTATCGGTGCGTACTGTAAACGTTACCCACACATTCGATACGCTTGACCAGTAAGAAGTCAGGGACCGAAATTGGCGAATTCACGACACGTAAAGGTTTATATAATTTCTTGGAATTATACTATCGATCTAGTATACTACTAGGACGATTCGTTACACCATATATCGTCGGGAACGATGTCACGAGCTGGTCAAAATGATAACCATACAGGTCCTTGCGCGAAAGACGGCACGCTCAGAGTCATACCCACATAATCATGTCCTTCGCATGATTCTGTAAGGCGTGTGAGAACATCTCATACACCTCCCTCGAACCATGTCAGATGATCGATACCGACCGGTGGCTGACGAAAATAAAAATCTGTCTCTCGACCCTGCATCCTAAAGCGTGGAAAATAGCGTCTCTGCTCGTTGTCGATACCGAAACGTTCACCAGGAGGCAAAATATCACCACCCCGTGCAGCAGTCCTTCCATCGCCAATCTGTCCAACTGCAAGCATAATTAAACCATTTATTAGAATTTTTATTTCATTTACTTTAAATTTTTGTTTGTCGCTAGCGTTATGCCGGTACCGGGTAATTAGGTTATTCGGTATTCGGTATAATATTAAAAAGTTATTATTTTTGGGATCGTTTGCCGATAAGGAGATGGATCTCGAGTTATCGATGGAAACACGAATTTATGTAAAAGGAAGTATTTATTATAGGCAACGGTAACTTTCCGTTGTCTATTTAAATGTCAAAGTAAGAAAGTACAATTACGCGTTGTTCTGAGAATTTCACGAGGAACCAACCGTTCTCTGTTAAGTCGAAATTAATTCTGCCGTTTCGTCAAGCAGTTGCTAACTGTCTTCACGAAAATCCCTTAGTTTGCGTTTTTAGTGTTAGCCTATCGTCGAACGCCAAGCGAGTCGCCTCATGCTGCGTCGGCGTTCCTGGTGTCGATCGTACGATCGGGCATTGGACTTCGTTTCCTGTCTTGAACGAATTCCAATGTTACTTTGCTATGGAATATTCCCGAATATACGAAGTACAAATATTCCGCGGCACAACATCCCTCCCCCCTTAAAAGGAAAAATTTTTTCTCTAAAAATTTTTTTCTGCGATTGGTTTCCCGTATTTCCTCTTACAATTTGTTACGGTTTGATGGTATGACAATACAATAAAAAATTTTAATTTTTCATTTGTAACGATGAAGTTTTTCCTTTTGCTTCTTATCGTCTTTCGTGCCGAGCGAGTCGTTCTCGGTTGGGGGGACGGGTGCATACTCGGCCAGCTCGGATCGCAGTTGCTCCTCTGGCTGTTGTCGTTCGAGCGGCTCGAGGTTGATGTTTACCTCGGCTGCTGCCGAGGTCGTTGCCTCGCTTGTCCTTGTTGGCGTTCGGTTTCGTTGATACCTATAACATTTAAACAGAACATAGCCAACCAAGGCTATTGGCGCTACTGCACCCAGTGAGTAAAAACTCAGATTATGGATGTGTTGCATCCCGTCTCCGTCTGTATTGAGGCCGTCCATGATTTGGTCGGCTCGAGCTCCGAGCTTTTGAAGCTCTTCTGGGTCTCACAGCACGCTCTGTAATGGAATTGTCCTCTCTGTCTGCGTAGGGGGCGCCTGGGCTTCAATTTCCGTTAACGTTAAATTGAACGATGGGAGATAGTTTTCCCGGATGATCTGTGAGGTCCGCCCGATGGTTTTTATGCTGAAATCTTGGGCGGTTACTATACATACGCCTACCAAAGCCAGTATGCCTGAATTGCGTAATATTTCGTGTTGTGGGGGAGTAGTTTTTCCGCAACTTATTCCTACAGGTTCAGGTGTTGGCGCGACGTACAGCCATCGCCCTCGCTGTTGCATTGGGATGATGAGGGGATGGCTTAGATCGATGACCCTTTTTCCGCATTTCTTGCCGTTATTAGTGTTCATTTTTGCGTAAATGTTTTGCAAATTTATATGTCGTCGGACGTCATCCTCAAATATTGACGGTTCTCGAGATCTATTACGACGTGGGTCTCTGTCGCATCCACGTAGTAGTATTTGCCGTTGTCAGCGCGCGTAGGTATAGGGTATACCTTTTGAATGCTATACTGTTGCTGCCCGATCAGCGGTATATCCAACACGAGCACTACTGCGTTGCCTACGCTGTAGGCCCTGGTATCTGCCAGTCGCATAAGTGTTGGCACTTGGTCGTGCGTTATTGCGACTGGGAAACTACTGCCTGATGGTAGGTGTGGTAGTGCTTCGACCAGGTGTGTTGTGAGTGTGCGTGGCGGCAGGGACGTTGCTCTGGGCTTACCGCTAGCTATATCGTCCACCAGCCACACTAACTCCTGTACGTCGCTGAGTAATGCTTCGACCGCAATACTCATTGCATCGAGGGTCTCGTCTAAGTGTTGGCGTCTCGTTACGTAGTATACCTCTCTGTCGAGTGTGCTGTTCATGTGTTGCATTTGGGCCTGTAGAGTCCGTTCGTTGGCCTGTATGTGTTGGGCGCTCTCATTAAATAGGCTGAGAGTGGTTTTGATAACCTGTATTTGGTTTTTCAGCCCTTCCTTCAGGGTCTGATGGGACGCCTTAAGGTGCGTTATCTTATCGTGGAGTTCCTGTGCGTCGGTGGCATCCATGTTTCCCGTGATGGCCTTGATTATGCTTCCAAGGCCATCTACTAACCCTCGGCGTTCTCGAACGGGACGAGTCCCGAGGAGGTCAAATATTGTCGATACCCCCATCTCTATCCTTCTCTTCATTCTAAGTACGGAATCGTCGAGGATGGGGCATATGTCATTGATGCGGGTTTCGTTTTTGCACAGCTCCGTGAGGCGTTGTAGATTTGTGCTGATCTCTGCTTCTCGGTGCATTAGAGCAGCGAGATCCAGCCGGACGATCAACCGCCATGTTGACTGGGTTATCTTGAGGCTTCCTATTTCTTCGTAGTAGATGCCCGGAGTGCTGGCAAAAGTGCTGACGACGTAGTCGGCCGTATGCGGTGTGGCTGTGGTTTGTCCGCACCTTGCTGCGATTAATCTGCAATCAGACGAGGGGAGGAAAGCGTGAGTTCTCCCTCTTTTGTTGCAGTCTCGTGGGTTTCGTTGGGCGAGGGCTCTTTAGCTCATTCTTCAATTAACAATCGAGCTCTAAACATGTCTTCTACGGTCTTCTTCCAAGTCTCCGGGGCTGACGGAGCCGTTGTGTGTACGGGGAGGGATTCGTCTCCCGAGGTGTTGGAGCTGGTAGTGAGTATTCTCCTTACCTTGCTTGGGTTTTTAATGTTAGTGCTTGTTCTATAAAATTCTTATTTTTATTTTCATTTTTATTTTCAGAGCTGCCTGGTCGTTGTACCAGGGCCAAGTCGCCGCTGGCTTTCAGACGAATTCCTAGAGCGCGCGGCTACCCGCAGCCGCCGCCGAGACAACCGCCGTGCGGTTTATTGTCTGTGGGGTCTGGGGCCTTGGCTCGGGGACGAAGAGCCGTACTTTGACTTCATCGGGCTGCGCCGGCTCTTTGCGGAGGGGCCGCTCTGTACATGTCCCGCTTGCGGGGCCATCTTTGTTTAATTAATACTACAACTCTACTTTCAAAATTTTATGTTTTTATATCCACAATCTTATCAATAATTTTACATTTTATGTTTTATGTAAATTAAAAAGTTTCGAATTTACCTCGCTAGTTAATGGAGTTCCTACCTTGCGCTCCGTGGAACTCCCTACCCTCATTTATTTAGTTTTTATTTAGCTTTTAATGATTGATAAATAGTTTCAGGCGGTTGGCATGGACCGCCTGAGTTTTCCGTCCCTTCTGGACGATGTAATTGACGGGAGGCCTCGCTTCCACTATCTCGTGGGGTCCCATCCACTTCGGGGTCAGCTTGGCCAACCGTCCCCTGCGCACCGTCTCGTCACGGAGGAGTACGCGTTCGCCGACGCGGTACTCCTGCGCCTGTGCGCCTTGGTCATATGTAGTCTTCGACCGTCTTTTCGCGCCTTCCAGGTTGTCTCGTGCTACAGTCCATGCGGCGCGTAGTCGTTCGCGTAGCTCTTGGACGTAGTCGTCGTATGCATAGGTGTGACGGGGCTCCTGCTTCACGGCGGTCGGTAACTCCGCTTCGCGTCCATACAGCAATACATGGGGTGACAATCCGGTCCCTGTATGTGGAGTGGTGTTGTACGTGAACATCGCGTACGGCAGCCACTCGTCCCAATTACCTTGGTCCTCATTTATGAAATTTTTCAGGTATTCAGCAAGGGTGCGATGCGATCTTTCTAGCCTGCCATTTGATTCCGGATGGTAGGCCGTCGTTTGTATCTTCTTGATTCGGAGCAGTCGACATATCTCATTGAAGGTCGAGCTGAGGAAGTTCGTGCCTTGAGCCGATAATATTATTTCCGGTGTCCCGTTCCGGCAAATCAATTCTTCTACGAGCGCCTTTACTACGGCGTTTGTATTACGCTTTCCGGCCTTATATTCAACGTTAAATTCGTGTTCGGCCAATTTAATTTTCTAACGCATTAATCTCGAACCTGGGTCCTTTACTCCGAACAGCCAGGTGAGCGGTGGTCCGTCACGACCGTTAAACGTGTACCATAAATATATGGTCGAAATTGAGCGAGAGCCCAAACTATGGCGAGTAGCTCTTTTTCCGTTGTTGTATAATTGAGCTCGGCCTTTGACATGGTGCGGCTCGCGTAACATATGGGCAAATCGTCCCCGATCTTGCCTTGCGATAAGATTGCGCCGAGCGCCCTGTCTGAGGCATCTGTCGCTACAACAAACGGCTTCGTGAAGTCTGGATACTGCAGTATCGGTGCTGTGGTAAGGGCTGTCTTCAGTTCTTCGAAGGCAGCATCTCTTACTGCGGTCCGCTCGAATTCAACCCCTTTCTGGGTTAATTCTGTGAGTGGCTTCGCGGTTCTCGAGAAATCTTTGATGAATTTCCGATAGTAGCCAGCTAGTCTGAGGAAAGATTGTACTCCTTTTATATTTCTCGGTACTGGAAATTCCCTAGTAGTATGTGTACACCTTTGCTCCATCCCACTCCTATCCCCACTCCTTCCCCCACCACGCGGCTACCCCCACCACCTCACTTTTCCACCGCCGCGCTACCCGCTCTGCTTGACCAGTGCCGGTAACATGGAGATGGTAAAGTGAGGTGGTGTGGGTACCTTGGTGAACAAGGAAGAGTAGAGATAAAAGTAGGATGGAGCAAAGGTGTACACATACTTGGAAAAATGAATAAAATTATGTACTCACCACCACCGCAGCTGTTGTAGGCATCTACCCTCCTGCCAAAGCGATTTTAAACTCCTGTCTCTCGAATGTACTCTCTCACACACGCACACACACACACATACACATGCACAGCGTCTTTAATTCATTACTACGTCCTCGTCAAAGCCCTCGTCCACGGCGTCGATATCGTAGCCGATATCTATCTCATCACCGAGGGCTTCTATAATAAACGCAGCCACATCCACGCGTTCACCGTTCGATAAGCGAACCCGCGGAACGTTATCGCCGGCAAGAGGTCGCATCATGACAGCGATCAAGTCATCTCCACCGCACGCTTCTTCGACGAGCTGCTCGATACCTGCAACATCCACGCGTTCGAGTCCGTATATGGAAAACTCCATGACAAGAACCGGCAGCATACTTGCTAGAGGATCCGGATGAAATAGGTGAGACCAGTCGATGTAAATAGTTTCGCCGAAATCGACTAGCAACACCTCGCAGTACCCATCAAAGTCCGGGTAAACCACTTCCCCGCGGACAACGTTATTGAAACGAGGCACAATACAGGACATGCCGATATGCAACTCCCCAAGTTCAATGGGTCTTCCACGACGTTCCACTAAATACACACTATGCAGGAGTTCTTCCAGCTCGTCGTATGCATCGCACATTTCCTGCGTACGCAGAAACACACTCATTACACTCTCGACAAACATTAATCGGCACCAAAACGCGTCGCTTAAAATCTCCTTGCCGTATCGTGGATACATATTGCTTTTTATTGTTTCCAAGTAGGATGCCAAAGACAGACTAAATGCTCGAGATGCTACTAGAGAGTATCATGGGCATAAAGATAACAACCTCCTATGAATCATAACTAGGTATCCATCACTTTGAATGCAACGAAAGAGGTATTCGAGCATGCATAGCCCGGCGCTATGCTCCTCGCAAAGTGCTTGCTCTGCAGTAAAAGATATAGAATATGATCCCTCACAGAGAGAGAGAAAGACTTCAATTATTATGCTATAAAAATAAGAGACGCAGTATAATCAGATATTTTTAAACTAACCAATATTTTATGAAAAGCACTTTATACATTTACCGTCGTATGCAACAGCCCTGCAAACACCGCCATCCACGCTCGGAGATTCCTTCACCGTTAATTTTATTTCTATCGCTATATGGAATTAATTTGTATTATCACTCGTAATATTGGTTTTAAATTATTTTACGCTGTGGACGTTGTCATCATAGTGTACTTCTGGAAAAAGAACGAAACAACTATTTAATTGAGCGCACTGATCAATAAAAAACATCGTGTACAGAATAATCGATATTGTCTTACCTGATATGCCACGCCTCATTATACAAAGTTGGCAGCGTTGATGATCTTCTGCTACCGACGACAACTGCGGATGAGGATGTCGGGTGGCCCTTTTCTTTCCCGAAGTTAGTTCTATCTGTACAGTATATGTATCTTCCTCTCGCTCTCCATGACACGAATAACGAACCCTCGGTGTCAGCTCATATGCAGGGGTTGCTCGCTCTGCAAAGCATTTTTTAATTAAAAATAAATATCACATGATTTTAAATTATTTTATATTTTTTACTTACCAAGTTCTGCTGCTTTGCTGCTAATCGACATTGGCACGTATTCCATGATCTGCTGTGTTAATGAAGCAGAGACGAGCGATCCGTCTTCTTTCTAGCGCAGACCTTTGCTGATGCTTCGGTTTTACGACTGTCTCTCTCTCTCACTGTGACTGACATCGGCGTATACTTTATAATATTTCGAGCGAAATGTACACTATATACAATTATTTACAACAGTTTCTTTATCACAAATAGCTGCACATACGTAGAATTATTGCGTTCGCGACGCAACACCCGATGCATGATCAGCGATATGACCACGAAACAGCACAATTATTTCGGACAAAATAATTTTTATAAACTCCGTATCCTCTGGCGTTAGCAAGATCGCGATGTGTTCGAGCGCTTCTTCAAAGAAGTCCTTGGAACCGATGATCTCATACGCTACTGCACGAGGCATTTCACTGACAACTATTTTTTCACGGACATATGATACCACCTCGTGCATACACCTCTGAATCGTTTCACTTTTGCTCTCTAGAGCCTGCATATGAATATCAATTCTTCTACTTATTTCGACGAGCATATCAAATGTAGACCGCTGAAGAACAATGTTTGGAGAGTATTTTCGGAAGCGTTTCCGTTTCGATTCTCCAGATTCCTCTTGATTCTCGTATTCCTCATCAACGCTACCGCTTATTTTACCAAATGACACAGCTCTGTGCTGGTAACACGAGGTTAAAAGTGTGTAATGCGTTGTGTGCTCTATGCGGGTATTACACATTTTCTCGGCATCAGTCCCATGAGCTTCGAAATATTGTTGAACGCGAGAAAAATCACTTTTAAACACTCGCCACTCGTCCGCACCGAGTGTAATTCCGGTAAAAGTATTCGACAATATTTTCACCACCGGTGTAAGCGTACACGTAGAGTTCAACTCGAACCCGGCTACGATTATTTTACCAAATGATTTATTTAAACCGTACATAACGGGGTTCACTATATACTGCGATATCGCATGAGACTTAGCACCGTTATTTGCCATTTTTATTGCTTTCCTGTAGACTGTAACTTTTCGAATGAATCGTCGGTCGTGTTCATACTCCGTTTTATACAGATTTCCCCCACCACCTAATTGCATTGCCTCTTCTTTTGATACTGCAAATCATACGCCTGAAAATTGCTAGCCAATATCCTTTGATATTTGTCGCATTCTCCTCAACAGCCTAGTAACAGCAGCAGATATATCCCAAAACTCTTGCATACTCGCGCACACTTATGCGCACACGCACACATTGACATACAGATAATATGTACCATGAAAACTAAATAATATTCGTCGGTGAAATTTGATGATTTTCCTCATGGGCGAGTGCCTTGAAATTAGATGAAAACAATATGGCTTTCAGCAGCGAAACTCGATAACTAAGTACATCATCATCGCTAAATATTTCCCTAGGTCTTGCTTTTGTAAAGCGATCGCGTGCGGCCATCTTCTTGGTTAGTCGTATTCATTACATCGTTGCAGTATATGCAGAGAGAGAGAGAGAGAGAGAGCTTGTTAAAGGAATATATATAAAAGTGAGCCGCTTTGAAAATTCTCTAGTTAATTGTCTGATTTACTGTGGTTACTACTACTACTACTACTGTGACAGCATAATCATGGTCAGAGTGGTAAAGCGCTCATTGATAAGAAAATTGATAGAGTTTATATTGAAGCGTAGACCGTCGTTGCGTTCGCGCTGGGGTAGAAGAAATTTACAGATCACCCTATGGGAACTTCCGACACAGGCGGTTGTTCGTAAAATTCGCGGTATGCTGTGCGAGTGTCATCAGCGCGATTTAGTTGACGCGTATAATATTGGATTGTTTGATAATCAAATAATTATTGATTCGGTGGTGCGTGTTATTCGTCGACGAGGTTGGCTGAATGAGACTGCTCTGCAACCCATACTCAATGAAAGACGTAAGTAATATACAGCGCTAATTACTTTTATTTTATTTCCTTTATTTCATAAGATTTTTATATAGTTCGACGGTATGAGGACGCAGAAATGGGATCCGACACCTATGATTTCGATGAGGAGGGTAGAACCGATTCAGATGATCATAGCAGGGACAACGATGGCGACAGCACCGTAGGGAATCGCTGGATAAATTTTACCCAGCCATTCTGCGGTTATAAACCTACAAACGGTCTTTTCATGGCAGGCCCCTCGAGAGAACCAGATGAATCCGTCGCAGGCCCATCGCGACAATACAGTTCAAACGATGATGCCAGCAGCAATACAGACAGCGAGGAAGAAGAAGAAGAAGAAGAAGAAGAAGAAGAAGAAGAAGAAGAGGAGGAGGAGGAGCAAGAAGAAGAAGAAGAAGAAGAAGAGGAGGAGGAGGAGGAGGAGGAGCAAAACGTAGACGATGACGACGAGGAGGAGGAGGAAGAGGAGGAGGAGGACCCTGTAGATTCAGGTAAGCTTTTAATAATACAACTACGCTGACAAAAATAAAAAAATTACGCGGATAATAATAGTAAAATGAAAAAGCAGGGTACGAGACGGACCCAAACGTTTTTCGCTTTGCACGATTCACTGTGCCGAGACCGCCGACAATCGAGTTGGTTTACGAAATGCGTCGGCGGTTCCCGGGTGCAGTCGACGGATTCGAGGACTAGAAGCAAATATAAGTTTGTAATTCTTACGTTACACGAATTATATGCATAGTATATAGCCAGCGACAAACAAAAATTTAAAGTAAATTAAATAAAAATTCTAATAAATGGTTTAATTATGCCTGCAGGTGGACAGACCGGCGATGGAAGGACTGTTGCACGGGGTGGTGATATTTTGCCTCCTGGTGAACGTTTCGGCATCGACAACGAGCAGAGACGTTATTTTTCACGCTTTAGGATGCAGGGTCGAGAGACAGATTTTTATTTTCGTCAGCCACCGGTCGGTATCGATCATCTGACATGGTTCGAGGGAGGTGTACGAGATGTTCTCACACGTCTTACAGAATCGTGCGAAGGACATGATTATGTGGGTATGACTCTGAGCGTACCGTCTTTTGCGCAAGGACCTGTATGGTTATCATTTCGACCAGCTCGTGACATCGTTCCCGACGATATATGGCGACTAATTAATAGTGTAGCTCAGAGCGCGCGCGAATTTCGAATAGACGCTGGTACATGTAGAATGACGACGTGTATAGTACGAGGCGTCGAAGGAGCCGGTGTGGGCACTAAGCTTACACACGAGTCTATAGCAAAAAAGTCAATTTTACGCATAAGTAATCGCGATAATTTGTGTCTACAACGATCCCTTGTCACTGCCCGAGCGCATGCCGAACGCGGTCAAATACGTACGGGTGTGCTACACAGACGATGGTGTCGAATTCGGAACGGGCTTCGAGGTGCGCAATATACAGCGGCGATAGAGCTCACACGTAATGCAGGGGTAACGACACCGTCTAGGGGGTGTGGTGCGCGCGAAATTCAGCTCTTTCAGGAGTACTTGGTTCACGAGGGTATAGCGATTGTTGTTTATGAATTTCTCACCTTCGGAAAACGCGTTCCGGCTCTGTACGATGGGCGAAAATACGTACTCACTGCAACAGGTAAAATTAATCATACACTCTTTATTCTCTATTACGAGCGTTCTTATCACTATCAACCGATATTAAATCTCGCCGGTGCGCTAGGTAGTCGGGGGTTCTGCACGCAATGTAATTCCAAGTATATTCGAGTACTCGAGCATCGATGTAGCTATCAATGTGCTCGCTGTAAATCCACTTATTGCAACGGTAATGGAGACTCTCAGCCTGAGTATTGCGCAGACTGTAATCGTTCGTTCTTTGGTGCTTTTTGCCTCGCTCATCACAAGAGTGAGGGCTCCGCGGGTATCACGTCTCGTAAATATAGACGGTACAGCGTCTGTAACGCATTGAAAATCTGTAGAGGCTGCTCGCGTATGATTAAAACCACAGATAAAAAGATGCATGTATGTGGTATATCGTTTTGTACTACATGCAAACAAACGCGGCCGACTACGCATGCATGTTTTATAGCACCTCTTAAGAAATCAGATGCGCAAAAGGAGAAGAAAAAAGACAAGTCTTGCACGAGATTTTTATTTTATGATTTTGAGACGCAGCAACACGCGCAATTGCATGATGATAAATCGACACGAATTCACGAACCGAATTTATGTGTCGCACAATGCGTATGTATGGCATGGCTGGATATCACAGATATAGAGACAGATTGTGCTAACTGTGGTAAACGTGAATTCGTGTTTATCGATGATCCTGTTGGGGATCTCGTAAAATTGGCATTATCGCAAAAATTTAAAAAGACCATCTGCATCGCCCATAATGCTAGAGGTTTCGACGCACAATTTATTCTACGGTATTTAATCGAGGTGCAAAAAACACAGCTGCCCTCTCTGATTATGAACAGTACGAAGATTGTCTCGATGAAAATTGGCGATGTCGTTTTTCTCGATAGTCTAAACTATTTACCCATGGCTCTTAGTGCTTTACCTAAGGCCTTTGGTTTCGCTGATGAGATGGCAAAAGGTACATTTCCCCATTTATTCAACACACCGGAATATCAGAATTACTCAGGTCCTCTGCCGGCTTTGCATTTTTACTCACCCGATACCATGTTCTCAGCGGATCGCGAGCGCTTTTTAAAATGGTATGAGGAAGAATCGAGTCGCGTAGATTATAAATTTGATTTTGCGACGCAATTTGTGCAATATTGTCGTACAGATGTTACGGTTCTGAGACGAGCGTGTTTAGCTTTTCGAGAGTTACTTATACGTTGTGGGAGCGTGTGCCTCTTTACAGAAGCATGCACGATAGCATCAGCATGTATGAGAGTATTTCGAAAGAATTTTCTACAGAAAGATCGCATTGCGGTGTTACCACCAGGAGGATATCGCTGGGGCGATAAGCAATCGCGCAAGGCCGTCGTATGGCTCGTATGGCTCGAGCGTGAGCTCAACTGCGTTATCGCTCATGCTGGACGCACGAGAGAGTATCGCCCTCCGGCCGGCCTACCGGCCGTGGACGGTTACTACGTGGATGCGGGGGTCCATCACGTTCTTCAATTTCATGGCTGCTTTTGGCATGGTTGTCCACGATGTTATCGCGTGAATAGAGATGCTCGAACTAAATTCGGTGATACAATGGATGAGCGATACGAGCGTACCATTCTTATTTCCGGGCGAATCAGATCGAAAGGGTACACTCTAACCGAAATATGGGAATGCGATTTTGACAGATTACTCGAGAATAACGAGGAAATGTCGATATACGTGAAAAATCACGCCATGGTCAAGCAGGCGCCTCTCGAACCACGCGATGCATTCTTTGGCGGTCGAACGGAAAATTTTGTAAGCTTGTACGACGTCGCGAACGGGGAGCAGATACGCTATGTGGATGTTTGCTCGCTGTATCCGTGGGTATGTAAGAATGGGAAATATCCCGTTGGACACCCGAAATTGTACGTAGGTGACGAGTTTCGAGAACTCGTAGGACTTGAAAACGATCTAAGTGTCGTCGAGGGTCTCGTGAAGTGTACCGTGCTGGCACCGCGCGATTTGTATATACCCGTACTGCCTGTTCGCATGCATGGGAAACTACTGTTCCCCCTGTGTAGAACGTGCTGTACAGATATGGACACATCCGAGGTTTGTACACACGATGACACGACTGAGCGAGCGTTTGACGGCACATGGGTCGTGGACGAACTGAGAAAAGCTGTGTCGCTCGGTTATAAAGTGACGCGTATCTATGAAATTTGGCAATACGTTGTTACGCAGTATGACTCGACAACGCGACGAGGCGGTCATTTCGCCGAGTACATCGATACATTCCTAAAAATAAAACAGGAGGCGAGTGGTCCGCCAACAGAGTGTAACGATGACGAGGAAGCAATAGAGCGTTTTATAGCATTGTACAAGGAGTCTGAGGGTGTATATCTCGAGCGAAGTGCTTTGCAGCCAAATCCGGGTTTACGTTCACTAGCGAAATTGGCTCTTAATTCATTCTGGGGAAAGTTTGGTCAACGAGAGAATCTCACGAAAACCGTTATCGTCTTCACGCGCGCGGAGTTAATGAATTTACTAACGAGTCCGGAGATTGAGGTGACGGGGATGCTACCGGTTAATCACAAGATTATGTATGTAAACTATGTGAGCAACCGCGATGCTATCCAACCATCACCGACATCAAACGCCGTGATTGCAGCATACACGACGGCACAGGCACGCCTAAAATTATACAGTTATCTTGAGGGGCTCGGGCGGCGAATATTGTACTGCGATACGGACTCCTGTATTTACGTGAGCCATCCCGGTGGTAACGAGTATGAGCCACCAATCGGTCAATTTCTAGGAGATCTTACGGATGAATTAAGTGAATACGGGCCTGGTAGTTATATAACTTCGTTCGTTTCGGGTGGACCAAAATTTTACGCATACCTTGTCCGTAAACCCGACGGTACGATTATTGAAAAATGTAAAGTGAAGGGTATCACGCTAAACTTTGCGAATAGCCGTCACGTAAATTATAACGCATTACGATCTTTCGTGACAGGAGCAAGGAGCGTACCTATTATTTTAAAATTCGACGCTATTCGACGTACGGAATTTCATCATGTAGTAACGCGTAAAGAAACGAAATCATGCGAGCCTGTTAACACGAAGCGAAAACGGCACGGGCTGTACTCTACTGTACCGTATGGCTATTGTGAAACACGCTAATTAGTATAACGCAAAAAGTATATAGTTTTACGGGTGAATTCGCGATATTTAAAAATAATCTTTTTGTCTAATTTCATGTAACATATTTACTGTGTACAATACATTGAAAAATTGATTTATCATGTATAAAATCGTTATCGGATCGTTCTTTTTGTGCTGCTATTCGTAACAGTAGCTGCTATCTCTCTACCGTTCCCTTTTGTGCTGACTTTCTCATCGTTGATTCCTTTTGTCCCGTCTTTCTTATCGAGTGTTTCCTTTTGTTCTGGCTTTCTAGTGCCACATCCGTGGATATAATATCGTTGTTTAGAATTTGATGATTCGTAAAATTTGTATATAGAGATGTATGCATAGTGAAATGAAAATATTGCTTTATTTGTGAGAAATATAAAAATTATCGTTATTTAATATACATACAGCGTAAACGCCAGCTTATACCGCGGGCCCGCGCCTCATCAGCTAGTGCAGGCGCGCCGCGTCTTATCAGCTCTTTAAGGCCGCGAAAATAGCTGATGCCGCGGGGTCGCCGCCGCCGCCGCCGCCGCCGCCGCCGCCGCCGCCGCCGCCGCCGCCGCAGCCGCAGCCGCGGTATAAGCTTATTTAAGAGTATGCTGATTGATTTTGATAGACACTCATCGATATGGATACACGTTGGAAACATCCATGGACAGCTGTGATAAGCGGTCCTACGGGATGTGGTAAAACATATTTTGTAAAAAAATTCTTTAAATACATGCGCGAAATGACGGATGTCCCGTTCGAGCGTATACTTTTTTATTACTCAGAGTGGCAGTCCGGGTATTCAGAGTACGGTGATAAAATCGAATTTCGCGAGGGTTTACCGCAAGCAGTAGACTACTCGAATGACGCAAGACCTAAACTTGTGGTCATTGACGATCTAATGCGCGAGGCATCCAACAATACTGTGGTCGATCTTTTCACCAAGGGTAGCCATCATAAAAATCTTAGTGTCATTTCCATCACGCAAAATCTCTTCCATCAGGGTCACGGGCAGCGCGATATCTCCTTAAACGCTAATTATATCATTGTCTTCAAAAATCCGCGAGATCGCGCGCAAATTTAGCACCTAGCCCGCCAGGTATGTCCCGAGAATCCGCGATTTTTGCAGGAAGTATATTTCGATGCAACAGCCGCACCGCACGACTATCTATTATTCGACTTGAAACAATCGACGCCTGATAATTGTCGATTTCGCGCCTGTATATTTCCCGATGACCAATACCATTACGTTTACGTGCCTCAAAAAGCAATAAAAGTTCCTGATGCGTCGCGCGATGTACCAGTAATGCGCTTGTAATGGCGTTGCGCGGACCTCTCGATAAAAAGCAGATAATTATATTGCAAGCGTTGTGTTATCTGAAGCAAGAGCAACGACGTGCAATTTTGCGCAAAGCAGATGTAGCGCTTGTACGCTGTATATGCGAGTGTGCTCTAAACGTTTTACAGGGAAACGTGAGTCTGAACAACGTGCAAAAGAATCATCTTCGGAGGCACGCGACAATTCTTCGACGACTAGCCGCCAAAAGCGGAAATTGGAGCGGTAAGAGGAAGATCATCGTCGAGCAATGTGTCGGATTTCTCAAGTTGTTTCTTGCGCCTGTCTTGGCCTACGCGAGACATGGAATATGCCAGAAAGATGGTACTTATTCCTCATGATAACATACATCGTCTCGCTGGACTCGCCACTACTGCCGCTGCTGCTACTACTACTACTACTACTACTAGGGCAGACCCGTTGCCTTCCGTACAGACTACCGGTACGCCATTATCGCGCCTCGACTCTGAGCTGAGTGAAATTCTAAACTCTCACTCGTACAAGAGCGAGAGAGAGAAGTGGATAGCGTACCAACAGATTTTACAGCGTTATCTTCACATGGTCGAGTACGATAATGCCGTACCGAATATTTCATCAAAACGAAAAGTAGCAATACTCGATAGCCACGAGAATAAATCCGACGACGATTTAATGAACAAAGTTAAATCGCGGCTCAATGACACACTTATTATCGATAGCGTACCAAAAAAATTTTAATCTAAAGCAATATCGTTGCTTCGCGATTTGCATCGCAGCGCCGTTGGTAAAAAAATGACATGGGATCGTAACGGCGTTGTTTCCATAGACGGCAGAAGAATTTCAAATTCCAATATCGTTGATCTTGTTAACGATGCTATGCGAGCTAGAAAACGCGAGAAACCCATCGGACGATCTCACTTTGCCAAACTCCTGCGAGCGATACAGATGCCGCGTGAATTTATCGGTAATCCCGCGTTACTACACGAGCCTACACCTACATCATCCTCGACACCACAGCGGCGTCTTATTTTACCGCGCGAAAACGATAGTAGCAGCAGCAACAGCAGCAACGGTAGCAACAACAACAACGACGACGAGGCCGAGACCGCACACTCAAACAGAGATTTAATGCTCACGGCTGAAAACGACATCATCGAGGGGGAGGAGGGGGATGAAGAAGAGGATGAACAATTGCAAAACTTTGCACAAGTAGAATATCGACCACCCACACAGTTAGAAAAGAAAAAGAAAAAGCATCCATTTAACTGGTCATCGCTAAAATTATGAAAATTCTTCAAAAAATCTATTATGACACCGCTCATCCTGCTTCCTATTCTCGAGCAAAAAATTTGGCCCAGGTGGATCGTAGAGTAGCGCGAAAAAATGTTTTACCATGGCTCGAGACACAGGATTCATATAACATGCATCGCCTCGTACGACGACTTCCCCGTCGTACGTACAGTGTGAGTAATATAGACGATGTATGGGAGGCTGATTTAGCTGATCTTCGCTCGATAGCCACGTACAACGATGGGTACGCGTATCTGCTTGTTGTTATTGATGTGTTGAGCAAATACGCGTGGGTCGAGGCTTTGCGTGACAAAACGAGCGCAAACGTGGCCCGCGGTCTCACACGCATACTCGCGCGCAGTAACAATCGTCGCCCTCAACAATTGCAAACTGATCGAGGCAAAGAATTTATCGGCGCACCGTTTCAGCAAATTCTCAAGAAAAAGAATATCGATTTTCGCGCTGCTCGTAACCCTGATATAAAAGCCTCGATTGCCGAACGCTTTAATCGAACAATAAAAGAGCGAATGTGGCGCTACTTTACATACACGCGAAATAAGCGTTACATCGATGTTTTACAAAATTTTTTATATGCTTATAATCACACTAGACACAGCGGAACGCGTATTCCTCTGAGCGAGGTAACCCTCGAAAATGCCTCTATAGCCCGAGACAATTTAGCACGGCGTTACGAGCGTAACGCGAAAAAAATTAAAAAGCCTAAATACAGCGTCGGTGACTTGGTACGTATCAGTACAGCTAAAGCAGCTTTCGTGAAAGGATACGAGCGTGGTTGGAGTAACGAATTATTCAAGATTCAACGAATATCGGTGAATCGAGAGCCATTCGTGTATATTTTACACGATCTGAATAACGAGACTATCGACCGTATTTTCTACGAGGCAGAATTATCACGAGTACGAGCGCCTCCGTCATCCGAGAAGACGGAAGAGAAGAAGAGGACAAAGAAGAAGAAGAAGAACGCTCGGGATCATCGTCCGTGATAAATATGAGCTCCAAGGATAGCTCTTTCTTTGTCGTACTACCGAGCAACAGTAGTATGCAGTATTTTCCGGATAATACGACGACGAAATTTATTACAAAACTACCACGTCAGATACGCCTGCACGGAGAATGGGCTGTTTCTCTTGTGGAAATTGCTTATCCGATGACTCTTTTACATGTTCCTACTGTAGAAAATCTCGTAACTTTTGAGGATGGTGATTATGATTTATCGGGTTTAAATCTTTTAACACGGAGGAGCACTGATAGAGACCAAGTAGCACCTGGTGTATATCGCTCTATAGACGCTCTTTTGGAGAGTATAAATCAGTTACCTCACGTGGCCGATCATTTGCGCTTTAAATCGCTTCCGAGCGGGCAGGTCGAAGTGGCACGCGTATGCGACGATCTACGCTACCACGACTTTCGCGTATCGCCCGCTATCGCAAGGCTACTAGGATTCTCAGAAGAGGCTTGTAGCCCCGTAATGATAGAACCGCATTGCGAATACACAGGGTCGAGGCCTGCATCTCTCACCGGTGCTATACCGGGCAGCATGTTTTTATACACAGATATCTGCGAGAGCTATATTACAGGCGATGTACAAACACCCCTCTTACGAGTTGTTCCCATTGATACTGATGACTGTCCGTATGGTTCGATAAAAATTAAATCGTTTTCAACGCCACGATATATACCTCTCTTGCGCAATAATTTACACACTATCGAGATCGATATAAGAGACGAATTTGGGGATCCTATACCATTCGAGCAGGGAACGTTGACTGTGACACTACATTTCAAAAGGTCCCGCGATTGATTACACCACTATGGATGATATTGACAGTGTGCAGCACGGATGGGGTCGTCGTGGGTACGGTGGTATTAGCCATGTTTATATCGGAACACCTAATCAGCGAGGACACGGTATCGGTAGCTTTCTCGGGGGCCTGTTTCGTCGAGTGTTACCGCTTTTAAAGAAGGGTGCTAAAGCAGTTGGAAAAGAGGCGTTGCGTGCTGGTATAAACGTGGCCGGTGATATCCTCGATAGAAATATAGCTGTGAAAGATGCTATTCGCGAGAGAGCGCGAGAATCAGGCAGTAATCTCAAACGCAAAGCCTCTGAAAAAATTGACACTCTCATGCGGGGGTCTGGTTATAAAAAGCGCAAAATTTCACGTACTCCTCATTCATCGAACGAACGTAAACCACGACGTATCTCTCGTAAAAATAAAAGTGTAATAAAGAGAAAAACAATAAAGAAGAAGAAGAATAATAAGAACAATAAGAAGAAGAAGACGCGTCAACGAACAGTTGCAGATATTTTTGGATAGCTGAAACAAGATGGCTTTTCTACATGCGCACTCGTGCGAGTGTCTTAAATCGGAACTTGAATTATTTTCACTCCCACCGACGCAAACTACTATCGGAGGCTCCAATTGGGTGTATTACAAACCAATATCTTCGCTAACAGATGATTCACCGATTGAATTTGTTATCCCCGGACAGGGTGATAAGTATATCGATCTCGCGCATACTATGCTTAGTCTGAGAGTGAAAATAACATCTCCTACCGTTACGGAAATTGCCGCGGACACATCGTCGAAAGTAAGTGCGGGCCCTGTAAACAATCTCTTGCATTCTATGTTTAATCAGGTGGATGTATACCTGAATCAAAAATTAGTTTCACCTCCAAATAATGCCTACGCTTATCGAGCGTACATAGAAACACTTTTGAATTACGGTCCAGCAGCAAAAAATTCGCATCTCACGAGCGTTCTCTGGTACGACGATACGCCTGGGAAAATAGATGATATAACATCGGAAAATACGGGGCTTGCGAAGAGAAAACAATTTTTAAATGTCGAAAAAACTGTAGACTTGCTCGGGCATCTGCATTGCGATATATTCAATCAGGAGCGGTTCCTATTAAACGGTGTCGAGATGCGTCTACGGCTGGTTCGGTCTAGAGATTCATTTTGTCTTGTGCGGAATACAAAGAATGGTCACTGCAGCTTAAAGATTCTCGAGGCATCGCTTCTCGTTCGTAGAACAAAAATAGCTCCTGGTGTGCTGCTCTCACATGCTAGAACTCTGGCAAAATCTACGGCTAAATATCCTCTTACGAGAGTCGAGGTAAAAGCCGTTTCAATACACTCGGGTGTTCATGGAGAGACTATCGATAATATCGTGTTAGGTCAGTTGCCGAAGCGTATAATTATCGGTTTTGTCGATAACAAAGCGTTTAACGGTGACTTCAGTATGAATCCGTTCAATTTCCAAAATTACAAGATAAATTATCTCTCGTTGTATGTAGATGGTGCTCAAATACCTTCGAAACCGTTACAACCTGATTTCACGAAAAATCATCTATATGTGGATGCTTTTCAAACGTTGTTTTCGGGCACTGGAATACATTTCTTGAACGACGGTAATTCGATCGATCGCGATAATTATCGCGATGGATACTGTCTGTTTGCTTTTGATTTGACACCCGATCTTTCGGCGAACAGCAATACACATTGGAATTTAATAAAGCACGGTAGTGTGAGAATAGAGGTACGATTTGAGGATGCGCTTGCTTCAACGATAAATTGTGTAGTCTACGCGGAATATGATAATGTCCTTGAAATTGATGCCTCTCGGCAGGTAATGGTGGATTTTACCGGATAAGCGAAAATGTGCTGATGTCGGCATAAAATTATTTTGTGTTAAGACACGTAGAAGCGTGTCCGCGAGTAACTAATCAGTCGAACTCGGTCATCTGTACGGATTAGACGCGAAAATGGATATCGTCGTGGATATACAGGGAATGCGTGGTAAAGACTCGGAATTTATTCCGAAAGAAATTGCCGTGGTAGCAGTGGATAGACCGTACTCTGCTCATTGGATCGTTGCACCGCCGTGTCACTTTGCCGAATTACCACAGCAATCGAGAAGCCAGAATAATTTCCTCTCGAAATATTTTCACGGTATGGAGTGGTACGAGGGCGATGTGAGCTGTAAACAGGTATACGCTAACTTGCGTGAAATTTCGCGAAAATCAAGACGCATCTATACGCGCGGTCACGAGAAGGCTATACTTCTTTGCGATATCACGAGTCGTGAAATTTCCAACCTGGAGGATGAGGAGGGCGCCCTATCGTACACATTTATGCCGAAATCTTTGCGAAAATGCTTCAGACACGCTATGATAAACGATACAGCGTCTTCGCATTGTGCAATGCGCCAGGCTTTCCAAATAAAAAATTGGCTTCGCGAACATCCATTTAAAGGAGAATCATACATGGATGTTTGGTCAGCAGACGAAGAGGAAGAGAATAAAAAAGAGGAGAAATCTTCATCGTGTGGTCGTGACACGATCGACGACGCTGTGAAATAAATTTTGCATATATACGTCTTTCAAAGCGTATCGGTCATCATTTAATCATTGACTATGTGTTCAGCATGAACACTAGACAAATCTACGAGAGTCTGCAGTATCTACCACTTTCAACCGTTGGCGTATACCCGGCTGACAGAATTCCGCGTGTATGGTCGTTACCAGCCGGACTCGTAGTTAACACGGATAACCACGACGGACCTGGGGAGCATTGGATCGCCATGTACGTTAACCATCATGGAAAAGGAATGTACTTTGATAGCTACGGGCTACCACCGGTTATACCGCAACATCTCGCCCGACTACGAAGAAACTGCAAGTTCTATCGGTACGGCCTCAAGCAGCTACAGAGTAATACGTCGGATGTGTGTGGACAATTTTGCATCGTATTCCTACACCTTATGTCGTGCGGCTTCACCATGTCGCGATTTAATAATCTCTTTAGCGATAATGTAACGAAAAACGACAGATTAGTGCGTGAATATTACAATGCTTTTGCCTCTCGACGATCAGACAGTGATAAAAACAAATTTAACGGCAGAGGAGTCTCCGAGCGAAGATTACCGTGTTTGCAGGGATGTTGCATACGACGGTAAATATCTGTAAAGTGATTTAAATAAAATATTGATTAATTAAAAACAAATACATCGGTTTACTGTGTCTCTTCTTTTATAATTATATATAAAATATAATCGAGGTCTCTCGCGGCACGGTATCATATTCTGTGTCTTTTACTGCAGAGCATTCGCTTCACGAGAAACACAGCGCAAAGCGGTACGCACGTGCAAAACTGCTGACATTGGATTCGAAGCGCTGCACACCTAGTTATGACTCAGAGGGGGTTTGTTATCTTCAAACACTGTGATCACCGCCAGCCTCATCCGGAGCACCCAGTCTGTCTTTAGCAGTGCGCGACGAAAGTCTGAATTTCTATTCACTAAAATGTACCCACTAAATCTAGGCCACGATCTAGCGGCGGCTTTTGTGTGTCGGGTGGTATGCGACACCGACGATAATACAATGTGTCTGCGGTCGGAGGTGATGTGCGCGGAATTGTGCGGACTGGAGGCCTTACTATATAAGTTATATATCGAGGAGCAATCTGAGCGGAGACGATTTGTAATAAGTAATTTGTGCGCTGGAGTGTCCTGTGTGGTTGTATGGAATGAAAGGACTATGCGCGGGTCGATCATCGACGCGGATGATGACGGGTACTGTGAGGTACTGCTGGTCGATTTCGAGGAATCGATATACATCGATTGGCAGCACCTATTTTACCCAGAGCCGTCGATTAGTGCGTTACCGGTGCTGCTTGTAAAGTGTGTAGTATTCGGTCTCGACGATTTAATTGACGAGGCCGGAATCTAGATCCGATCGAAGCAGCGCGTGGTGATGATACGCTGATCGGGATACGGATGCCCACGCCCGACGGTGCCCAAGGTCCATGGGTGCGAGTAATCCGTATTACCCGTACGCATAGCTGTGGTTTTTGAGTGAGTGAGTGCGTGAGTGGGTGAGTGTGTGAGTAAGTGAGTGAGAGAGAGAATATATGTGTGTGTGTGTGTCCCGTCACTCTGGAGAGTCGTCACAGCTGCCGTCAGCATAAGGGTGAGTCAAATATTTTATTCCAAGTATGTGTACACCTATGCTCCATCCTACTCTTATCTCTACTCTTCCTTGTTCACCAAGGTACCCACACCACCTCACTTTACCATCTTCATGTTACCGACACTGGTCAAGCAGAGTGGGTAGCGCGGTGGTGGAAAAGTGAGGTGGTGGGGGTAGCCGCGTGGTGGGGGAAGGAGTGGGGATAGGAGTGGGATGGAGCAAAGGTGTACACATACTACTTTCCCTTACTGCTTCCAGTTTCTGCGGATCAGCACGTACGCCCTCTTCGGATATGATGTGGCCAAGGTACTGCGTTTCCTTGCGCAGGAACTGGCACTTGCTCGGTTGCACTGCTAATCTGGCTTCTCTTAGCCGCTGCAGTACCTCTCGCAGCCTGTCATTGTGCTCCTTGAAGGTCTTGCCGTGAATTACTATGTCGTCTAAGTACACATAGCATTTGACGCCCTGTAGTCCTGCCAGCGCGGAGTTCATCAACCTCTGGAAAGTCGGTGGAGCGTTTTTGAGTCCGAAAGGCATTCGGTTATACTCAAAATGGCCCTGTGGTGTGGAAAATGCGGTCTTTTCCTTGTCTTGCTTCGCCATCGGGATTTGATGAAATCCAGAGGCGAGATCCAAGGTCGTATAGTATCGGGCCCTTCCCAGCTGGTCCAATATCTCGGTGAAATTAGGCAGTGGGTACGAGTCTCCGATGGTGGCTTCGTTCAGCTTCCGAAAGTCCACTACTACGCGCATTTTTCTCACTCCGGCTGCGTCAGGTTTCTTCGCTACAACCAGCAGCGGGGCGTTCCATTGACTCCGGCTAGGTTGGACAATGCCTTCCTCAAGCATTTCGCGGGTCTGCCTCTCCACTTCTCTCTTGTGGGTCTCGGGCAGCCTGTATGGGTGCACCTTAATGGGCTGCACCCCATCCTTAAGGGGTATCACATGTTCTACCATAGGCGTGCACGGCAGCCTATCCCCTGGTAGGTGGAACACATCTTCGTATTCCCTCGTAATCTCATCGAGCGCTTCGCGCTCTTCCTTATTGAGATTTCGCGTGTCGAGCTCTTGAGCTAGTCGCGCGAGGCGGTCTGCCCCTCGCTCTGCGTTGACGGCGCATACTTCGGTCTTCGCGGCTTCGAGGCTGCGACCCACTGCCGTTATCTCTAGCGGCTCGAGTTCCACCACGGGGCGTTGGACCTCAACAGGCTGCTCGGTGGTGTTTATAAGGCTTACTGCACAGCTACTGCCGTACGGCAGCGTAATGTAGGCTCCCATTATCACTCCGTTTCCGAGTTCCTTTTTTGCGAGTAGCCCAACAAATTTGCTCGTTGTTGCGGCATACGTAACTGTCTCACTGCGTGGCGGCAGGGATACTCTCATCGTGCCGTCTAGCAGCGGCATGCAATGCCCGTACAGTTTCAGCGTCTCTCCGTGCAGGATGTCCGCCTTGTGATATTTGATAAAGTCCATGCCCAGCAGTCCATTGACCCCTAGCGGCACGTTATTTGGGACTATGTAGAACCAATGTTCCACGTTTAGCGCCGGTGTCTCCAACACAATTTTTGCCACGCCAAGGGGGGTGAATTTTTCGCCTGCCACACCCTGTAACTCGACGGAGCACTTGCTCACCATGGTCTCGGGCTTGAGGCATCCTTCTTTCAGTATACTACACTGGGCCCCTGTGTCCGCTTTAAGGGTAGGTACTCCGGTCACAGCCAACGGTGCGATGATGTGAAAATCGCTGGCTGTTGCGCAGGATGCCGGCAGCGTTACTTGCAGTAACTGCTGCGTTGTCTTCCTCTTTCTGCACGCAGGTTTCTGCTGAGCCGTGAGCATGTTTATCCTCATCGTTCCCAGTGGGCTGGCATCGGTTTCTGTTCGACTCGTTCCGGCATTTACTGTGAATTTTTCATTCTGGCCTCCGGAGTTCCTTGGACGTTGATTATGCTGTGGCGTCTGCGCTGGCTCGTTCTTATTTTGTGACAATTTTTTCCTACAGTCCCTCCACACGTGGCCCTTCTTCTGGCAGTAGTTACATACGATGTCTACGTTGTTTATGGACTTGTTTTCGCTGGGCATTGGCAAACTTACTCTTCCCGATCTCCGGGTGCAGTCACGTGCCATATGTCCGGCTTTCCCGCAGGAGAAACAATTTTCACCCTGCCGGGATGGTGCGCCCTGGGACCTTCTGGGGTGGCTCGACGCTCCTCCTAGCCCTCCCTTAGGCTGCACCATGTTGGTTATCTCTATGGCCCCAGCCACAGAGTCATGCGGCGTTTGGTAATTTCTAGCACGCACCAGCACATGCACCTGGCCGTGCAGGCCGTTCTCGAAGTTCGCCTGTGCGCTTCGTCGTGTGACGCTCTCGACGGTGATTTTTTGATCCTCCGTTTGCAGCGGCTCGCAGAGTATTTCGGCGATGTCTACCGTGATTCTCTCCGTTCTTGCCGCATAGGTGGCGATGTCCTCGTTCTGTCCCTGCCGGAGGGAGCTGAACTCCATTTGCAACGCGGCCAGGGACTTCCGTTGTCCGTACAACGTTTCTAATTCGGTCCTGAGTTGCGCCATGGTGCTGATGGTTTTGTGCTGCAGTTGTCTCGCTGCTGCACCCTCTAGCTTACTCATGACTATCAACTCCAGTAGGGTGTCATGCTCCTCCTCTGCTACCCTGCGGAATATCGTCACGCAGGACTTTAAGAAGAGCGGCAAAGCCTTCGAATCCTTGCCGTCGAACGTTTTTACCATTTTTATTCCGAGGCTGAGGCTGAGCATATTTGAGGGCCTCTGCGTCTCTTCGAACCGCGTGCGTGTCGGGGGCAGTGCGGGAGCCGGAATGTCCTCCATCCCTGCTCCTCCTAACCGTCGCTGGAGCTCGGCAATTTGCTCTCTTAAGGAGTGGATGAGCTCGTACTCGTCCGCACCAACCTCGTTCAGCGTGTCGGCCAAATTCCGTCTTGCCGACGGCGTTTCTGCCTCCCTGAGTTCGCGATCAAGTTCGCGTTGGCCTCGATCGTGCTCGCGCTGCAGCCTTTCATACTGGCGTCGTGCTCTTTCCATGTCGCGTTGGCTTCGGTCGACTGCCTCCAACCGATCGCGTACTCTCGCTGGTACCGACCGGGCTGTCGCACCGGTAGCTGCTGAAAAACCCACACGATCTATGGTTCGCATGTTTTCTATTTCTCGCTCAAACATGTCCTCGGTGATGCGTTCAGGCGTTTGCTCGCCAGTGGCCATATTAAGCAAGTCGTCGCTAACGTTGCTGTCATGATCCTCGAATGACGCACCCCTACGTGGGTTGACGCCAAACTGGGCCGTCAGTCGGTCCGCCAGGGCCCCTTGTCTGGACGAAGGGATTCGCCCCGACGGCGACAGCTCGAATAGCGCCATGCGCGCTTCGTAAACTATGTCCCCTACGGCCGCGGCTAATCCAGCTGTGGGGTCTACCTCTTCGCCGGGCAACGTCGTCTCTAGCGAATTGCCCCTATTTCTTGGTCGGGCTCCTCTAGGATCTGACATGTTTGCTAATTTCTCGGCGAACTCTACTTTAAAATATTCCCACAAAATCTCAAGAGAAATATATATCTAGTGGAATATTTTCCCAAATATCTGTTCTACGCTGGCTTTGGCAAAATTATTAATTTTGTTTTCAAAAATTTCAAAATATTTTTTCTATCTGGCTTTAGTTTATCGGCTATATGTATAGGTATAAAGTAACCGCCACTTACAGAAAGATGATCTGGTAGACGGTCCTTTCCATCCTGTTGTTCTCGGGTGCCGTTCCTCCGGTGCTGTAGACCTGTTGTCTCGTAGTTTCCCTCGAAGGCTGGTTCAGTTATCCTCCTTGGTACCGTTGACCCGTATCTCCGTCGGTTCCTGGGTTCGTCCTTGCTGCGTCGCCAACGGTTGCGCGACGGCTTCTTTTCGAGTAGCTGCTGTGCGTACTCAGTTGCACACTTTGTGCGGTTCTCCTCGACTTGACGTGACACCGTCAATCGGGACTTTAAACCAGGGGTCTCCAAACTTTCCAGCCTTAGGGCCATACTGATTACTCCAGTAAGTTCCGAGGGCCAAAACCATATTATCATTGTTGCCGGTGGTAAAAAGTGAAATAGTCCAAAATCTGTCCGCGGGCCGAATGTGGCCCTCGGGCCGTAGTTTGGAGACCCCTGCTTTAAACGGTTGACCGATACGTCACCCCGCACCGACGTTCACTTCACGGCTTCGCGTTAGATTAGTCGGGTTTTCACGAACTACACTGGTGTCCTTGCACGCGTTGTAGTCGTCACGTTAGTGTATTCTTAACTTTGTCCAAAACACTTTTGTCCTAATAAATCACGAATCACTTAACTTCGGCAGATCCCACCGCTGCCACCAAATGTTATGCCGGTACCGGGTAATTAGATTATTCGGTATTCGGTATAATATTAAAAAGTTATTATTTTTGGGATCGTTTGCCGATAAGGAGATGGATCTCGAGTTATCGATGGAAACACGAATTTATGTAAAAGGAAGTATTTATTATAGGCAACGGTAACTTTCCGTTGTCTATTTAAATGTCAAAGTAAGAAAGTACAATTACGCGTTGTTCTGAGAATTTCACGAGGAACCAACCGTTCTCTGTTAAGTCGAAATTAATTCTGCCTTTTCGTAAAGCAGTTGCTAACTGTCTTCACGAAAATCCCTTACTTTGCGTTTTTAGTGTTAGCCTATCGTCGAACGCCAAGCGAGTTGCCTCATGCTGCGTCGGCGTTCCTGGTGTCGATCGTACGATCGGGCATTGGACTTCGTTTCCTGTCTTGAACGAATTCCAATGTTACTTTGCTATGGAATATTCCCGAATATACGAAGTACGAATATTCCGCGGCACAACACTAGCTATATACTATGTATATAATTCGTATAACGTAAGAATTACAAACTTATATTTGCTTCTAATCCTCGAACCCGTCGACTGCACCCGGGGATCGCCGACGCATTTCGTAAACCAACTCGATTGTCGGCGGTCTCGGCACAGTGAATCGTGCAAAGCGAAAAACGTTTGGGTCCATCTCGTACCCTGTTTTTTCATTTTACTATTATTATCCGCGTAATTTTTTTATTTTTGTCAGCGTAGTTGTAAAGGGTGGTTAAATTTTAAGGGCCGATGTTGATTTTGAATAAAACACAAATTATTTAGGAAATTATTGTCAATTCTTTTTATTATGATAATATGGTATGGTTCAATTATGTATGGAACAAAATATCGGCCAAATGGCCGCCGCGACCTCGGCGGCGAACCTCCATCCGATGGTCCAAATTTTCGATGACGCTTAGGCATAATTGAGGTTCTATGCCGTTAATGTGCCGAATTATCTCATCCTTTAGCTCTTGAATTGTTGCTGGCTTATCGACTGTTGGAAAATCAGCTGGCGCACGGCGATCGATAATCGTCGTGCGCCTACCTGTTGCGCTGCTCTACCACGCGTTGTTCGGTTGAGTCGAAGATAGCCGAGGCATGGGCTTCGCGAAGCCGAGGATGTGCCTCGTTGGCACGCCGCGTCGAGCGAGAGGATGTCTCTCTCGCTTGACTTCGGTTTCGCTCACCGGCTATCTCGCTCAACTGACTCCAGCGCCCAACGAAACTTTCATACTCGCAGCCATCTTGAGAATTTGGCACTTTTTCGCACACACCGGCATGAACAGCACGCATCTCCACTTTTCGGACGGTTTTCTCGGCTTTTTGGTACATCGGACTCGCTCAACTTTGCACACCAGGACTCATTTGCTCAAGGTAAGAGTACACTGGCATAATTTGGTAAAAATTCACTGTCAGTGAGGAGAGAAATACGGTGCATCACCACTTTGGCGCACTCGTGGCATGCGCTGCAGCACATGCAGCATCATGCTCTCCTCACTTGCTTTAGCCGGTATAATTAATACAATTATACCGGTGTGGTCTATTCACTGTACTTCCCTCCAGAAATTCTGCTAGGAAAGTACAGTGTCTATACGCGGTTCACTGGTACAGCCTCAATATCTGTTTGCATTGTGCTACGTAGTCCTGACTGCGTAGCTAAGTACACATAAGAAAAGCACTCCTGCAACATTTACTGAGAGTGGTCTCATTATTAATTCATTGCAACCACTCTGTAATACACTGCTGAGTGTTTGCAGTGAGTTACGCACAAACATTTTCGCACTCAATGGTATCAGCATGTCGTGCTGCGCAGCTCTCGCTACGTTGCACGCACCGCTATCTCAAGTTTGCATTCAGCACACAATTAATATAATTGTGTGCTGCTCACATTATTATTCAGAATTATATACCGGTTTCATTTATGGTTTTGCACTCACCAGTCTGAGCGTGTCGTGCAGCGTAGCTATCACTACGTTGCATCCACCGCTTTCTCATGTTTAAATTCAGCACACAATTAATATAAATTTATATTTCGAACGATTGTCTAAATTAAAGCCTTTTTTTGGTCTACATTTTCAATTATTGTAAAACTATCATTATTTAAAAGTGTATTTTGAATACTGCGAAGGAAGGTAGAAATAAACCACTTCCTCAACATAACATTTATGTGTCTGGTTCATTCTCCTCTTGTCTTGAGTGAGTTCTCATTCTTTTTCAATATATCCACAGATCAGTCAAGCTTCATCCGGACGGATTCTCAACATCGACGTACACTTTTTCTTTCAAATAACCCCAAAGAAAGAAGTCCAACGGTGTCAAATCACATGATCTTGGCGGCCAATTGACATCGCCACCACGTGAGATAACACGGCCATTGAATTTGTCGCGCAAAAGAGCCATTGTTTCGTTAGCTGTGTGGCAAGTGGCACCGTCCTGTTGAAACCACATATCGCCCACATCCATATCTTCCAATTCGGGCCATAAAAAGTTCGTTATCATCTCACGATAGCGAACACCATTCACAGTAACTGCCTGACCGGCCTCATTTTGGAAAAAATACGGCCCGATGATGCCGCCAGCCCATAAACCGCACCAAACAGTCACTCTTTGTGGGTGCATTGGTTTTTCGACAATCACTCTTGGATTATGATTCGCCCAAATGCGGCAATTCTGCTTATTGACGAATCCACTGAGGTGAAAATGTGCCTCATCACTGAAGATGATTTTCTTCGAAAATTGATCATCCACTGTTGCCATTTCTTGCCACCATTCTGACCATTGACGACGTTTGGAATGGTCAAGAGGCTTTAGTTCTTGAGTCAATTGCACCTTATAAGCGTGTAAATGCAAGTCTTTATGCATAATGTTTATCAACGACGAGCGTGAGAGGTGCAATTGTTGGGCACGACGACGAGTTGAGGTGGACGGCTCTTCAGCCACACTATCGCGAACAGCAGCAATATTTTCTGCAGTACGAGCTGTACGAGCATGCACTGGTGTTTTAATATCTCCTACAGACCCGGTTTGCTAAAATTTTTGCACGTTTTTTCCGATTGTACGCACATTTGGACGATTAAATTGACCGAAAAAATCACGAAGTGCACGATATGCATTTTGATTTGAGCCCCCATTTTCATAATAAGCCTGAATAACTTTAACGCGTTGCTCGATTGTGTATCTTTCCATGGTTCAAATTGAGTTAGTCTGAAATTGAGAAATGTCAAATGAAATGCAGAAAAAAACTTGACGTTTAGGTGTGGTTCACATTCAACATCGGCCCTTTAAATTTAACCACCCTTTATTATTAAAAGCTTACCTGAATCTACAGGGTCCTCCTCCTCCTCCTCCTCCTCCTCCTTCTCCTCCTCCTCCTCCTCCTCATCCTCCTCCCCTTCTTCTTCTTCTTCTTCTTCCTCGTTGTCTGTATTACTGTTGGTATGATCGTTTGAACTGTATTGTCGCGATGGGCCTGCGACGACTTCATCTGGTTCTCTCGAGTGGCCTGCCATGAAAAGACCGTTTGTAAGTTTATAGCCGCAGAATGGCTGGGTAAAATTTATCTAACGATTCCCTGCGGAGCTGTCGCCATCGTTGTCCCTGCTATGATCATCTGATTCGGTTCTACCCTCCTCATCGAAATCATAGATGTCCGATCCCATTTCTTCGTCCTCATACCGTCGAACTATATAAAAATCTTATGAAATAAAGGAAATAAAATAAAAGTAATTAGCGCTGTATATTACTTACGTCTTTCATTGAGTATGGGTTGCAGAGCAGGCTCATTCAGCCAACCGCGTCGACGAATAACACGCACCACTGAATCAATAATTATTTGATTATCAAACAATCCAATATTATACGCGTCAACTAAATCGCGCTGATGACACTCGCACAGCATACCGCGAATTTTACGAACAACCGCCTGCGTCGGAAGTTCCCATAGGGTGATCTGTACATTTTTTCTCCCCCACCGCGAACGCAACGACGGTCTACGCTTCCATATAAACTCTATCAATTTTCTTATCAATGAGCGCTTTACCACTTTGACCATGATTGTGCTGTTAGAGTAGTAGTAGTAGTAGTAGTAGTAACCACAGTAAATAAGACAATTAACTAGAGAATTTTCAAAGCGGCTCACTTTTATATATATTCCTTTAACAAGCTCTTTCTATCTCTCTCTCTCTATCTCTGCATATACTGCAGCGAAGTAATGAATACGACTAACCAAGAAGATGGCCGCATGCGATCACTTTACAAAAGCAAGACCTAGGGAAATATTTAGCGATGGTGATGTATTTAGTTATCGAGTTTCGCCGATGAAAGTCATATTGTTTTCATCTAATTTCAAGGCACTCGGCCATGAGGAAAATCATCAAATTTCGTCGACGAATATTATTTAGTTTTCATGGCACATCTTATCTGTATGTCGATGTGTGCGTGTGCACATACGTGTGCGAGAGTATGCAAGAGTTTTGGGATATATTTGCTGCTGTTACTAGGCTGTTGAGGAGAATGCGACACATATCAAAGGATATTGGCTAGCAATTTTCCGTCGTATGATTTGCAGTATTAAAAGAAGAGGCGATGCAGCTAGATGGTGGGGGAAATCTGTATAAAACGGAACACCACCGACGATTCATTCGAAAAGTTACAGTCTACACGAAAGCAATAAAAATGGCAAATAACGGTGCTATGTCTCATGCGATATTGCCATATATAGCGAACCCCGTTATGTACGGTATAAATAAATCATTTGGTAAAATAATCGTAGCCGGGCTCGAGTTGAACTCTACGTGTATTCTTACACCAGTGGTAAAAATATTGTCGAATAATTTTACCGGAATTACACTCGGTGCGGACGAGTGGCGAGTGTTTAAAAGTTATTTTTCTCGCGTACAACAATATTTTGAAGCTCATGGGACTGATGCCGAGAAAATGTGTAATACCAGCATAAAGCACACAACGCATTACACACTTTTAACCTCGTGTTACCAGCACAGAGCTGTATCATTTGGTAAAATAAGTGGTAGCGCTGATGAGGAATACGAGAATCAAGAGGAATCTGGAGAATCGAAACGGAAACGCTTCCAAAAATACTCTCCAAACATGGTTCTTCAGCGGCCTACATTTGATATGCTCGTTGAAATAAGTAGAAGAATTGATATTCATATGCAGGCTCTAGAGAGCAAAAGTGAAACGATTCAATGGTGTATGAACGAGGTGGTATCATATGTCCGTGAAAAGATAGTTGTCAGTGAAATGCCTCGTGCAGCAGCGTATGAGATCATCGGTTCCAAGGAATTCTTTGAAGAAGCGCTTGAACACATCGCGATCTTGCTAATGCCGGAGGATACCGAGTTTATGAAAATTATTTTGTCCGAAATAATTGTGCTGTTGCGTGGTCATATCGCTGATCATGCATCGGGTGTTGCGTTGCGAACGCAATAATTCTCCGTATGTGCAGCTATTTGTGATAAAGACACTGTTGTAAATAATTGTATATAGTGTACATTTCGCTCGAAAAATTATAAAGTATACACCGAGGTCAGTCACGGTGAGAGAGAGAGACAGTCCTAAAACCGAAGCATCAGCAAAGGTCTGCGATAGAAAGAAGACGGAGCGCTCGTCTCTGTTTCATTAACACAGCAGATCATGGAATACGTGCCAATGTCGATTAGCAGCAAAGCAGCAGAGCTTGGTAAGTAAAAAATATAAAATAATTTTTAAATCGTAATTTTAAATCATGTAATATTTATTTTTGATTATAAAAAATAATGTCTTGCAGAGCGAGCAGCCCCTGCATATGAGCCGACACCGAGGGTTCGTTATTCGTGTCATGGAGAGCGAGAGGAAGATACATATTGTTACGTCCTGTTGAAACCACATATCGCCCACATCCATATCTTCCAATTCGGGCCATAAAAAGTTCGTTATCATCTCACGATAGCGAACACCATTCACAGTAACTGCCTGACCGGCCTCATTTTGGAAAAAATACGGCCCGATGATGCCGCCAGCCCATAAACCGCACCAAACAGTCACTCTTTGTGGGTGCATTGGTTTTTCGACAATCACTCTTGGATTATGATTCGCCCAAATGCGGCAATTCTGCTTATTGACGAATCCACTGAGGTGAAAATGTGCCTCATCACTGAAGATGATTTTCTTCGAAAATTGATCATCCACTGTTGCCATTTCTTGCCACCATTCTGACCATTGACGACGTTTGGAATGGTCAAGAGGCTTTAGTTCTTGAGTCAATTGCACCTTATAAGCGTGTAAATGCAAGTCTTTATGCATAATGTTTATCAACGACGAGCGTCAGAGGTGCAATTGTTGGGCACGACGACGAGTTGAGGTGGACGGCTCTTCAGCCACACTATCGCGAACAGCAGCAATATTTTCTGCAGTACGAGCTGTACGAGCATGCACTGGTGTTTTAATATCTCCTACAGACCCGGTTTGCTAAAATTTTTGCACGTTTTTTCCGATTGTACGCACATTTGGACGATTAAATTGACCGAAAAAATCACGAAGTGCACGATATGCATTTTGATTTGAGCCCCCATTTTCATAATAAGCCTGAATAACTTTAACGCGTTGCTCGATTGTGTATCTTTCCATGGTTCAAATTGAGTTAGTCTGAAATTGAGAAATGTCAAATGAAATGCAGAAAAAAACTTGACGTTTAGGTGTGGTTCACATTCAACATCGGCCCTTTAAATTTAACCACCCTTTATTATTAAAAGCTTACCTGAATCTACAGGGTCCTCCTCCTCCTCCTCCTCCTCCTCCTTCTCCTCCTCCTCCTCCTCCTCATCCTCCTCCCCTTCTTCTTCTTCTTCTTCTTCCTCGTTGTCTGTATTACTGTTGGTATGATCGTTTGAACTGTATTGTCGCGATGGGCCTGCGACGACTTCATCTGGTTCTCTCGAGTGGCCTGCCATGAAAAGACCGTTTGTAAGTTTATAGCCGCAGAATGGCTGGGTAAAATTTATCTAACGATTCCCTGCGGAGCTGTCGCCATCGTTGTCCCTGCTATGATCATCTGATTCGGTTCTACCCTCCTCATCGAAATCATAGATGTCCGATCCCATTTCTTCGTCCTCATACCGTCGAACTATATAAAAATCTTATGAAATAAAGGAAATAAAATAAAAGTAATTAGCGCTGTATATTACTTACGTCTTTCATTGAGTATGGGTTGCAGAGCAGGCTCATTCAGCCAACCGCGTCGACGAATAACACGCACCACTGAATCAATAATTATTTGATTATCAAACAATCCAATATTATACGCGTCAACTAAATCGCGCTGATGACACTCGCACAGCATACCGCGAATTTTACGAACAACCGCCTGCGTCGGAAGTTCCCATAGGGTGATCTGTACATTTTTTCTCCCCCACCGCGAACGCAACGACGGTCTACGCTTCCATATAAACTCTATCAATTTTCTTATCAATGAGCGCTTTACCACTTTGACCATGATTGTGCTGTTAGAGTAGTAGTAGTAGTAGTAGTAGTAACCACAGTAAATAAGACAATTAACTAGAGAATTTTCAAAGCGGCTCACTTTTATATATATTCCTTTAACAAGCTCTTTCTATCTCTCTCTCTCTATCTCTGCATATACTGCAGCGAAGTAATGAATACGACTAACCAAGAAGATGGCCGCATGCGATCACTTTACAAAAGCAAGACCTAGGGAAATATTTAGCGATGGTGATGTATTTAGTTATCGAGTTTCGCCGATGAAAGTCATATTGTTTTCATCTAATTTCAAGGCACTCGGCCATGAGGAAAATCATCAAATTTCGTCGACGAATATTATTTAGTTTTCATGGCACATCTTATCTGTATGTCGATGTGTGCGTGTGCACATACGTGTGCGAGAGTATGCAAGAGTTTTGGGATATATTTGCTGCTGTTACTAGGCTGTTGAGGAGAATGCGACACATATCAAAGGATATTGGCTAGCAATTTTCCGTCGTATGATTTGCAGTATTAAAAGAAGAGGCGATGCAGCTAGATGGTGGGGGAAATCTGTATAAAACGGAACACCACCGACGATTCATTCGAAAAGTTACAGTCTACACGAAAGCAATAAAAATGGCAAATAACGGTGCTATGTCTCATGCGATATTGCCATATATAGCGAACCCCGTTATGTACGGTATAAATAAATCATTTGGTAAAATAATCGTAGCCGGGCTCGAGTTGAACTCTACGTGTATTCTTACACCAGTGGTAAAAATATTGTCGAATAATTTTACCGGAATTACACTCGGTGCGGACGAGTGGCGAGTGTTTAAAAGTTATTTTTCTCGCGTACAACAATATTTTGAAGCTCATGGGACTGATGCCGAGAAAATGTGTAATACCAGCATAAAGCACACAACGCATTACACACTTTTAACCTCGTGTTACCAGCACAGAGCTGTATCATTTGGTAAAATAAGTGGTAGCGCTGATGAGGAATACGAGAATCAAGAGGAATCTGGAGAATCGAAACGGAAACGCTTCCAAAAATACTCTCCAAACATGGTTCTTCAGCGGCCTACATTTGATATGCTCGTTGAAATAAGTAGAAGAATTGATATTCATATGCAGGCTCTAGAGAGCAAAAGTGAAACGATTCAATGGTGTATGAACGAGGTGGTATCATATGTCCGTGAAAAGATAGTTGTCAGTGAAATGCCTCGTGCAGCAGCGTATGAGATCATCGGTTCCAAGGAATTCTTTGAAGAAGCGCTTGAACACATCGCGATCTTGCTAATGCCGGAGGATACCGAGTTTATGAAAATTATTTTGTCCGAAATAATTGTGCTGTTGCGTGGTCATATCGCTGATCATGCATCGGGTGTTGCGTTGCGAACGCAATAATTCTCCGTATGTGCAGCTATTTGTGATAAAGACACTGTTGTAAATAATTGTATATAGTGTACATTTCGCTCGAAAAATTATAAAGTATACACCGAGGTCAGTCACGGTGAGAGAGAGAGACAGTCCTAAAACCGAAGCATCAGCAAAGGTCTGCGATAGAAAGAAGACGGAGCGCTCGTCTCTGTTTCATTAACACAGCAGATCATGGAATACGTGCCAATGTCGATTAGCAGCAAAGCAGCAGAGCTTGGTAAGTAAAAAATATAAAATAATTTTTAAATCGTAATTTTAAATCATGTAATATTTATTTTTGATTATAAAAAATAATGTCTTGCAGAGCGAGCAGCCCCTGCATATGAGCCGACACCGAGGGTTCGTTATTCGTGTCATGGAGAGCGAGAGGAAGATACATATTGTTACGTCCTGACTTAACCATGCTCCAATATCTATCTTTCTTTTAACGAAGATCATAAACCTGCATCGTTGTCGAGTCCTATAGCTACCAGAGATTATACAGGTATAATGACGGTGGGAGGGGTGAGGCCTGCAGGTACACCGAGGCACGGCAGTGGGAACACATGGTGCGCGCCAGGAATGGACGGCTGGGTTCACCACTGTACCTGACAACGAAAAACCAAGAGTAGGTAGGCCACTGCCCCACTCTAAACGGCCAGCGTAGAGGGACTTGAATCTCGTATTAAGAGATTTTCCCTCTACGGCCGGTGGATATCATTGGCGGCGCGTGTCATCGAAATCTTTAATTGATTCATGTCCGCGTGTTCTATTGGTTACTGTCGGGTGATCACTTCCTTCCCCCTGTCATATACCGTACCTGGCTCACGAAGATAGACCAACTGCTGTGGCAACTTTTTCGTTGCTTTAGAAGTCCCTATATGCTACGACAAATGATGCAATAAACAAGAATATTACAGGAAGATAGACTAACTGCCTTGGCAACGTTTTCGTTGCTTTAAAAGTCCCTATATGCTATAGCGAATGATGCAATGAACAAGAATATTACGCGAAGACATGCTAACTGACGTGGCAACGTTTTCGTTGCTTCGGAAGTTCTTATATCCGATGACGAATGATGCAATGAACAAGAATATTACACGAAGACCTGTGGCTTATTATAAGATTAAACGAACTTACCTGTAAGTGAAGTTCGATCTTAATTGTATGAAGCGCCTCTTCCGAAGAGATCAGATGTAGTACCCCTACTATGCGCCGATGTCGCCACAATCTTTACAGTTCAATTTTTTCCATTCCGGTTCTGTTCCATGTACATTCCGGTACGCAACTCATTTATTCAAAGTGCTGCCGTAACCCTCAGGGTTTTTAATTATATATGTATAATTAGAAAAAGGGGCAATTCTGTTGGGTGGGACTGATCTCTTCGGAAGAGGCGCTTCATACAATTAAGATCGAACTTCGCTTACAGGTAAATTCGTTTAATCTTATAATTGTATTTCGCGCCTCTTCCTCGAGATCAGATGTAGTTATTTAGAGTTTGTTATGGCCGATATTCAACGACTCAGAAATTCGATATCCTTGTATATTTATGAACAGTTTTCAAATATGTTATTAAGTACGACGCAATAGACAATGTAATGTTATACAACGCTTCTATCTAAAACCACTTTCACAAACATTTCTTTACTTGCTACAACAGGACGATCGTAGAACCTAGCGAAGGTACCCGATTTTTCTGTCCAGCCTGCAGCTTTTCTAATAGCATCTATATTGACCCCACTCCTTTTCGCGGACGAAGTGGACGCATGGCGAGTGCTATAAGCATCGAAAGCCTCAGTGTTCACTACGCTCTTTGTGAGGGTCTTTTTTATCCACTTACTCAACGTTTGGCTGGATACCTCCTTGTGCGGCTTTTTCAGAGCTATAAAGAGTTGAGTCTCGTCTCCTCGTAAATCTTTTGTCCTATCTAAATACGTCTCTAGTGACAATGCTGCGCAGATGCATGGATTTTCAACATAAAAAGGAATGTTTAAAACTGGCTGTGCCTTATTTATTCTTGAAGTTTTTAACCGCGCCCGAATTTTAATTTCGATCAACCCCATCGATTTCTCGATGTTTCGAATATCGATTGACGCGAGTGTCTGCATGCGCTGAGCTGTGACTAACGCTAACAGTGTAACCAGTTTGAGAGTAAGTTTCTCTAAGGAAATTGCCGTGTTCGGCCCCCATTGTGCAACGTGGTTTAAGACAATTCGCGGTTCCCACGTCGACTCGTATTTGGGCTTTACTGGTCTAAGGTTCGCGATGCCTTTGAAAAGCCTTCGTACTTT
The DNA here is from genome assembly GCA_963942595.1 of Cylloceria caligata. NCBI lineage: Eukaryota > Metazoa > Arthropoda > Insecta > Hymenoptera > Ichneumonidae > Cylloceria > Cylloceria caligata. The sequence goes on along the minus strand of OZ012706.1, from coordinate 70,104,410 downwards.
GGCGTCTTCTCCTAATTCGGGCCCCTGCAACAGCGAAATCGCGGATCTGCAGCTATTAAACGTGCCGTAAGAAGCGCCCTTATGAAACTCGACAGCCAAAAATTTTATTACTTACGATATATCGCAATTGTACGGATCTACGATTTTTTCACGACAAAATAACCACCACTTTTTCAAACAGCTATCGTATTGTTTGAGCGATGAATCCGATAACGAGGAGAGCATGATAGCAAGCCCTTCCTCCGGCACGCTTCTCTTTTTCAGTGCTTCCCAGACAGCACCCCTGCAACCAGGGTAACTCTCCTCCGAATCGGGTGTGGTTGCCAATTGAGAGAATGTAATAAGTTAAAATTCGGTTGAAAATAAATCGGTTCGCAATCCAGCATGGTAGTGAAGACGGGGAACCAAACCTGAGCTGGCCAATACGGTACAATTACGATACCTCTAGCACGATCGTCTTTTATCTTTCTTAAAACGCGTAAAACTATTGCGAACGGCGGAAATGCACAGAAAAACCATTGGCTCCAATTTACTGTGAATGCGTCAGTCGCAATTGAGCCCGGGTCTCTCGACCAAGAAATATAGCGTCTGCATTTCGCATTCGTTCTTGTTGCAAATAAATCTATTTCCGGCTGCCCTAATCTATTTTTAATCTCGCGGAAAGCCGAATTCGATAAGGCATATTCCGTCTCCGGTTCAAGCCTTCTCGATTCAAAGTCAGCTTCAAAATTATCTCGAGACGAAATATATGACGCGAAAATATAAGTGTTGCGGCTTTCGCACCATTTCCAAATTTCTCTTGCCAGCCTACTCAACACCGGAATTCGAATGCCGCCCATCTTGTTGATGTATGCAATCACGGTAGTATTATCGATTCTCAATAATACATTGCAGTCTTTTCGATCTTCCGCAAAACATTTCAGGGCAAACAAGGCCGCCAATAACTCTAAATAATTTATATGTTGAGTTTGTTCTTCCTGACTCCAGTGACCGTGCGTTCGGTTATCCTCACAGCACGCCCCCCATCCAGAGCGCGACGCGTCGGAGGAGATTTCGAGGTCTGCTTTCAACGGTTTTATTGACCGTACTGCTTTTATAATGTTTATTTTCCACCATTCGAAATCTACCTGCAAGTCATCTGAAAGGTACATGCGCGCCTCGAAATTTCCGTGATTTTTTCCGAGGGCCAGGAATTCTGCTCTCTCAAGAACCTTCATATGGACCCAGCCGTACTTCAAGGCTGTGCAACTTGAACCTAATGTTCCTATTAGCCCCGCAAACTCTCGAATTGTGCAATGTCTCGTCTTACTAAATTTTTCGATTTTTTGTGCAGCTTGTGCAATTTTATCTTCCGGAAGCTCGATATTCATTGATTCTGAATCATAAATGAAGCCGAGAAATTTACGTCTCGTCGAGGGGATTATGTGACTTTTTTTATCGTTAATAATAAAAACTATCAGGAGTACAAATTGAAAATGCGGGATTTTTTTCTATTTTTGAACGTTTATTCTGAAAAAATGGTAACAAATGAATTATTCAAAGTATTGTCCATCGCTAGCCACAACTTTTTCCCATCTTTCTGGCAATTTACGGATACCGTCGCGAAAAAATTCGGCCGGCTTGGCTGCTATCCAGTCATCGACCCATTTTTGGGCTTCTTCGTAAGAATGGAAGCGCTGGTCAGCTAGGCCATGTGTCATCGATCGGAAAAGGTGGTAATCGGAAGGAGCAATATCTGGGCTATACGGCGGGTGGGGTAAGACTTCCCATTTCAGCGTTTGTAGGTATGTTTTGACCGGCGCTGCAACATGTGGCCGAGCGTTGTCATGTTGCAAAATTACTTTGTCGTGTCTTTGCTCGTATTGTGGCCGTTTTTCTTTGAGTGCGCGGCTCAAACGCATCAATTGAGTTCGGTATAGTGCTCCTGTGATGGTTTCGTTCGATTTCAATAGCTCATAATACACCACACCCAGCTGGTCCCACCAAATACAGAGCATGAGCTTGGCGCCGTGAATATTTGGTTTGGCCGTCGATGATGATGCATGGCCGGGGTAACCATATGATTTTTTGCGCTTCGGGTTATCGTAATGGATCCACTTTTCATCACCAGTGACAATGCGATGCAAAAAACCCTTCCGTTTTTGCCGTTCGAGCAGCAGTTCGCATGCAAAAAAACGGCGCTCGACGTCTCTCGGCTTCAGCTCATACGGCACCCAATGTCCTTGCTTTTGGATCATTCCGAGGGCTTTTATACGATGGGAAATGGCTTGTTGTGTCACTCCCAATGAATCTGCGAGCTCTTGTTGAGTTTGACACGAGTCTTCATTGAGTATTGCCTCCAATTCAGCATTCTCAAACTTTTTCACTTGGCCCGGCCGCTCTTTGTCCTCAACGTTAAAATCACCACTTCTAAACCGCACAAACCATCTCTCGCACGTTGAAACCGATGGAACATGACTCGGATAAGCCTCGGAGACCAATCGATGTGCTTCAGCAGCACTTTTCTTCAAATTAAAGAAGTAAATTAAAACTTCCCGCAAATGCTGTTTTGTTGGCACGAAACTCGACATATTGAGAGCTCAAAAAAACTATGAATTTGACACTGCGACAAATTGACACATACTGAAAATTAAAGCTATAAGACGTAGCTTTGACATGAACATAGTCACAGTACTGCCTGATGCGTATAGCGTTAGTAACGCCATCTGTTATCAAACCCGCATTTTCAATTTGTACCCCTGATAGTTTCTCGAATAGCTGTCTCGTTATTTGAGTGTTCCTCAAACATTCTTCATACGAATTCCTCAGTATTAATAAATCATCTAAGTATATTACTAACCACAATCCGCGCTCCCTGAGACGCGAGACTACCGGCTTTAGCAGTTTTGTAAACGTGCATGGAGCTCCGTTTAGCCCGAAGGGCAAACACGTAAATTGATACAAATTTCTTTCGGAGATAAACCGTACAAATTTGCGATCCGAGTCTGCAATCGGAATTAAATAATACGCATCCTTAAGATCAATAGATGTCATAAAACATCCACGAGTTATCATTTGCCTTGCCGTTTTCCCATCTTCTAATTTAAAGTGATCCGTGGCTATGAATTCATTTAACTGCTTTAAATTTAGGATAAAACGGTGAGGACCATCCGGTTTCGGTACAAGAAAAATTTTCGAGATAAACTGTCGCGATGCAGGCCGACACCCTTCTATCGCGCCCTTTTTTTAACAACGCTGCGATTTCGTCTCGCATTAACCCTCTTTCTTGATTCGACCACCGCGGCTCGGAGGGCGGTGTACGCTGGTATACCTCCGACGTAAACGGTATTCTATACCCCTTAATCCAGCCCAGGATGGTTTCGTCTGAGGTCACTTCAAGCCAGCTTAAAAAGAGCTAGCCGGCCGGCAAATTTACCTACGTTTAATTGTTTTTCTTTGGCTTGTGACTCTTTTGATTCTGATGATAATTCCGTCCACGTGACGTGGACTTGTTGCCTCGGCTGTAATTGTTGTAACTCTGCTTGTACCCCCCCCCCCTCGAATAAGTATTCGGACGATATTGATTTTATTGAGGTGGGCCCCTCGAGTTTTTTGAGTTTTTCCCTTGATCCAACGATTGCTTGGCAGGCTGTTTCAAATCCTTGGATGACTGCTGCAAAACTTTAGCAGCCTTTATTTTTTCGCTGAACTCTTTTCCAAAAAGCCACTCGTCTGACGATAAACCCTTCAGCGTGTCTCTGAACGGTGCTTTGATGTTTTTTAGAATCAAACTCTTTCGGATCGATGTCTCATCGTGCTGCAGGTCTGCCAGAAGTTTCGCTACGCCGTTGAGTGGTTCTAAATATTGCTTTTTGTCCGCAGGATTCGATTTGATCAGCAGCTCTATAACCTTTCCCACGCCGGCGAGCGAGGCCGCGACCTTTTCTTGTTTTTCAACAATTCTTTCGTCCCTCTTGACGATTGTACTGTCTAAGGCTGCCTTAACCTCTAAATTTAATTTAGACTAAATTTAATTTAGATTAACTCCGCTTCTGCGGAGGTGGAATTTTTTTCAAAAAATCTTTTCGCTCTTCCGCCGGAAGACCCTTTTCGATTATCTCAAACCAAAGCGACGCGAGATGACTGTGCACTGCAGGTGCTGGAACTCGCTCTGGTCTGAGACGTTCTCCGAACATTTCCAAAACGTCTGCTTCCAATTCGGTCTCTTGTGTTCCCGAGGACGCTTCTTCCGTCCCTGTCTTTGCATTGGCCACAATCGGGCTAATCGCATTGTCTGTGACAACCGCGGCCACTTGTGTACCCGAATGAGCAACGATACTTTCGTCGTCGGGGTTCACATTGCGGTCCTCCGGTAAACCTGTATACGAATAACTACGTTCTCGTCGACTGGAACGACTGCGCCTAGAGCGTCGATCGCTGTCACGACGATACGCATAATCGTCGTAACTATCGCTGCGATGGCTGCCACAGTACTGGCGTCGATAAGATTTCGGTGAGTCGTAATCCTCGCGATGTCTCCTATGAGACTTACTACGGGATCGACTTCATGACAAACTGTCTCTTCGATCGCCTGTTACAACGAAAAACAACAAAAAATAACCCTTAAAAGAAAAATACAGTTTTTCTGTTTTTATTTTGGTTTAATACTTGGGTTATTTGCTTTTACGAGTCAGTTGTACCGCTACGTAAAATGTCACATGGCCTGCGCACCTTACACTCGCGACCGTTGGACGATCGTGAGATAGAATCCGCATGGCATATTGTACGGGGTTATGTACACACGCGATGTTGAACATCGTTGTGACATATTTATGATTTATGGTTGGACCAAAAAAACCATTGTTTCCCCTTCGTACAATTTTTTTTCCCGCACGAAAACCCTAAGCGAGGCTAGACGTTCTAACCTTAAATACTTACGACGCTTGGTTTCGTGTTTTTCCTTTAGAATTTGTTCTTCCAACCATTCTACTCGCTTGCCTGTGTTTCTTTTTTTCCATTCTTTTCTGAATTTCTCAGATGAATTTCTGAATAAAACGTGTGACGTGATCGGCACAAAGAAGAAGAATGAGTTGCGTACCGGAATATACATGGAACAGAACCGGAACGGAAAAAATTGAACTGTAAAGATTATGGCGACATCGGCGCATAGTAGGGGTACTACATCTGATCTCGAGGAAGAGGCGCGAAATACAATTAATGGTATTGATAGAAAATTGGAATTTGTTTTTGACTACAGAACACCAAAAGCCCAAAAGGCATTTCTTCAGAATCTCTGAACGTTTAAATATAAATTTAAACACAATCGTAGCAAAGATTTGGACTTTTTATGAAGTAAATACTTAAGCTATGGAATATATATATTTAATAAGTAAATCAATAATTTAAAAGGAATAAACCATCTAAACGGAAGTTCGATATAAGAGCTAAGAAATAATATCATACAGTTAATCAGAGATAAAATAGGATAGAATAAGAAAAGACGATTCATATTAGTCATCGGATAGACGGCAGAGACGACTCAAAGCTACGGTAGCGGCTGTTGGCGTAGGAGCATGCCGCTCAACGCTCTCAGGTCGCACCCGAGCCGATGCCGTCTTTCCCGTCTCTCTCTGTCTTAACACCATAAGGCGAGGATTGTCCCCTCGAAACAATACATATTTATAGAACATATACTTTGCGACCCAGTGTGAATCTAAGCAGCCATTTGATATAGAATCATTTGGACTGATGAACAATATTAATCTAAAATTATGATAGGAACTCAGAAAAGAAATGCTTATTTAAAAGGATACAAGAAATAATTGCAAATATGAAAATTAAACATTAACGAACATCGAAAAGCCAATATATTATTTTAACTAAACAATTAGGATCGTGAGAGGATATAAAAACCATAGACAGTTTGTTACTATAGTAGTTAAGGTAAAGACATCAGTAGTTGACCGTTTAAGAGAGCTGCTAGACAGCTGTAGTGTGTGTGCACCTTAAATTATCTTAAAACAAGGAGATGAATGTTCAAAACAACCAAGTACTAATTCTAAGTTAAGGAATAAGTACTATTTTTCCAAAAAAATAAACCTGTAAGATAAATAAAATAACAATTAGTCCACTCGCTAATGACGCCAGTAGTTGACCATCAACAAAAATGAAAAAATTAGTAGTTGACCTTGTGTTGTACCAGTAGTTGACCAGATGGCAGAAGGACAACAAAATAGGTACATTTATTTTAAAGGTAAAAATAAACCAACCAATACAACCCAAATCACTAGCGCTTTAAGGACAAATTAAAAATTTCTAGCACTCACAGCGTTTAACCCACTCCACCTAATAATTAAATGTAAAAAAATTATGTGTCAAAAGTTGACCATAGTTTGTGTCAGTAATTGACCGTGCGATCAACTACTGAAACAAGACGCTCTATGAACAAAATAGTCAGAGACAAGCTCTTCCCTACACCTAGGAACCAGGAAAATGTGTATAAAAAAGTAAATTATGAAAGAGTCCATTTATTTAGTAATTGACCACCACGTTCAAACTCTAGAGCAATCGTGAATTGTGGATTTAGTAGTTGACCACCTTCACAATATGGCCAGAGCAACGTTATGACATCAGAAACCCATGATTTATTGCAGATAAAACATTATAAGAATAAATCCAATCAACTACTTACCCAATATCCTTCGTTAAAGGCGTTTTCCTTTAATAACACCACACAGCTGTTCTTAGGCAAAATGCCACCAAATTCACGTCAGACCACCAGACCACTGACACTTCTGTAAACAAACGGTAGCCATTCTTACCCACAATGCACTGCACATTTAGTGCTTCTAACCATGGCCAAAGAGACCAGCACCAGTCAAAATATTCTTTGTTCTAGAAGCTATTGTCAGTTGGGACCTTGTTAATAGCTGTTAAATGTCAAAATGGTCAACTACTAGTGCACGGTCAACTACTGGTGCCTTTACCTTATATATCCCCATTTACATTACACGCTATTAAGAATTACAATAAGTTTAACATTATCGAAGAACTATATTCGGTATTAGTCATAAAAGGGACAGCGGAAGCGACTCGGATCTACA